>JASPKZ010000003.1:2217500-2645000 GCA_030220185.1 Diploptera punctata
CAACTAATGTTTGTAATGTTTTATAAAATGTTTTTGTTTCTTCTTTCTTGCCTTCCTCTGGGGCATACACAGCAATTATCATCATATATCCTCTTTCAATTTTAAATCTGGCTATCAGGATTCTTTCATTTATAAACTCATAGCTATTCAATTTGTTCTTCCATTTTTCATCTATTAAAATTGCTACTCCACACTGCGCTCTTGTTGTCTGTTCTACTCCGCTATACAACATAGTATAGTGTTGTAAGTCCTTTGTTCCTTTTAGTTTCTTTTTTGTTTCTGTTATTGTTGCTATATTTATTTCTTTTTTCTTTAATTCTCTTTCTAATTCTTCTTCTTTTGTATTTATTCCCCTTACGTTCCAATTTCCTAATTTCAAAATGTCCTTTATTCCAAATCGTATCCTTTTATCTTGCTTGGGTCGGTTCCTTTTATGACAATCCGGCTGATTTCCATGAAGCTTCTCAGTAAGATAAATGTCTCCTGGAAGCGTTACGAGCGCTTCGCAGGACAAGGATGGTGGAAGGGCTGCTTCCTCTGAGCCTCCAAACATGCTCCTCTGGGTATCCACCCCCCAAGAGAGGGCTGCTTCTTCCGCTCTTCAAGCCCTACAAGTTTAGCTGTGCTATTCCTTGTCGCCCTGTTGACCGTTGAAGACTTGACTTGACGAAGATGTGGCCGCCCAATATGGATACAGACGCCATTCCTTCGTTGTGAGCTATACTTAGTTCCCCTCGCCTCTTACCCACCAGCAAGATTAACCTAAGTCAATCTTCCCCAGTAGAGTCGTCTGGTTCATCGGGTACTAAGCCCCCCCACCACGTCAAGGTGATAGCTCCTGGGGGGGATAATAATAATAATAATAATAATAATATCTTAATATATAAAAATTTCGTGTCACGTTGTTTGTCCGCGATGGAATCCTAAAGTACTGAACCGATTTTAATAAAATTTTGCACACTGTGTGCAGTTTGATCCAACTTGAGACTTAGGGTAGTTTATAACTAAATTTATAGTAGCATTATTTTTTTATTGCAAATTATTTATTATTTAACAAAGAGTTATAATTATCTGTGAGTTCCATACGATTCTAACAGATGGCGGTGTAAGGTAATTTGGTAAGGTAATTGGTTTATTATTTAACAAAGAGAGATCCAGATGGCTGTGCTTTTTGTTGCAACCGCGAATTTCATTTGAATTACAAATATTGATTATTTCATAATTTAAGTGTGTTCATTTTATTTTCAATATTATTAATTTCGTGTGTAAGTATTAATTTTAAGTAATCTGGCTGAAAGACAGCAACTTAATTTACATTTTTAACGTATACCTCAACCACAGCAACGCGTAGCCGGGACTTCTAGTATGAATATATTTCATTGCCAACATTAATTAAGCAGTAATTTTCTTCTCAGATTTTAAAAGTAACTAAAAAAAACAACATTTTATATAAAACATAGACCAATGTAGATTTCCTTGGGGTTAAAGAATTCACAGTATTTTAAATGTTCATTTAGATGAAGGACCTTTACGAATATGAACATATCCCAAAACCTTCCTCTCTAATAAAGTTAGAAAAGCTACACCGATCCTTGTAGGGGCTATCGGGGGATATACCCAGATTTCAATTCACAAAATCTAACTCATCCAAGTTATTTGTGGTACAATAAATAGAACATTGAATAATAAAGCACATGAACAAACAAAATTCAAATTTTATAAAACAATGGCTGTCCCTGTCCTTTTGTATGGGAGTGAATCTTGGATTACCACTACCAAACAAGAAAGTAAAATCCAAGCAGCCGAGATGAAATTTTTAAGAAGAGTAAAAGGCTGCACTAGAATGGACCAGATAAGAAACGAGGATATCCGTGAGAACTGCAGATCTACTCCATAAAAGAAAATATATTTAACAACAAGATACAGTGGAAAGAACATGTAGAAAGAATGGAAGAAAGTAGATTACCAAATAAAATCTTCCATTATTTTCCAAGAGGAAAAGAGATGTCGGACGTCCTCGGAAGAGATGGTCTTACATATTTTAGTGAAGACGGAACAGGCAACTTTTGCCTCAACCAGGAAGTGAAGAAGAAGAAGAAGAAAATCTAACTCACTGGCACTATTTAATCTGTTGATTCATAGCCGTGTGACATAAGCTCTTCATACATCCTTATTCCGAGCTAATGTTTTCCAATCATCCCCTGTAAAATTGGCGTCCCTCAAATCATTGTTAATGTTATTCTCCCACCTCGTTCTTGGCCTACCTACTGGGCGCTTCTCTTCTGGATTTCCTACAAGGAATTTCCAAACTCTTCTTTCATTCGCAATAAATTCCTGTAACATGTGCTGCCAATTGCAGTCTACGAGACTTAATTGTTCTTATTACGTTTGGTTTCCCATAAATACACTGTTATGTAGTATTTTCCATTCGTCTCTCTTTGGTCCAAAAAAATAATCCTAAGAACTTTATTCTCAAACACTCGTAATCTTCTCCATTTTAAGTCCATGTTTCGCATCCATGTAATATAACTAGAAAAATAACAGTCATATATTTTCAGTTTAATGTTTTATGAGTGAAGTTAGGACGAAAAGAGTCCATGTAATGCATAATAGCAAGCATTTCCAGATGTGAGCTTGTGTATTTTTTTTGTGTCTTCATTCCTGTTTGTAATTAAATTATTGTTCGTAGATATTTGAATTCACCCACTTCTTCGTTAACTATCCATTTCCATTATACATTGTACTTCTATATGTGACTATTTAACTAACTAACTCACTGACACTATCGAACCCGTAGGTTCATGACTGCGCCGTCATAAGCTCTCCATACATCCCTGTCCTGAGCTAATGTTTTCCAATCATTCCCTGTATAATCTACTTCCCTCAAACCACACTTAATGCTATTTTTCCACCTCATTCTTGGTCTACCAACTGGGCGTTTTCCCTCTGGATTTCCTACAAAAAGCTTCCATGCTCGTCTTTCATCCCCATTCGTGCCACATGTCCTGTCCATCGCAGTCTACGAGACTTAACTGTTCTTATTATATCTGGCTTCTTATAAAGACCATGTAGTTCATTGTTATGTAGTATTCTCCATTCACCTGTCTGTTCATCTCTCTTTGGTCCAAACATTTTCCTAAGAACTTTATTCTCAAATACTCGTAATCTCCTTTCCTCCCTTAAAGTAAGAGTCCAATGTTTCGCATCCATATAATATAACATAACTGATAGAATCATAGTTTTATATATTAACAGTTTAACATTTTTTGAAAGGAGTTGGGGCGTCAAGATTCCCTGTAATGCATAATAACACGCATTTCCAGAATTGAATGATTATATATTTAGTTTTATTGATGTTTGATTGCAGCCCCAATTTCTTAGTGTTACACATTAGAGCGTTCGTGTTGGCCCTTATTATCTCCTCACTAGTGCCTAATAATACTAAATCATCAGCATAAACTAACAGCCAGATAAGCTGTAGGCCTTCTTTATCCTCTAAAGTTTTAATGAAATACCGGTATTCTAGTATAAAATAAAAAAGTAGAGGAGATAGTGAATCTAATTGCTTTAACTAATTATGAATTTCAAAAGTATCTGAAAACTACACGCACTTAATATTTTAAATATAAATAAATATAATGGTATTGAAATTAATGAAGATGTTAATAATTTTGTCATAAATAGTTGAAAAAGATGAACACTATTAATCCACGTCAAATGCTCTCGAGTAGAATTTTATTCAGGTTTAAAAATGGAGTACAAATAATACAATGTGGATTTAGAAGAAACAGGTGTTCAACAGAACAGATTTTAGAACAGAAATGTATAAGTTATATAATGGCACTGTACATCAAATATATGTAGACTTCAAAAAGGCACATGATTCAATTAAGAAGGGAATGTTATATAGTAGCATGCTGGAGTTCAGAACTCCTAAAAATATTGTTATACTTTTACTTATATAAATGTGTATAAATGACACAAAGAGTAGAGTGCGTGTAGACAAACAGTTTTCGGAAACGTTTGAAATTCACAATGGGTTAAAGGAACTATTCAATGTTGTACTAGAGTAGGCCATCAAATCTTTAGAGGATCAAGAAGGCTTACAACTCAATGGTATTAATAAGCTGTTAATTTATGCTGATGATGTAACACTGGCCGAAGCGAGGAGATTCTAAGGGCCAACATGCACACACTATTGAAGAATACTAAGTGATTGCGACTGGAAATAAACATCAATAAAATAAAATATATGTTGACACATATAAATACATTACTAATGAAAATATATAGATCATGACAAATGAGGGACATTTTGAAGACGTGGCAAATTCAAACACTAGTAGAAATAATTACAAATAGGAATGAGGTGCACAAAGAATATAACATAGGCGCAACCCTTGAAATGCATCCTGTTATGCATTACAGGGACACTTGTCAACCCAATTCCTTTCAAAAATCGTTACACTTAAAATATATAATACTGTTATTCTCTCAGTTATACTATATGGATGCGAAACATGGACTCTTATTTTAAATGAGATTACGAGTATTTGAGAATAACATTCTTAGGAAAATTTTTTGATCAAAGATTGATGATAAGACTGGTGAATGGTGAAGACTATATAACAATGAGCAACATGATCGTTAAAGGAAGCCAGATAAAACAATAACGGTTAGGTCTCTTAGACTAGAGGACATATGGCACGAATGAAGCATGAAAGAAGTGCATGGAAACTTCTTGTAGGAAAACCTGAGGGAAAAAGCCCAGTTGGTAGACCAATGATGTGGTGGGTAAAATAACATTAACAATGATTTGAGGGAAGCAGATTACACAGGAGATGATTGGAATCATTAGCTCAGGATAGAGACGTATGGAGAGCTTGTGTTCGCGCGTCCATGAACCTATGGGTTCAATTGTGCCAGTAATAAATTGGCTTTCCGTGGACATAAGTTTAAAGTTCTGTATACCTTGTTCGCGAGTTGTAATTTATGACTAAGTCAGACGATTGCAGAAACAAAGTATAAAATAAAACTAAGGTTTTTAATTTTTTACATATCCTCGTCATGATCAACGTGATTTAGTCCTCTTGGCCTGTTTCGATCTCAAAGTACATAGAATTGATGAATCCATCTTTTCGCTGGTTCTTATTTGTAGATTTATAATGTAGTACCTTTTTTGCTGGTCTTCCATTCCTAAAACGTGTTCGCAATACGAATTCTGATACTATGCTATATTATCGTTAAGGTTGAATGTGTTTAACTCTATTGTGATATCTTCGTTTTTCTTTTTATTTGTTCTTTGATATTCTCCCTCCCGTCGCCACAGTCTCACCTCTGTAGACTCTATTTGCGTGAATTATTTCTTATCGAAGTCCAGAATTTACTTCCATTTCTAGTACTTCTTTTCTGGTTTATTTAGTAATGTTCATTTAATTTTTCCGCACAAATGATTAAATTATTGTATTTTATATTCTACATATTAATTTTAATGTTTCCATTTTATGTTTACAGTTATGCAAACTAACTAACTAACTCACTGGCACTATCTAACCCGTATGTTCATATCTGCGCGGTCATAAACTCTCCATATATCCCTATCCTGAGCTAATGGTTTCCAATCATTCCCTGTATAATCTACTTACCACAAATCACGGTTAATGTAATTCTCCTACCTCATTCTTGGTCTATCAACTGAGCGTTTTCCCTCTGGCTTTCCTACAAGGAACTTCTATGCACGTATTTTATTCCCCATTCGTGCCAAACGTTCCCATCGCAGTTTACAGTTATGAGAAACAATAAACAATCGTAGTCGTACTTAAGCCTTTGTATCTGTAATTGTCCGAGAAAGTTATAACCAATTAATCACTCTGTACTTTCAGATGTTTGACGAAAATGAATAATGACCAGAAGATGAAATTTGAATTACTTTTAGATATGTTGAAAAGGCTGTTATTTATTGAAAAACAGGAATCATATAAATCACAAGATCTTTGAATGAACCTTACAAATGGTTAGATTTTATGAAAATCCATCAAAGATGCCATTAGAAATTGAAAACAAGAAAGTAAAAGTAGTGATTTCAATATATGCACATGTATGAGCATTCAGAACCTCAGTTCGGCTTCCCGTCATGTTTAAAACATTACAGTTTCTTCCATCTCATGTTTGTTTTGAACTCGGTGGGAGGATCTTAACATAGAGATATCTCTAAAATATTTGAATCAGAGAGTTACAGTTCAAGTTCAAATATTGAATAATTTACGCAATGTAAAGTAAGATGTGACTGATATTTTCGATTATACCTCTTCCGAGCTAAGTTCCAGCTGTAATGTGAACAAACCAGATGTATGAACTGCCTTTTCATTTGTCGAATGACTGTTTACCTTCAAGCGTGTAAGAAAATGTAGTTTGCTTTCTAACATTCGAATAAAGTAAAAATAATATGTATTATTTTGAAATATATAATTACAATTTTAATAGATTAAATAAATACGCTTTCCATTGTTAAATTGTTACGAATTTCAGTTGTTTCAAAATACTGCTTCTCCTATATAATTTTTGAAGCATCAAGAAAGAAAACCTTTGGAAAGCAGAAAGAAACAAATTATTTTGAATGCTTTCAAATAGTTTAGTGAAAAATATCTTACATTAACCACTAAAAATGTGGTGAAAATAACAGCAGAATTTACAGGTAATACAAAGAGGATATATGGCAATAATAGGTATATATGCACCAGAACAAGGAAAAAATAAAAAAAATTGAAAAATTTTACAAAGAACTTCAAAAAGTAGTGAATAAGGTAAATAAAAATGATTATATAGTTATTGGAGGTGATTTTAATGGAAGAATAGGGTGCCATCCTATACGTGATATAATTGGTACACAAGGAGAAACAATAGAAAATGATAGTGGAAAAGAACTTCGACAATTTGCAATATTTAATCGATACAGAATTACTAATACCTATTTTAGAAAGAAAGAAATACAGAACGTACGAATAAGTACGCCTGGTCGGCTAGAGGATTAAGATCAATTATTGATTATTTCTTGGTAAACAGAAAATTGATACCCTGAGTCACAGATGTAAGAGTATATAGAGGTTTAGATGTAGGAACAGATCATTTTCTCTTGAAATGTAATATAAAATTATTAGAAAGATGGAGGAAACCAACAAAAAGAAAAATTTACAATGAAGAAACATATAAAGTGAATTTATTACAAGAAGAAAGTACAAGAAAGTTGTATGCAAATAGATTATCTCAATATATATTACAGCGAGGAATAAATAATAATATAGAAGAAGAATAGAGCAACATCGATTGGGCTCTAAAGAAAGCAGCATATGAAGTTCTAGGATTAAGAAGGAAAAATTGTAAGAAGAGAGGATTAAGAATATGGAATGACGAAATTAAAACAGTTATAGAGGAAAAGAAGAAAGCATATTTACAATATTTACAAAAGAAAACTGAAGAAACAAAAGAAATATATTATAACAAAAGAAAGGAAGCAAAGAAAATTGTTAGGAAATCCCACCAAGACAGTTGGGAACGATATGTATCTAATCTAGAACATGATCTACATGGACGACAATGGACTGCTTATAGAACAATTAAATATTTAAATAAATCAGAAAAAGAAGCTGCATATATACCTACATCAATATCAGAAGAACATTGGATAGAATATTTCAGAGACCTGTGGTACAACGAGAATGAAAACGAAGAAGAACCAAAATATGAGAATTTGAAAGTAGATAACATACAAATGGAAGAACTGGAAGAATCGCTCAAATTAACAAATAATAGAAAAGCTAGCGGACCAGATGACATCAATTCAGAACTAATTAAATATGCAGATATATTCTTTAAATTAAGATTCTTGAATTTTCTTAATGTGTGTTGGGAGAATCATAATATACCAGCAACATGGAGGCAAGGTATAGTAAAACCAATTTACAAGAAAGGAGAAAGAAACCAACCATCTAATTACAGAGGCATTACCCTCCTAAATAGTGGATATAAAATCTATGCTGGAATAATAGCAAAACGAATACAACGAATTACTGAAGTAACACTAGCAGAAGAACAAAACGGGTTCCGAAAAGGAAGATCTTGTACCGATGGAGTATTTGCCCTGAATCAGATAATAAACAAAAGACAAGAAAAAACCTAGAAACACATTTGTTATTTATAGACTTAGATAAAGCATTTGATCGAGTAAACAGGGAAATATTGTGGAATATCCTAAAAGAAAAAGGCCTCCCTATTCAGATTATAGAAACTGTTAAGAGCTTGTACTATGGAACAAATATTTGTATTGACCCTCAGTTGACTAAAAATAAGACATTTTTTCAAATAAACCAAGGAGTACGACAAGGGTGTTCACTCTCACCTATATTATTTAATATTTATATGGACGATATCCTAAAAGAATGGAAGAAGGTTTTAACTAATGAAGGAATATTAATTGATAATAAAGATAAAATAAATGCTTTATTATTCGCTGACGATGTTGTACTTTTAGCAGAATCTGAAAATGAGCTCCAAATGTTAGCATATAAATTTAAATTAATAGCCAATAGATATAATTGTAAAATATCAATAAATAAGTCAAAAGTAATGACATTTATTGGTAAATATGGAATTAGATCAAAAATTGTACTGGATAACAAAATAATAGAACAAGTATCACATTTCCAATATTTAGGATGTGATATAACTTATAGAGAAAATAAAGATATAGAAAATAAAGTAAATAAATTTCAGGCTATTTGTGGAACCATAAAAAGAACCTTAGGTCGGAAAACAAGGAAAGATACGAAACTTAAATTATATAAAACAATGGCTGTTCCTTTGTTGTTGTATGGAAGTGAAAATTGGATAATGAAATCAAGGGATAAAAGCAGGATACAGACTGCGGAAATGCTGTTTTTACGTAATGTGAAAGGATGCACAAGAGCGGATAGAATAAGGAATGAAACTATACGAGAAGAATTAAATATATATAAAATTGAAGATGAAATCAGCGAAAATAATAAGAAATGGACAGAACACTTAATGAGAATGAAGAACGAAAGAATACAAAAAAGAACCTTCCTGTATAATCCCAGAGGAACAAGAGATGTTGGCCGACCACGTAGAAGATGGACTCCACTTTTAACTTCGCCGGAACAGGCTGCATAGCCTAAATCTTGTAGTAGTAGAAGAAGAAGAATTTACAGGTAAGTCAGTAAGGTGCATATATGTGGTACAGTCATTAAGTTTTGACACTGAGCGCATAATGGTACTATGATGCACTATAGCGCACAGATGGCGACGTGGTATGGTTTCTTGTCAGTTAGTGTCTCGTCCCAGCAAGAGACAGTTGAGTGCTAGTACTGCAAGCAGAACTACGGTCTTTGTTGTGACGGTGATTTGAATGCGCATGTCGGAACTCGAGATGTTACAGATAGAGCAATATCAAGTTTTGTCAGAAATTAGGCAAGACCGCTGCTGAAACGTTTCAAATGATGCAGCAAGTTTACGGTGAGTTCGCATTGAGTCGCAGTGTTGTGTTTAGATGGCACCGACGTTTTTTTTTTTGCAAGGAAGTGACAGTTTGGAAGATGATGTGTGTACTGGTCGGCCACAAATAATTCGAACTAAACGCAAGATTGAAGAAGTAGTAATGTTGATGCGTACTAACCGACCGCTCCCAATCAGTAGACGATCTGGCAGCAGCGGTAGGGGTCAGCCATGGTACTTGCTACAAAATTCTGTCTCATGATCTGAACATGTCTCGTGTTACCCAGCACAGTGTGCCACGAATCCTGTCGCAATACCAACATGACGACCGCATGACGATTTGTGGTGACTTCATCAGTAGTGCTGACGAAGATCCGACGTTTCTGAATCTGATAAAAACTGGAGACGAAACATGGTGTTTCCTTTACGATCCGCAACTGAAACGACAATCCGCCATCTGGAAAACGCCATTATCACCACGACAGAAAAAATCACGACAAGACAGGTCAAAAGGCAAGGTGATGCTTAAACTGTTTTTTTAATTCAAATGGAATTGTTCACGTGGAATTCATATCAGAAGGTGCAAGTGTAAACAAAACCCGCTACAAGGAGATCCTTGGCCGTTTACGCGAATCAATTCGCCGTAAGTGACCTCAGCTTTGGCGTACAAAGAATTGGCTGTTGCTAAACGACAAAGCACCCGCACATCGTCCAAGAGGAACTCGCAAGGTAACGGGTGACAGTTTTGACGTTCCTGCCAACATATTTCAGCGATGCTTCCAGCAGCTATACCAACGTTGGAAAACATGCATAACTGCCAAATATAGACTATTTTGAGGGAGGGTGTGGTTCTGTTTAAGTGTACGCCGAGTTATCGGCATCTTGTGATACGTTCAGATTCTTGTGGGTGACTACCCTTCAGGCGTAAAGTCTCAGAACTTAATGACTGTAGTTGTATTTTGCTCGTATAGTTAATGAAATTTCAAATAAAGGGTATCTATCAACATCATGGTAAAAGCGTAAACATCTGATAAAGAAGGCCTATATATAATGTTTTGTCATAAATAAATAAGAAATGGAAGTTAACTAATTATTAGTACCACCTTATCTTGTATTCAGTCTTATTTCCCGTAAAATACGATGTAGCCTAAGAAAAATGTTTGTCATTAACACTTCCATAGACAATTCACTCATATAGTCGGTAAAGGTAGTACTACAGTTCCCCCAAATAGACGGAGTCGGCGAAGTATTATTGGACCAACGGATCTGTGTCCCTTTAGCGCTGCCGTCATTCTTAGAAAATTTAACACCTGCACTGACTCCATTCCACGCGCTTCCCTCCCTTCATTTTAAACATCAGCCAGGATAACTTTCCGAGTAGGAATGTTGCCAAACGTCCCCTAAACAGTGTCATGGATCTTGAATTTTGAATAATGTAAGGTTAATTATTACTTCTTCATTTAAATAGGTGTAATGGCGCTGATTGACTTTTATTATTTGCTTTGTAAAATTTCGTTCATCACTCCGAGCTACAGTGTTCATGTTGAGATGACAACACTAGACTGCAAGCGCAAATAACCTGTCCCCCAAGAAGGCTCAAAATTGTGAGTAGTGGGAGGGGCGAAAGAAAACAGAGAGATAGGAATGCAGGGACGAAATGATTTACCGAGGCAGAAAAGGAAATAGTGTTTAGTTTGCATATTTTACGGGGGTACAGATCCGTTGGTTAGACTTTAATACCTTATACAAGTTTGTTTGAAGTACAACTGGAACTTAGCTCGGATACAGTGTAGTTTCTATTCTATAGTGTTCTGCCCGAGGGCAGATCTTTCATTGCAATAATAGAATTTCCATGCTATGCTTTGCAGCTTTACTGGGGAATTATAGGTTTGGTAGCTTTCCGTTGCTTTCTACACCGGTGAATGATGATGATGGGCGGATGATTTTTGGGAACCGTTGGAACCTAAGCTTCCTGAAATGTGTCTTACAGGAGCCTGTCCCGATCGGAAATCGAACCCGGGCCCGCTGCGTGGCAAGGCAGCACGCTACTTCGAGACTACAGCGGTTAAGAAGCTCTTTATATCCCATCTAAAATATCAAAATAATTTCACTGATTGTTTTTACAAGTATTATTTATATTGTTAATTCCATTGTGGTAACATATAACTATTCTCTGATACCATATAGCCTATTTATTTTAAAATAAATATATAGATAATTATATGTATGTATGATGTCAATTTGCTGCAAATTTCTTGGTTCGGATTCAGGTTCTGCATTCAGTGGCTAGATAGCGTTAATGTGTTATATTTCCAGTTTATTAATCGCTTCGGCAGATCACTTTACGCGGAATGTTTGTGTTTGTATTGTGTAAAGAAAGTAGTCAAAGTTATAAGAATTGTGTGAACAAGTGATCGCGTAACAGTTTGTGTCTTGTGGGAGATGGTGATGATTAGAGCGAGAAATTATATGAAGAAAATTGTACGAAAATAAGAAATCGTAAAGACAAAATATGAAAAAATAATGAAAATTATGACGCAAAAATATTATGAAGCTACTATTTTCTAAACTTGTTACATATATTTATATACATAGGCCCACTGTAACTTATAAATGTACATACCAGCACATAAATGAGACAAACAGAACTTATTTATAGCTCAAGAAATCAAGATGTTCACTGTATTTCGATTTTAAGTAGCTTTTTCGTTAATTTTGTCTAAATATCATATTCATGATCTGAAACAATTTTAATGGATCACGCCATAGTATAGTTGTAAAAGAAAACGAGGTACAAACAGGAAAGTCGTGGGATCGAGTCTTGATATGGTCAAGATTTTTAGCTGGACCAGACCTTCTGGTGGTTTTGTGGACCTGGGGTCGACTCAGATCTTATTGGAAGTGAGTCCTAGATGCATGTTCTGGGCACAAATGCGGCCATCAGGCAGATCCGACAATCTGGCGGACATCTCGTGCCTATTGTCTAGAAAGATGGGAACTTCAACATACCACTACCCTAAAGGCCTCCCAAGACTGTAGTGGAATCACTTTACCTTCATAAATCAAAACTGAGAGGTTATATATAATACAACTAATTAATGTATTGAATGATATTTAATTATGAAATCTAAACATAATCAAGAAACAAAACATTGTAACCAAAACAAACAGGTTTCCATGAAATTTAGCACTAACAAAGTTTAGAGCAGGTATAGTTTGGATTATTGCGATTTTAGTATTGCATAAAAAACTCCTGGCACGACAGGCCTACAAGGCCCCTAGCCTACTAGCCGACTGCTGGCCTCACATCCATATATGTCAATCAGAGAGGTAGATGATCATCCAGCCAGTGTAGGGGTGACATGTGGTCAGCATCTCGAGTTCCCCAGCCTTTACAGCTGATTTTCGCAATCTGGAGCCACTACTTATTGTAGCTACCCAAATGCCTCACGATGCTGGGTGGGCTCCGATCCCATTCTGGCCGAAATACCATGATAAAATTTCTTCCCCCATGCAGACTCGAACCAGCGCAAGTCCCGTAGCTCTGCGCCAAAGCTTCGTACCTTAACCACTCGGCTACGGCATGTTAAATTCCTGTAGATAACAATGTAGCATTAACATTAAATTGGATTATTTAGAATACAAATAAACCATTCCAGTTTGTCATATTTGGAGAAACAAGATGTTAAAAGTTATTAGTCCATAATTGATTGTAGGGATTGTTTCAGAACTCTCTTTTCAATTACAATTACATTTAATATTGAACTACAAACATGGTGAAATGTAGTTAAGAATTATTTTAACATTTTTTTTTCATGAAATGGGTCTAACATAGTGTCCATAGTCTTGGTCTAATTGTTCTTTGAACAAATCCAATTGTCAATTGTTTGTAATCCACGGTTAGAAATTTTTTCTATATTTTCTGACACTACATTATAAGACCTGTCTGTCAGAATTGTTTTGCACGATAGAAAATTATGCTCAACATCACACGATATTATGGCAACATACTTGTATTCATGCTATATTTGATAGTTTGACGTCCTTACCTACATGAACTTTACTAATTTCACAAAGCCTGCTTCAAGTTTTAGAAGCTGCATTCTTTCCTACATTTAAATGCTGTAATCTGTTCACAAAGTAAGGACTGCTCTCAGGTAGCAATAACGAGCTGACAGATATACCTATATATATCTTTTGATCTATGGATATACTACCTGACTATAGAATATTCCAACATTGGTCTTCTACTTATTCATCTAGGCTCATGTTCTTGTCTGGGGATCGAGTTTAGGACAAAAACCTCCATCTAACACGTCACTCTATGACTACACATCCAATTATTTGCTTTTATAAAATCTATCTATCTTGTTCAGAAGGGATACTGAAATAATTTTCACTTTCTACCACATAACACTGTCAAAAATTACATAAATACATTCATTTCAAGAAATATTTTAATGAATTCCTAGAACTTTTATTGAAAAAAAAAATACCGGAATTTCAAAGTTGAAAAATATGAAGGAGTATGAAATTTTCACTAAAATATGAACATTTTGCTAAAATATTATGAAATATGAAGTTTTTTGTTGGTCTTATTTGATTCTACATACCATAAAATGTAAAGATACTTAGTCTCAGCGCTCTCTGACAAATAGTTTAAAACGTGAAATTTCATCAAATTCCTCGCTCTAGTGATGATGATAAGGAAGAAATTGAAACTCGGTGTTGGTACATAGCCAACTCATGTCGATTATCACTAAGGTGACAACTTGGGTTAATGTTCCCATTCGACGGACAAATTGTTATCAACAGTACGATATCCAATTGATCATACTGTACATGCATTTTGGAAATGTTTTGTTTTTTATATTTTTTTTCAAAGAATTTAAGACACTCATTCTCAACGTAGTCTTCGGGATGGACTTTTAAGCCATGTTCCCTGATTCAGAAGATTTTCGATCTTGTTAAAGAATCTCAAGCCTGAATTAAAGCATGTGGACATAAATAATAGTTAAAAAACTAAAACAACACGCTTTATTAGAAAATCAAACTAAAAAATGAAAAAAAATAATTTTAATTTCCATCACGCTTGGGATAAAATTAAAGTGGCCATAAAAAATCATCTCCAACACATCTAGAATAAAACTGGAGTTATCTACAAAAAAAAATTACCATCAAAATCGTGGGGTGCTCTATATCAATTAATTTATTTGATAATAAACAGATATTGGTAAAAGTAAAGTCTCTAAGAAGAACATGTAAAAACCATAAAAAGCACCTCACGCTTTTGATGGTAAAATTATTTTTTTGTAGATAACTCTAGTTTTATTCTAGATGTGTTGCAGATGATTTTTTTGTTGACCACTTTAATTTTATCCCAAGCGTGTTGGAAATGAAAATTATTTTTCATTTTTTAGTTCGGTTTTCTAATACAGCGTGTTGTTTTAGTTTTTTAAACTATTTATTTTTTATTTTTTAGTTTTAATATTTTACAGAATAAGATAAAAATGTAAATATATTTAAATTCAATACTATTGTAGTATGAGCTAAAAGTAATACTCTTCTAAAAAATCCTCCGGGCGGGATTTGAATCAGCGACCTATGGATTACTGAATTTATATACCACTACAGTCCACCGCTCTACCAATTGAGCTCTTATAACGATTGACCAAAAAGTTGGTAAGTCCGCAACTTTTTATACCGGTTTTTATTGTATTTATTTTTTTGATTTTCTGATGATTCTGGCCAGGATTTTAGAAAACATTTATGAAATTATTGTATTGTCACTGGTCCTTTACAAGTATACAAAGTTTCAAATCGATCCAATGCTTTGAAGTGGGTGGAAATTGTGTTGAAAGATTCCGTTACATATATACACAGACACTTTTTTATGTTCTGATGATCCTGGCCAGAATCTAACAAATTTATGAAATTATTGTATTGTCATTGGTCCTTTACAAGTATACAAAGTTTCAAGTCGATCCAATGTTTTGAAGTAGGTGAAAATCGTGTTAAAAGATTCCGTTACATAGATACACACTTTTTTGATGTCCTGATGATCCTGGCTAGGATCTTACAAAAAAAGTATGTCATTATCGTATTGACATTGGCCCTTTACAAGTATACAAAGTTTCAAGTCAATCCAATGTTCCTAATTGGGTGAAAATCGTGTTGAAATAGTCCTGATGATCCTGGCCAGGATCTTAGAAAACATTTTATGAAATTATTGTATTGTTATTGGTCTTTTACAAGTATGCAAAGTTTCAAGTCGTTCCAATATTTTGAAGTGGGTGAAAATCGTGTTGAAAGATTCCGTTACATAGATGGACAGATACAGGTCAAGCTAATATAAAGCGTGTAAAAATATAATCGGACTTTCCCATTCATATAACACCTTAGTTGCCTACTAGGCGTATCATTGAGGCGATGAGATAAACGCTTGTCACTAAATGACATATGTAGGGATATAAGCGTAACTTTATTAGCTTGGTTCGGTAACTCTCACATGGCAGCATCTTTGTGTCACTTGGGGATTTAAGGTATTAGACAGACCTTCCGAATTACCGGTATTGATTTTGGAAAATTTTAGTTATATATGTTTTAAATAATTTGTTGCACTGCTTAGAAATTGTGAATGACTGAATACATTTTTGCCGAGTTGCGTATTAAAATTCGGCCGCCAGTAAGTTTAATCAAAATATAATTCATTTATTTATTCGAAGTAATTTGATTAAATTGTTATTAACATAAATTATAATCCAGTTCGCAGAAATCGATGTATAGAGCTTGAAAAGTTTTGGTTGCCATTGCACACTTCGCCGTATACCTCCTTGCGGCTATAGCAGGCCGTGACACAAATCAGTAATAAAATGGCGGTAAGTATGTATTTATTGTTTTATATTGTTTCAAATAAAGTTCAGTTCAATTAAAATACTGTAATTTGTTTCCTATATATTAACACTACCTTTTGGATATATTTTTGTATATACATTGTACATAGTATACACAAAGGACAGTGGTTTTATTTCCCGCGGCGAGGGAACAATATAAAACAATAAATGCGTACTTACCGCCATTTTATTACTGATTGGTGTCACAGCGTGCTGTAGCCGCGAGGAGGTTTACGGCCAAGTGTGCAATGGCAACCAAAACTTTTCAAGCTCTATGCATCGATTTCTGCGAACTGGATTATAATTTATTTTAATAACAAGTGAATCAAATTATTTCTAATAAATAAATAAATTACATTTTTAATTAAACATACTGGCGGCCGAATTTTAATGGGTAATTCGGCAAAAATGTATTCAGTCATTCACAATTTTATGAAAAAGAATATTTTGTTAATGCACTCGATGGACGTAGTAATCTTGCAGCCGGATCTTGGACTGTTTCCTCATTTGCAACGATAATTGATTCCTCTACATTACGCAAATTCGTTGATTATTGTGAATTTTTAACATATAATGAAATGAATAGAGTATAATTGACTTTGTATATTGAAATACCTTATAAACAAGACACTAAACACAAACACAAAATACTTACACAAATGAAGTTCCAAGGTCCTTAGGACCCTACTATGGATTTATTATGAAATAGAACTACATCAATCCGGAGCACAAGTCAGCCAACTTATACACCGCTAACTAAGGCACTGAGAAGAATTTACGTGGCAATCTCTAGATTGTGGGGCCTCAAATGGTAGAATTTTCAAGCATTATGTTTTTTGTACGGTCTCCTGGATCCTGGTGCTGTTAAGGGCTAATATTCAATCTATTTAATTAAATGTTGAATGTATTATATATATATATATATATATATATATATATATATTGCAGATTTTCGCGGGTATAAGTATGAATATGAAAGTTTTCTTGGGTTTTCGGCGTCTTAGATTCAAGTTCGGCCTCTGGCCACTGATTCAGACGTTTAAGCATGATCCCACATGCCATTATCAAGGAATTCCTATATATAGTGTTCCATTTATCTTGTACACTCGAAATATCTTTGTATTTAAGTCCAAAATGAAATATTGTTTTATACAAAAGTTGACCAACTACGAGACGGGGATACGTAGTACAGATGGTTAGTGTACTTTATAACGATATTAACTTTATTTTCTTCAGTGATACGTTGCATTTTTTCTTCGATGCGTTACTTAAACATTCCAAGACCCGTTTAATGATGAATCGTGATGTGCCATTCTAATAAATGTAACCTTATTAATGGAAACAAAATTGTTTGGAGGGTTAGTTCATTGGTCTATTCGTTCTCCTGAACTTATCCCATTGGAATTTTTTCTCTGCGGAGTTATTAAAGATATTGTCTATCGAGATATTCCAACAACTCCAGAGAATATGAAGAACTGTATTGTGCGTGCTTGTAATTACATTCAGCTGGTATCAGTAGAAAAATCAATCTCAATGTATTGCTAGTTTTCTACGTGTTCCCTCACTTCTTGGGATTTTTACTCAATCATTGCCATTAATCGTATTAATTATATTTTGGTATTTTCGGTCTATTAATTCCTGCTACAAGAGCGAAATAAGTAATGTCACGTGATCTATTCTCCTTCCTGCACTTCCTTCCGCGGCCTCATTGGCCGTGCATTTTTGCCCGTCTCCTGCGAAGATGGCTTATTTTCGAACAGCTTCTCTACAGATTCTACGGACAGACTTTAGTGTCATTGAAGAAAACGAAGTTAGTATTTGTATTTTGTTAATAAATAACGCTATAAAATTTACTGACCATCAGTACTATTTACCTTTAGTAGTTGGACAACTTTTGTATAAAATCATTTTCCATTTTATACTACGTACAAAGTTATTTCGGGTGGTCAAGAAAAATGGGACAACCTGTGTGTGTGTATATATATATATATATATATATATATATATATATATATATATATATATATATATATATATATATATACTCATTAACTGTTTATTTGCTACTAACCATGGGAATAATGCTATAAATTATTTTCTTCTGAAAAATTAACACTTGAGTTTTGGATAATTCTGCAATTGTTGGGTCTAATATTTGTTGCTCTGGGAAGCCAGAAGAGACATTACGAACAACTAACTCCTACTCCCTCATTGTCGTATTTGATGAATTCTTTTTATATAATTTATATAGTTGTAATTAATATTTAGACTAAAGAATCTATGTAAACCTCTCCATTTATACAATGTATAAATAAATACCTTGATTACTGTTAATGCATAGGCTTACTTGGTTTATTTAATTTTATTCTCAACAAGTTTAAAATGATCGTTCAATTACGAAAGTGACAACACATCGATCAGTTGTTCGGGATACGTGGCTCAAAAACTCTCGCGAGTTGACATGCACGTGTTTGAGAATTTAATAATTAAGCGCCAGCGCTCATCGCATGTGCTCTCAAAGTCTATACCAGCCTTGATGAAATTTCCATCAAGCAATATTATGTTGTCTACCGCTGTGGTCTCGAGGTAGCGTGCAGCCTTGTCACGCAGCGTGCCCGGGTTCGATCCCCGGTCGGGGCAATTTTTCTGGGTGAGGTTGTTTTCGGGGTTTTTCTTCACCTGTAAGACGAATGTCAGGAAAACTTTAAGACTCAAACGGTCCCCGAAATCATATGGCCATCATCATCATCATCATCATCATCATCCTTATCATCCTTATCATTACCATCCTTATCATTATCATCATCATAATGATGATGATGATCATCATCCTTCACCAGTGTGGAAAGCAACGGGAAGCTACCACACCTACAATTCCCTAGTAAAGCTGCAAGCATAGCATGAAAATGCTATGATTGCAGTGAAGGACATGCCTTCGGGCAGAATTACTATGGCTGGATGGAATATTATATTTTAAAGAAGTTTAACCAGTATTTCCAGTAGACACAATCAGTAGTAATTTTCAGAATCACGTTGAAGTCCAACTAACGAACCTAGGATCGAGAGGACAAAAATACATCTCTTTAGTAAAATATTTAAAAAGTAAGAAAAGAAATGGTGTGCGGTGGTTAGATCAATTATCCTAGCTGTATGGCGAATGTGTGACTTATAGTTTATAAACACTTTTATTACGAATTATTCAGTTTATAAATAGTATGCTACTAAAATACCTTGTAATTTTTTTAGGTAAATCGGTAGATGGCATACCTTGCTGTACGAGGTCATTTTTCTCGTTGAAATATCTGCAAGAAAATGGTCTCATATGTAAATTATACAGTCACTTACATTCATTTTTACTAAATTGACAAATCACATTTATGTGTAACACTTTAAAACTCGTAATAATGTATTTATTAACGCATTTGAACGAACTCAGCGTCGGTTTTAAATTGAACTGTTGCTTTCCACAAATAATATAGACCTACAGGTTCGTAATAATTCAATTGTTGTTATTCACTAATATTATATAAATAAAGCTTGTTAAATTAACAGGTTCCTACAGCTGAAAAAACGTACCGCATAATTTTGTTTTTATTTAAAAAATATATAACTAGTATAGATTGAATATTATAAATTGAAAAAGTGTTATTTCGAAAAATTCTATTATTAAGAATTTGGCGCTTACCAAATCAGCCAATCACATTTCTTTATTAAATGAATGTTTCATGAATCGATAGGTCGAAACGCCGCGCCGTTCGACCTTGTGTATACCTGTTCGAGTTGTGACGTTACATGGGTCCAGCTAGTAATACACAAGCTTCGTCTAGTGGATTATCACTGGTATAGTGTGGCTTATCGCTGGACGTAGCAGGCAGATATGGAAATACATTGCGCTTGCGCGGATTCATCTGTAGCAAAATAGCTGATGTTAGTGGGGTGGAGATAATGTGAATACAATAAAAGTTCCTTATTCGCTGGGATATGTTCCATAAATATGCCGCGAATACAGAAATCGCGAGTATGGAATGGTAATTTGTATGGGTATAGAGAGGATACGTTCCATGGTTCCGAAATAAAATGAAAATTATCAAAATAAAATCTATTAACGAGAGATTTTGAACAATTTCTATTAATTATTACTGTCAGACTTAGACAAGGGTGTAAAGAAGTTAGTAATTGTTTCCTGTTTTGCCGCTTTTAAAAGGTCTTTCGTTCAGATTGATATTCAGCTGTGAATTCAGCGATAGAATTCATTACTTGTCTTCGGATTTCTTGATGAATCGTACAGTTGATTCATTAACATCGAAACAGAATGATATAGACGCAAACGATTCACCAACGCGTGAACAGTCAAGCATTTCTGGTTTTACTTTAAGCGGCAACACTAATTTTCCGCTTCTGAACTAATTTTCTTCCCTTTTTACTTGACATTATAGATTGGCAACAAAGCTTAAAAGACACGTGTTATTCAATCAGAATTATTGCAACGAATTACAAGTTGAAACAATAAAACACCGATTGTGTTGATGGCGGCATTTATCAATGGACATAGCGGCACGTGAAATATGACGGCGGTGGCTTTTAACAACGAACTTTAGGCTTAGTGACAGTAAGGTTTGTTTTTATTTGCCCATTTGGTTTGGATCGCTCTTTATAAAAGTCGCCTTGGCACGTGCCTGCAGTAAAAAAGTTGTCAATGCGTTAATAAAGGATACTAATTCTTCTAATATACCGACTGAATCCGCGAATAAAGAATTTTTCTGCCGCGAATACAGGATGTGTCGCAATTGTTTAATCCGCGAATAATGAAAACGCGATGGGAACCGCGGATAAAGAACTTTTACTCTACTCGGAACGCTCCATCAAACCGAATGCGATACACGTCTGCTGGCGCGGCGGGAATTTTGAATTTGTACGTTATCGTGTAATTGTTTTGAATGGAATTTGGCAAATATATTTTTTACTTTTTAATTAAAAATGATTAATATACTAATTACCCCAGCAGTCCTAGTGTAGCTGCGGTTGGATGGAAGCCACTGAAGAAAATCTCTATTTTTCATTTTGTGCAACATTTTCTTTTTTATTTTGGACATAATAATGTAATCAGCCGGCAATTGTGTTAGAGTGTTATTTATCTATATATAAATAAGCAAAGACAAAATAGCCAAGTATCTTTTTGTCTTCTGTTTGTCATCCGATTTTCTTTGTATAGTATCTATTGACGAGCGTTAGTGTTAGCAATAAAAAAAATTGTGAACAGTTTTTTTTCCTACCTACGACGTAAAGTCGAAGCCTTTATTTAGAAGTATCTATTCGTCATACTTCACACTCCTTACGTCTGCAGTCTACAATGTTTGTATAGTACTCAATACAAATATGTTACATATCATTTTTATATTATTATTATTATTATTATTATTATTATTATTATATAAAAAACAACAAATGAAACGGAAAGAAGAAAACATGCCGAGAACAAAACAAAAAGAAAATGTAATCCATCAAATGAATGCCAAAGCAAAATAATACTAATCGTAAGATGTCAGTTAATCCATTTCCAAAATATATGTATATATATATATATATATATATATATATATATATTCTTCTTCTTCCTCTACGCATGAAAGCTGGCAGCTTGTTCCGTGATCATTCACTACATAATACTATATATATATATATATATATATATATATATGTATATGTGTGTGTGTGTGTGTGATAATGAAATGTCCAGTACAATTTCAAATAAATTAAAATACAATTTAAAACCGACAATGTCTAATACAATTTATTAAAACCAAAAATGTGTAATATAAAGTGAGATAATAAGTGCGGTGACGTGTTATTTATGGTCGAATTTCGATTAATCGGCGAACACTAGTATGAAATTAAATTAACATCCTTTTCTAATTCAATTTAATTAATATCAATTATCACTTACATTTTTAGTTTTTGCTGTGAAGCATTTCGTTGTATAAATTTACGATATACAGTATGCCAATTAGTTATTCATACACTTAGATTTTATAATTGAAATAGCACAATTTTAATTCTCAGAATATTGCAATTATATTTTGCCATTAACTAAACATTTTCAGGTATACTTCTTTACATAATATATACAAATCAACAAATTCTATAAACATTTAACGTATAATATATTAAAAAACTTTAAAAGTTGTAAATTTTATAGTCACTTTTCTATTCATACAGTCAGAATGGGGGAAAATAAAAAAAAAAAAAAAATGAACTGTCCTTAATACTTTGTAGGGTAACCTTTAGCTTTAATAACAGCTTGACATCTACGCTGCATGGATCTAACAAGCCTATCACATATCTGAGGACTGATTTTGCACCATTCTTCAGTAACCACCTTCTTCAATTCTTCTTTGGAAGAAGGATTTCTGCTGTGGACCCTAGGTTTCAAAAACGCCCATAAATGTTCTATAGGGTTTAAGTCAGCAGATTGAGGAGGGGTTTTCAATTGCTTTGGCACGTTCCATATCAACCAAGTCTTATTTAAGTCCGCCGTATGTTTGGGGTCGTTATCTTGTTGGAACATGTACGTAGGGAGCATATCCAATTTTGCTGCACTTTGTTTAACATTCTTACGAAGAATGTCGTTATACACAAATTTGTCCATAACATTGTCAATGAACTGTATATTGCCAACCCCTTTTGCCGACATACACCCCCACAACATTATAGACCCACCCCCATGTTTTACTGTAGGTGTTGTATTGGTCACATCATTATCCGCATTGGCTTTTCTCCAGACTCTATGAACGCCATCTGAACCGAACAGGTTGATTTTAGTCTCATCAGACCAGAGAACATTATTCCAAAATGCCTGCCCCTTATTTACATGTTCTTTTGAAAACTGTAGTCTTACAACACGGTTCTTCTTACTTACATACGGCCTTTTTCTAGTCATTCTTCCATGATAGCCATTTCTGCGTAACACCTTCCGAACTGTCTCAGTACATACATTTTTACCAGTAGAAACTTCTAGGGTAGACCGCAATTTTGGAGCACTAATTCTGGGGTTGAATTTCACTTGTCTCACAATGGTTCTCTCCTCCTTTTCACTTAACTTCTTTTGTTTAGGTTTTCTCGGAACATTCTCTACTGAACCTTTATACTTGAATTTATTTAGTATATACTGTACTGTTGCATGACATTTGCCTATCAGTCGCCCTATTTTTCTCAAAGAATATCCCTTAAGTGCAAGATTTACAATTGTATCCTTGAGATCAGAACTGAGTTCTTTACATTTACCCATTTTGGAGGCGACTGACTGCCAGTGTACACAACCAGCACAGTAGGCAGATGTAAACAAATGCACAACTTAGAGTATTCATGTTGCATTAATGTTTAAGCAAGTTAGACAAGCAAATACACTGCAGTGTTTTCTTTACTGTATGAATAGCAAATTGGCTTGTATTTGGGTATAATAAAGATTATTTATTTTGATAAAATTATGTTTATTTTATAATTAAGTTTTGAACTACATATTTAGATATAACTTAGTGTTTCCTTCAAACCACAATAAATATTTTTTCTTTACTTTTAAAAACTTTCTGAAAATTGGATTTTTATTAATAAAAATGCCTATGTATCAATACCAAATTGACACACTGTATAAATATATATTAAATTTAAAATGGTGTGAAAAAATGAACTTGTACAAAAAAACAAGACAAATATTACACTAATAGGAATGTAGGATTAGCTTACTAGACATAACTAACTCACTGAAACTATCGAACCCGTAGGTTCATGGCCGCGCAGACTTAAACTCTCCGTACATCCCTGTCCTGAGCTAACGTCTTCCAATCATCTATATAATGTACCACCCTCAAATCATGGTTAATGCTATTCTTCCACCTCATATTTGGTCTTCCAAATTGACTTTTTTCTCTGATTTTCCTACAAGAAATTTCCATGCCGCTCTTTCAAAAAATAGCTGAAGCGTTATTTCTTATGACCTTAGATGTTAAAGTATAGATATAAATAATGGAATAAAAAATAAAATGCCGTTCATTGAACTATTATAATTTGGCGGCCAGATGCGTAGAAAATAAAATCTCATATCAGTATGTGGTAAATGTGATACAAAAATCCTGGCTCAGCTGATAAGGGGAAATCCAATTATTATTGGTTTCCTGTGCCATTATTATGTGGACATCAAGGTTATATTTATAATGAACTTCATTGCCTCAGATTTTAATATTATAAAATATTACTAACTAACTCACTGGCACTATCGAACCCGTATGTTCATGGCCGCGCGGAAATAAGCTCTCAATACATCCCTATCCTGAGCTAATGTTTTCCAATCATTCCCTGTATAATCTACTTCCCTCAAATCATAGTTAATATTATTCTCTCACATCATTCTTGGTCTACCATCTGGGCGTTTTCCCTCTGGTTTTCCTACAAGAAGCTTCTATCCACGCTTTTCATTCCCATTCGTGCCACATGTCCTGTCCATCGCAGTCTACGAGACTTAACTGTTCTTATTATATGTGTATTCTTATAAAGATCATGTAGTTCACTGTTATGTAGTCTTCTCCATTCTCTTGGTCTAAACATTTTACTAAGAACTTTATTCTCAAATACTCGTAATCTCCTTTGCTCCCTTAAAGTAAGAGTCTATGTTTCACATCCATGTAATATAACTGGTAGAATAATAATCAATTGAGTTGGTGTTTACTTGATGAAAATCCATAATTATTAATTAAATAAAAATAAAACTTAGTTTTATTTGATTTTCATATTTATTTAGAATAATAGTTTTATACATTTATAAAATATTACTATCTATTGCTTATTAATTCTTACCACCATTCTGAGCTTTATTAATTCATTGATAAGTAATATTCAGTAGCTACAAGAGTCTAAGATGTACTCCAATTCCTGTTTTATAATAGACCTATTTGTTTTTAAATATATAGACATAGAATCATATGTTTATGTAGTCTACGGTTTCGGGACGCTGAGAGCTTTGAAGATCTTTATCACTGTTTGAAAATTACCAGCCTCATGGTCTTGTGGTTATACCTTCTGACTACAGTTCATGTGGTCCTGGGTTAGATTCTTGGTCAATCATCGGAATTTTTCTTAAATTAATCCTGTGGTTGCCCATGGTGTGGAATTTAGATTAGGTTTAGGTCATAGACTCTACTGGCACTTCTTTATCATTTATCAGCCTTCATATCATAGGAGTAACGTAACTCCACCTCCCGGGTACCCCGACTTAAGAAGTGGGTTACATTTCCGTCAATGCCAAAGGAGTAAGCCAGAAATGTCATAAAAGACAAGCCGGTGGCATTGAAGAAAAGAAAATTGAATAATTGAGAATATTGATATCAAAGTAAAAGTTTATCAACTTTTAAGTTACAATCATATGTTCATTTGCAACTTATAAGTTACAAATTAGTTCATTGGATTCTAAAAATATATTTATATTTTTTGTCGTATATTCAAATGTAACGCTTAAGTTATACAATTTTGACTTTATAAGTTTTTGTCGCATTTTTCTATCTAACTTCTAAGTTAAAAATACATTTATTGAATTATAGACAAATAGTTATACTTTATGAGTACCGTGCGTATCTCAAGTTACAAATGAATTTATTGAATTAACTATCTCAATCACTGGCACCATTTAATCCGGAGGTTCATGGCCGCAAGAATATAAGTTCTCCATACATCAGAAGACGTATCAGGATATGATAAAGCATTTTCAGTTGTGAAGGAAGAAGTTGAACTAGCAATTAAGGAAATGAAAAATAAGAAAGCAACAGGGGTAGATGGAATCCCCATTGAATTGGTTAAATGCTTGGCTGAAGGAAAGAAGGAAATTCTGCTTTTATGCAACAAGATTTATAAACAAGATGAATGGCCCGAAGAATTGACTGAGACAGTGTTAATACCAATACCGAAGAAAATAATGCGAAGAAATGTAATGAGTTCAGGACTTTCAGCTTGATATCACACTCTGCAAAGATTCTCTGCGAATACTGAATCGACGTTTACATTCTACGATGGAAAACGAATTGGAAAAATAACGGTGTGGTTTCAGGACGAGAAAGTGTACGAGAGATGCAATTGGAATGTTGCGAGCAGTAGGAGAAAGATATATAGAAAAATATAAAGAAGTTTATGCAGTAGAAAAGACTTTGGCAGAGTGAATTGGAATAAACTTATGAGGATCTTGAAGAAAATTGGCATGAACTGAAGGAGAGGAAGCTCATAAATAATCTTTATATGAAACGGCGAATAAAAATTGAAGATAGGAGAAGAAATGTCAGAAGGAAAAAAATTGGATGTCCTCTATCATCTACTCTTTTCAACATCTACCTGGTAGACCTAATTAAGAACTGCTTCATGAATTCGGAAGGCGTAAACATGGGAGGAAGAAGAATTAAGTGCATAGATTTGTTGATGATATGGCTTTACTAGCAGAAGATGCAATGACACTGAAGAACATGATGATGGAGCTAAATGACAAGTGCGAGGATTGTGGGATGAAGGTAAATATAAATAAGACGAAGACCATAATTATAGGAATGAAAACAAGGAAGATAAATATGAAGATTAAAATTGAGGCAATTGAGCAAGCGGAGAGCTTCAAATACAACTATCAGTAGTAACATGAACTGCGGTCATTAAGTAAAGCATAGGATAGCAATGGCAAAAGAAGCTTTTAACAAGAAGAGAAGCATTTTCTGCGGACCTTTTGCAAAATAATTACGGAAGAGACTACATACTATTATTTCTACATTGGTTTCCTTTGAATTTATTAATTGTGAAGGGAGATCACCCAATTAAAATTCTAATCATACTTGGGCTAATGATTAAAATATTATAACATACCGTTCATGAAGAATTTAAAACGCTAATTGGTTATGAAAGTATTAGTAAGGGGAGAACATTTATTTTCATTTCGTTATTTTCAAGCATTATATTCAACAATTTTCTAGGACTATCCTTTAACAATTAATAGGTTTAAGGAAACCAGTGAAGTGCTTTATATGGAGTCTAGCATTGTATGGTGCAGAGACTTAGGCATTACGGCGTAATGAGGAAAACCGACTGGAAGCTTTTGAAATGTGGATATGGAGGATGGAACGTATAAAATGCACAGACAAAATAAAAAAAATACAGATGTGCTAAACAGAGTGGGTGAAGGAAGAAAACAGTGCTAGAATTCATAAAGAAGGGAAAATAAATTGGATTGGCCACTGGCTAAGAAGAAACTGCCTGCTGACGGATGCCCTTGAAGGAATGGTCAACCGAAAGAAAGAGGCAGAAAAATACATCAGATGATAAACAATATTAAAATAAATGGAAGGCTGAGTTAAGGAGAGAGTGGATAATTCTGAGTTTGCAGTGAAATACCAGCTCTTGGGCAGAACTCTATGAATAAATACATCCACAACATGAGCTAATGTTTCCGAATCACCCCTGTGAATTTATTTGTCTCACATTATGGTTAATTTTATTCTCCCAGCTCATTCTTGGCCTTACTGGGAGTTTTCCATCTGGTTTCCCTACATGATGTTCCCATTCCCCTTTTTAATTTTCCTTTTGTGTCACATGTCTTGCTCATCGCAGTCTACTAAAGTTTATTGATTAATACATTTATATTTTTTTTCGCATATTCCTATTTAATTTTAAGTTACAAATTGATTTATGAAATTAATTTATAAATTCTCCTCGCATAGTCATATGTAGTTTTCAAGTTACAAATGAGTTTATTGGAATATAAAAATAAATGTATATTTTTGACACACATTCCTATCTAATGTTGAAATTACAAATATGTTTATTAAATTATAAACATAAATATGTATTTTTTGTTACATATTCCTGTGAATAGCGTTGTTTACCTATTGAAATAATCTGTGAAAAAAACTGTAGTTTGGATGCTTACTGAATTAATCGAGGTGATATGTGTTACAGCTAATCTTTTAAAAGAGGGACAAAAATGTTACTTTTTAGTACGAATTTTGGTAATATCCGTAGTGAAGGTAGTATGTTTTAAATTGCAAATATTATGCTAGGCTGCTTACTTAATGACAGACTTCACGGACACTCTTATCTTTAATTTATAAGACCTTGGCCTGCACCTACACTGACATTCTAAAACGAAAATTTTATATTACAATTACCGTTACCGTAACAGAATAATTTTCCATTAGTCCTTACAGATAATCCGTTTTATCTGTACCTTGTAGTGCATTTGCTTTACTTTATGTAATATCTAACTAACTCACTGGCATTATCAGACCCCTAAGTTCTTCCGTCAAGTCATGATCAGTGTTATACTACCACCTCATTGTTTTGGGCTCTTTTCATCTGGATTTCCTACATGAATTTCCATGACTCCCTTTCATTCCTCATTGGTTCCACAAGTCCTGCTATTGCAGTCTACGAGACTTAATTGTTCTTATTATATCTGATTTCCCATAAATATTATGTAGTTTACTGTTATGCAGTCTTCTTCATTCACCTGTCTGTTCATCTCTCTTGGCCCAAAACTTTTCTTAAGAATTTTATTCTCAAATTCTTGTAATCTTATCTCCTCCTTTAAAGTAAGAGTCCATGTTTCGCATCCATATGATATAACTGGTATAATAACAGTTTTATATATTTTCAGTTTAATGTTTCTTGAAAGGAGTCGGGGCGAGAAGGATCCCTGTAATGCATAATAGCATGCATTCCAGAATTGATAATATGTTTAATTTGTTTCTGACCTCTTTCCTGTTTGTAATTATTGTCCCTAGGTTTTTTTAATTCAGCCACTTCTTCAAAATGTCCCTCATGTGTCACTAACTGTCCATTGCCATTATACACTGTATTTCTACGAGAGCAGTCAGATGTGAATTGACAGCGATACTGTGAGCTAAGAAAGAGAAGGACTCCTTAGAGGCACTAAAATAATTGTGCGATAAATAAACTTTAAAAATCGATTAGCCTAATTATTACAGCAGTTTGTTAGTAAGACACCAGGGAGAGTTTTTATATAATTAAATAAAGTTAATGTGGTTATCACAGGGAAATATTGTGGAATATCCTAAAAGAAAAAGGCCTCCCTATTCAGATTATAGAAACTGTTAAGAGCTTGTACTATGGAACAAATATTTGTATTGGCCCTCAGTTGACTAAAAATAAGACATTTTTTCAAATAAACCAAGGAGTACGATAAGGGTGTTCACTCTCACCTATATTATATAATATTTATATGGACGATATCCTAAAAGAATGGAAGAAGGTTTTAACTAATGAAGGAATATTAATTGATAATAAAGATAAAATAAATGCTTTATTATTCGCTGACGATGTTGTACTTTTAGCAGAATCTGAAAATGAGCTCCAAATGTTAGCATATAAATTTAAATTAATAGCCAATAGATATAATTGTAAAATATCAATAAATAAGTCAAAAGCAATGACATTTATTGCTAAATATGGAATTAGATCAAAAATTGTACTGGATAACAAAGTAATAGAACAAGTATCACATTTCCAATATTTAGGATGTGATATAACTTATAGAGAAAATAAAGATATAGAAAATAAAGTAAATACATTTCAGGCTATTTGTGGAACCATAAAAAGAACCTTAGGTCGGAAAACAAGGAAAGATACGAAACTTAAATTATATAAAACAATGGCTGTTCCTTTGTTGTTGTATGGAAGTGAAAATTGGATAATGAAATCAAGGGATAAAAGCAGGATACAGACTGCGGAAATGCTGTTTTTACGTAATGTGAAAGGATGCACAAGAGCGGATAGAATAAGGAATGAAACTATACGAGAAGAATTAAATATATATAAAATTGAAGATAAAATCAGCGAAAATAATAAGAAATGGACAGAACACTTAATGAGAATGAAGAACGAAAGAATACAAAAAAGAACCTTCCTGTATAATCCCAGAGGAACAAGAGATGTTGGCCGACCACGCAGAAGATGGACTCCACTTTTAACTTCGCCGGAACAGGCTGCATAGCCTAAACCTTGTAGTAGTAGAAGAAGAAGAAGGAGAAGATGTGGTTATCTACACGATCAACTATGTTGTTTTATCATACTAAAACAACGTGGAAACTACCCCGACGCAATCTTGTGCCAATAAAAAATTATATATATAAACTCGTGTCAAACCCAGGGTCGAGTCGAGGAATGATATGAGATGAAGCCCCTTTATTCATTGAGTCTGTGAAAGAGAAGGTGCCGGCCGACTACTCTGACGCGCCTCTCACCGCTGGGGTCCCGAGATCGAGCCTCGGTCACTCCATGTGGGTTTCGTGGTGGACGAAACGGAGCTTGGGCAGGTTTTTCTTGGGGTTCTCCCTATTTACCCTGCCACCATTTATCCATACTCATTCATTTTATTCATCTGCCCCTGTGATGGTGCGTCAGGCGTGATCGGCCGACACCCTTGCCATTCACAGTTCTCTATATAAGGGGCTTCATCTCATCTCATTCTTCGACCCGACTCTGAGTTGGACATTAGTTGAGAATAATATATTATAAATATAACCTACACTTAAAATAAATAAAATTATTTTAAATATTGCAACGGTTATAATTTACATAATTACTTATAGGTCTAATGTAATTATAAATAATTTGTGATTTATCACAATATTAGGTAATTAATAAATATTGAATTGGAGGATTAATAAAATTAATGATTTAATTAAGTTTCAATTGCCTGAATTAATTTTTATCTTTAAATTTGTACGTTGAAATTTATTTGCATACGAAGTTCTACCATCTTTAGTTATTTATGATATTTGAACAAGTAATTTTTTATTTCATTTTCATTTTGACATTACGTTGTGTATGTGTATTTTTGCATGTAGTCATATCCATTAGACATTTCTTGACATTAGTAAGTAATAATCAGTGACTGAGAAATGTTCATTATTCTAAAATGTATAGTGATAGTCGGTGTGTTGACCGCATGATATCTATGAGCAAGTAAGGTAACCACAAATTAACTGTGTCTAATAACTTCTTACAATGGAGAGGCTATGGCTCAACAATGCGACACGCCATTATATATATATATATATATATATATATATATATATATATATATATATATATATAATGGAAATCTAACTCACCATTTACATTGATGACTGAGAAAAAACGAATATTCGAAATCAAATTTAGCGACTTCGATATTTGAACTCAGGATATCCCAAACATTTCTTCATATTTAGCTCCTTGTCTATCAAAGCATTCAGCTGGGTCAAAATCTAACTACGTACGAGTTACAAGGCAAGGTAGATTATGGTAAAGTTTTTTGTCCTAAGAAAACACTTTTTCTCATCATATAGCATAATGATTCGTTAGTATATTATACACAGGGTGCTCTAGAATTCCTCTTACAAACTTCTAGGACTTGTAGAGTGGACTGAGATGATAATATTTAGAATTTGAAAACATGTCCAGAAACTTACCGTTTCCGTGTTACAACCGTTTGAAAACAAGCATTGCCTGAACGTACGTCACGTGTCTCAACAAGTAATAGCTTCGCGATCCGTCTAAAACGAAAATTTCCCTATCGAATATTTCAAGACTCGGTGTTTTTTAGAAAAAAAAGTCGAAATTTTTTGAAATTTTGAAAACTGCAATAATTTATTGTGGAGAGTGTATTGGGGATTATTAATGCAAATCATGATTCAGTTTCCATTTTGTTTCTTTGGTTATTAATGAGTTGAATTGTAAAACAAGTGAAGTACTTTGTCACGCCTCATAATAAATTACTTGTAAAAATGGTTGCGTAAAAACATGTTTTCAAACGGCTGTAGCACGGAAACGGTAATTTTCCGGGCATGGTTTCCAATTCTAAATATTATCAACTCAGTCTCCTCTACAAGTCCTAGAAGTTTGTAAGGGAAATTTTAGAGCACCCTGTAGATGCATATGCTGTAGTGAACTTTCCACTGCGAATGGCTTTGGCTTGTAGGATCAGCAGAGAATAAGTTAATAATAAATATATTCTTCTTCTCAAGTTCTTTCCTTCCCTGTGCCAGGATTAGGGCGCTCCCTAATGGTAACTTATTGACCATGTTAATTTGGTTACGCGCATTTACCCATAGATGTCAGCGAATGATAGGGGGTCGACCTAGCACCTCGATGAGACATCTAATGGGTAACTAAGGTATTACAGAATGGGAAATGGTCAGTAATTTTGCACAGAAGCCTTTTTATTCATGATTGTGGTTCTTTTAAGAGCCTGCAATTCTTCAGATTCGCGACCTAAGCTTAACATCTCTCCCGAAGGACTTGTTTCTTAAATTTCTCGATCCTAAAAATCCATCGACCACGGCCGAATTTGAACCCGCTCCCTCAGGACTAGAGGCAAGGAACATAACCACTAGCCCACCGCAGCCAACTAAAAAATATATAAAAATGGAAAATAATGTGTTAAGTAGCCTCATCAATTAGAGCACTTCATAAAAATATAAATATAAAGTTTATAACTAATGAAGGATGTATATAATAAATATTTTGAAGATGAAGTGATAGCGGGATGCAGTCTCCTCAAAAACCTGTTACGAGACTTGGAAGCGGATATTGCACTTCCCTCTGTGTACTAAATGCTCTTAACTAAGTTTCCGTCTTTGGAATGGCCTTCTGTAATGAAATGTCACATCTGGAATTTAATGCTTTTTCACGATTAATTTATTCTGTTAATTATGCGATACTCTTAGAGAACGAAACAATGTTATTTACTCGCACATTAAACTATCGTTTGTAAGACATGATTAAATAATAATAATAATAGTAATAATAATATCAATAGTAGTAATAATAATAATAATAATAATAATAATAATAATAATAATAATAATAATAATAATAATAAATAATAGTAGTAGTAATAATAGTCATCATCAATGGCAGGCATGGATTAAGCCAATTGGCCTGTTCCGCTTCAGGAAAGAAATTGATCCCTCCATCTCTTCTTAGGTCTTCCTGGGTCTCTTCGCCCTGTGGGTCTGTAGTTCAATAGCTGCAGAGGTAGTCTATTGTTTGGCATCCTCAGAAGGTGTTCATGCAAATTATTTTGATATTTTTAAATGATTTCAGTTATTGCTGGTGTGTTGAGAGCTTTGCGGATATCTTCATTACGCATGTGATCATAAAGCGTATAACCCGCTAAAGGTCTTAATAACTTCATTTCTGCAGCTACTATCCTATTTAATTTACCTGTAGTAAGAGTCCAGGTTTCAGAACCATAAAGTAGAGTTGGAAGAGCCATTGTCTTATAAAATTTTAGAATTGTATCTGGATGTACTTTTCGGAAAAGAATGCCTTTTATTGTTCCTATAAGTTTTTGAAATTTGACCAATTTTATGTCTATGTCTTTATATGTGTCGTACGAAAGATTGCAGCCAAGATAAGTAAAGTTATTAACTTGTTCTATTATATTGTTTTTAATAACAATTTTAGTTCGTATCGGTATTTTCCCTTGAAACGCCATAGTTTTTGTCTTACCGAAATTATAATCTTGGGTTATTATAATAATAGTAATAATAATAATAATAATAATAATAATAATAATAATAATAATAACACATTTCACTTCGCTTCATTCAACCATTTCTCCATACCCATGTCATCCAATTTGTTTAATATTATATGCCCCTGTGATGATGCGATATGTCTGGTTAACTAGCATCCATGAAAAATCAATTATAGGTGCTTTATCTAATCTGATCCCTAAATCTGGCATTACACTCGTTATGATTAAGGGTTGAGGTATTTTACTGGCAAATACATATTTTAGCTTGTACTAATTTTAATTTGGTAACTTCAAATTTTCTAAGGATATATTTAACATGGGGAAACAATGTGAATACAGTAATACAATTGTAATCAAATATAAGGAGGGAGTTTCATGGTAATTTTTTCTCGGCGGTTTCTCCCGTTTTTCTCCTGCCACAATTTCATTCCACCATTTTTCCATACTCACCTCATCTATTCCGTTTTATTTCGTTCATCTGCCTCCATGATGGTGCGTCAGGTGTGATCGGCCGGCACCCTTGTCGTTCACTGACGTCTATATAGGGGGCTCATCTCGTCTCATACCTTGACCCGACCTTGAGTTGGACAAGAGTTCAGGATATTTATTTTATTCATAGTAATTTCTGCGGTGTGGAGTTTAGGATTTACTTTTTTTGCTACAGGATTTACGATTTGGTTGATAATATCTTAGTAAATACTTTATTTATTGAATAAAACTATGAGTTTTATAGGGTTTTCATAAATATTTAGGCTCAATAGTGTATTACGTTTCCCTTCATTTTCCATAGTATATTCTTGTAATACTGTTAGTCTGCGTACCTATTCTGTCTTTACTAACATTTCGTAATATTTTGAACGTTTTTCAACAATACTTATAACGTTCTTTTATAATTCTTACGGTATTTATATATTTATTTATTTACGAAAAACACGGTAACATTACGACATTTTTAGGTAATATTGTAATACTGACTAGCTATTTTCCCTCTTCCAATGTTGCCACAACCAACAACTCAATTACACCATTTTTGTTAGGTTAGTGTACATCAGATTAGTGTACTCTTCAGTAAATTATATGCATGACATTTGTTTTGTTAGGTTAGGAAGGAAGAAGTTAATGTGCATCCATTTCTAATACACGTCTGGGATTTTATTTGGAAGGTTGTTCATACCGCACGTGCTGCCATTTAGCGACAGCTCTATAAATTTTCTGTAGGACTTCAAAGATATGTGGTTCCACATAGCGACAGCTCTTTAAACTTCTGCGCATGTGCACTGTTATTCTGTAGAAAATATATTGAGAAAGGTAAAGTACTGTTTTTCCTATTCGTCTGAAGAAGACACATAGTATCGATATTTTTAGGATGTAAAAATCTTTGGCATGACTTTCTTAGGAACTGAAGTAAAAGCGTGGGTTCCGACCCATAGATTTACGGTTCATAAAATAATCTCAACCTCTCTCGTATAAATATTTGTTGGGTCTTTAAACGTTCGACTTTAAATTGGAAGGGTAATTATTTTAAATGTTAAAAAAGTGTCGTTATATAAGAATACTACTAACACTACTAGACAATGCGCATGCAACTTTGAATGTTTAATCATCTGTCTCTCACTGGCATTGTGACTGAAGTTACATGAATTTTTTATTATTTCTTTGCGTGTGATAGCTGCATTGTACGTAGGAAATGGTTCCCCTTGAAATATATTGATGCACTGGGTTGGAATTTCAAAGAGAACTTGAAGAGATACCGTTTTATGTGATTTGCTCGAAGTCTCTCATCTTTCAGTCGCCTAATTTTAAATTTGAATCGCAGGATCTCCGATGATATGTCGGGGAAAAAGATTTGGTAACAATACTTGCTTTCAGTTAATTTTGTAGAATACTTGCAAAACACAATCCTTACAAAATGAGTTGAAATAGTCGGAGGAGTTACATTCTGGTTGTAACAAGTTGAAATATCAAAGCCGGCCAGAGTGTACTTTTTTTCAGGATTTCCAGTCACCCAAGCAAATAAAGGTTTATATTTTTATTACAACGAACATTTCAGTATGATATTAAAATAATTCTGGCATAATTTATTATAACTCAAATTCACTGTAGGTAAACGTTATACACGACTGCAGAATACAGTAGAATAATTTATAATAATTTATCTAAACTCAAAATCTTTGTACATAAAAAAGACGCAAGGCTACCAAAAAATGGTAAAATTATAATGTGTGCTTGTTGTGTAAATTAAATATTCTTAAAGCGACAACTTAAATTATGCATTTCTCTAAATAAAACTAAATCTAATTCTACAAACCAGCGTAGTAAGTAGTTTGATGTTAAAATCGGTGGACCAAATATCAGTAAGCAAAACTTCAAAAGTAAAATAAAATGTTTATTTATAGGGTCACAAGTAGCGGTGAAGATCTACCAAGTAGAATTTCCTTAATTTAACACGGATTTACACTAACAATTTCAATTTTTTTATTTACACTAATTTTATTTAGATTCACAAATTATTTTTCTTCTTTAAGTTTTTACATTTTTCACATAATGTTCCATTTTATACATCGATAATGAACTTAACTCTCACGGATGGGCTACTTATTTTTCACTTTCAGTTCACAAGTCATTTGTCGCTTGCCATACCACTACTGGTTAAAATGTTAAAATCTGATTGTACGTGGGGTATTTTACAGCCGACATGACAGGCTCTGGAAAGGTCTTAGCTCGCAATCCTTTGAAAATAGATCCTTCTCAAAGCCGTACCACCGAAAAGAGACGCTACACATATCTAGAAAGCTCCCAGCATGTATTCCCGAATGATGAGTCGCGACCAACGATCCCCTTTTTCTTATAAGGCGAGAGTTGAGAGTCTAGTTGCAACCCGCGAAATTCAAAACCTGCTCCTATAATGCGTCTCACACACACACACACACACACACACACACACACACACACACACACACACACACACACACACACACACACACACACACACACACACACACACACACACACACACATACACACATACACACACACACACATACACACACACACACACACAAACACCACACCACACCACAAACACACCCACACCACCCACACACACACACACCACACCCACACACCACACCACCACCCCCCACCCCACACCCCACACACCCACCCACCACACCCCCACACCCCACACACCCACACACCCACACACCCACCCACACACACACACACACACACACACACACACACACACCCACACACACGCGCACGCACGCACACACACACACGCACGCACGCGCACGCGCACACGCGCACGCGCACACGCACACGCACACACGCACGCACGCACACACGCACGCACACACACACACAGACATTTATTTATATCATAACATAAATATGAAGAACATTATGTACTGTATTGTAAGCCCATGTTTCCCTTAAGAGATTTAGGCGCTCTCCCCCAACAGGGAATAATTTGAACCATACTAATTTAGTTATACTTGTTTCCGTATAGATGTCATTTGAGTGGTCCGTGGTTAGCGTTCCGCCTCATACTGACATCTAAGAAACCAAGGTGGTACTAGGACGGGAAAATTCGGTAATTTTTGCTTAGAGGCCTTTTCATTCAGGCTTAGGGATTTTTTACGAGCCTGAAAATCTTAAGACTCGGGACCCAGGGCTTGAAGTCCCTCCCGGAGGACTTTATGTAATAGATAATAATTAAAATATAATTTAGAAATATACATTTACAATTGAAAAATCAATTTAAAATTAATTATTAGTTTTACTGAGCGAGTTAATTTAGACGGAAACATTTGGGATTCGTTTTCGGGAGATCCAAGGTTCAAATATTGGTGTTGACCAAGCTGATTGTAGTTTAGACTTGATTTTACTCATTCGTTAAGGCAGATTTTGGGTTCTAATTTCATTTCCCTCAAGTCATGGTTAATATTATCAATATTAATTTTCCCACCTCATTCTTGGCCTTTCCCTGTGGGTTCCGTACAAGGAGTTTCTATGTCATTCTTTCATTTCCTATGTCCTGATCATTGCAATCTACGAGACTTAACTATTCTTATGACATCTGGTTTCTCATTAAATCATTTACCTATGTGTTAGTCTTTCTTTTGTCCAAAAAAAATTCCTAAACACTTTATTCTTAAATACTCGTAATATTTTTTCCTCCTTTAAATTAAGAGATCATGTTTCGCGTCCATATAATACAGGGTCATCGCAAAAGGTTAGAGCAATTTCAATCAATCATCGCTCAGGAACTATTCGAGATATTAAAACGAGTATTTTTTTGTTAAATTCACCAACTCATTTTTTTTCTTACCAAAGAATGTTTCTATGTTCGCTCCGTTGGTTGCTCTGCAAACATCCAACCGATAGTCCATTTCGGCCTAACAGTGCTAGATTATCGCAGGGATGATTGTTGTAACAGCATCGGTGATCCTTTACCTTAAATGTTGCAGATATCTGATCGGTTCACTGCAAACAATGTTTTTTTGCGTATCCCCATAAAAAAGTCTAGGGTGTCAAGTCGGGGCTTGAATAGGACCGGACCTACCAATCCACTGGTCAGGGAATCCTGCATGCAGAGCGTCTCGAACTTGTTGGGAAAAGTGTGGGGCGCGCCACTTGGTGAAATAATAATATTACGTTATTTTCTTCTTCAATTTGGCCTACTTGCGGGAAAACGTACTGTTCTAGCACGTCTAAGTAAACATCTCCTGTGATAGTCTGCTCAATGAAAAAGAAAGGGTCAATGACCTGATCGTTCATAAAAAAATATTAAGGTAAAAAACATTATCTACAGTGAATTGATCAGAGATCTGCAACATTTAACGCAAATGATCACCGATGCTGTTGCAACAATCACGCCTGCGTTGACCCAGCGCTGTTGGGCCGAAATCGACTATCGGCTGGATGTTTGCAGAGCAACCAACGGAGCGCACATAGAAACATTCTAAGGTAAGAAAAGAAACTTTATGAGTTGGTGAATTTAACAAAAATACTCGTTTTAATATCACAAGTAGTTCCTGAGCTATGATTGTTTGAAATTGCTGCAACCTTTTTCGATGACCCTGTATAAGTTACCCCACAATTCTTAATACAGTACTTGTGACATGCCACATCACTGATTATGTACAACATATTTTGTATTGCATCTCTATGTATTTAATGGATTACGTGCGTACATCGAATTCTCAACAGACTAGAGCACCGGAACTTTAATATTGCATGAAGTAATTTATTCAGGATTTGAAGACAAGACATGTTGTAATATTAAACATATGGCATGATGAGTAAATCTGTTTACAGTATCAGTACATGGAGACCAGTCCGGTGAGATTAGTTAGCGCAAGTCTTACATAGTAACTCAATCTCAGAAGCTATAACGAACTTATTCCCTTAAGGCCAGTTGCATGTGTGATTGATTTACTGTTGCTTTAGAGAAATACACTGTGCTACGTGGTTTTAAAATTACTTCAAAGGTAAAGAATTTAATAGTATATTACGAATCGAGGTTGGGAAGTGGTTTTTACAGAAGGGAGGAAATGTTTAAAAACCGAGCGGTAGCGAGGTTTTTAATTTTCGAAATTCTGTAAAACACTTCACAAACGTGCGTTCTACATTATTTTATGCGCGATGGTGTTTTTTAAAACAATGAATAATAGTAAAATAATAGCATCTTTGTTGGGAATATTTGTGTTCATTATACACAACTGGCTAATGTTAACAGTGTGGGCAATGTTTATTAGTTGAGACTACAGCAGGCCGTGACACCAATCAAATATAAAATGGCGGCAAACGTATTTATTGTTTTATTTTGTTTCAAATATGGTTCAGTTCATTTAAAATGCAGTGATTTGTTTCGTAAAATGTGTATTAACACTACATTTTGGATATATTTTTGTATATACATTGTACGTAGTATATATAAAGGGCAGTGGTTTTACTCCCCGCACGAGGTTTATAATATGTAATATTACAGTATAGTTATTTAGGTTGACAACCCCGAAGTGTAGGAAGTTGAACTTTGAATCATGGTCGCCATTGCTGTAAGAACGACAAAGCGCACTCTCGCGCAAAAAAATAATCTTTGTTCTTAAGCATGCTTTTAAGAAATTAAAATGACATTAATATTAACTTCGATCCGCCGTAATGCCAGGTCGAGGGATGAGAGGAGATGAAGCTCTTATTACTTTTTTCAATGTCACCAGGTTAACTTACGACATTTTTTACATTTTTCTCATGACATTGGTGGAATTTCAACCACGTCCGAGGCTGAGGCATTTGAAAGGCGGAATTACATTACTCATGTAATGTGATGGATGATAAATTATACGAAATCCTAGACAATCCTTAAATATGAACTTAACCTAAATATCAGACCATGGACGACCACAAGAATAATTCCCTTTAAGGAAAACTTCTAACAGTCTGAACGGGAATCGAAACCGTGACCTCCTAAACTAATCAGAAGTTCTGACCACGAGAAGGTCTGTGATTTCGGATGCCGGATACTGGGCGTGTCATTCAATTACATTCAATGGAACGAAATGAATTATATGAGTATGGATAACAAGTGAATGATGTATTAACAGAGGATAACGGCAGAAACCCTGAGGAAAGTCTTCTTGTCTCCAAATCGTTCACCACGAATCCCAAGTGGAGTGAACGAGACTCAAACACGGGTCTCAGAGGTGGAGGAAATGTGTCTAGCCACTTGCGCCACGAAGTATATACATAGCTTTAACGCCTAGTTAAACACTGTAGCCAGTAATTTTATTTGTCGATTTATCGATCAGACAATCATTGGCTCCATGATCAAGTTCAACAAATACTCGCTGGATACAAAGAGTCTTATTTATATAAATAATAGAATAAAACAAACCAGAATAATAATAATAATAATGATAATAATAATAATAATGATAATAATAATTAATGATGATAATAATAATAATAATAATAATAATAATAATAATAATAATAATAATAATAATAATAATAATAACTACAGGGGCATCTCATTACTTTCAACTTCGTACAAAATTCAAACAAATATATTAATTAGTAAGCAAACTTACTCCCTATATTGATGACATGCTAGGAGATCATCAATGTGCATTTAGAAGAAACATGTCTACAACAGATCAGATTTTTAGTATAAGACAAATTTTAGAAAATAAATGGGAATATAATGGTACTCTACATCAACTATATGTAGACTTCAAAAAAGCATATGATTCAATTAAGAGGGAGAAGTTATATAGTATTCTGCTGGAGTTCGGAATTCCTAAAAAGTTAGTTAGACTTATACAAATGTGTCTAAATGGCACAAAGAGTAGGGTGCGTGTAGGCAAACAGTTTTCGGACACCTTTGAAATAAAGAATGGGTTGAAGCAAGGAGATGCACTATCTCCTCTACTATTTAATTTTGTACTAGAGCATGCCATCAAATCTTTAGAGGATGAGAAAGGCCTACAACTCAATTATTTTAATAAGCTGTTAGTTTATGCTGATGATGTAGTACTATTGGCCGATAGCGAGGAGATATTAAAGGACAACACGCACACACTATTGAGTAACACTAAGGAATTAGGACTGGAAGTAAATATCAATAAAACTAAATATATGGTCACACGCAGAAATGCATTATATAATGGAAATGGACAGCTAATGACAAATGAGGGAAAATTTGAGGAAATGACTGAATTCAAATACCTAGGAACAATAATCACAAATAGGAATGAGATGCACAAAGACATTAAGCATAGGCTCAATTCTGGAAATGCGTGCTATTATGCATTGCATAGACTCTTGATGTCCCAACTCCTTTCAAAAAACGTTAAACTGAAAATATATCAAAATATTATTCTACCAGTTATATTATATGGGTGCGAAACATGGACTCTTACTTTAAGGGAGGAAAGGAGATTACAAGTATTTGAGAATAAAGTTCTTAGGAAAATTTTTGGACCAAAGAGAGATGAACAGACAGGTGAATGGAGAAGACTACATAACAATGAACTACATGATCTTTATAGGAAGCCAGATATAAAAAGAACAGTTAAGTCTCGTAGACTGCGATGGGCAGGACATGTTGCGCGTATGGGGAATGAAAGACGTGCATGGAAGCTTCTTGTAGGAAAACCAGAAGGAAAACGCCCAGTTGGTAGACCAAGAATGAGGTGGGAGAACAACATTAACTCTGATTTGAGGGAAGTAGATTATACAGGGAATGATTGGAAAGCATTAGCTCAGGATAGGGATGTATGGAGAGCTTATGTCTGCGTGGCCATGAACCTACGGGTTCGATAGTGCCAGTGAGTAAGTAAGTAATTAAACACTATAAGCTGGTATTCAAGAACCAAGCTCTCTAGGCCTTTGCCATCTCGGTCTTTCGCAAGCTGAGGTCTCATCTTTCAATGTGTTTCCGGCAACTTTTAAAAAATAAATATCTTGTTAGCACATGCTGTTGAATAGGGTGCGTCAGTTAGAGTAGTTTCTGCATGACCCACATAATTAACCATGGAGTGACGGGCTGTTCGCGGAAAGCTTGGTTCTTGAATACCAGCCTGTATATAATATAATCTTTTCAAGCATAATCATAATTATTTTAACATTCCAGACATTAAATTAGGTCAGTGTTATTCAATTTCGGTTCCACCTAGACAGGACTCAGAATTCTTCTATGTGAATCTTTACATACAATAGTGTGTCTCTGTGTATTTATAGGATATTGTGGGAAATAAACGAGCTTGTGGAAATGTGATATACATTAATACTCTAATATATTCAAGAATTTATCAAAGCAATAAAAACACTTTCGTTAACCCATTTCGTTTTTACTTTATATATTTATGTATGAGTTAGTCTCAAACTAACTCGTAATTTCATGAGTAATCTTTTAAACTATCTTTCATTCTTTACTTTATGGATATGAATGCAGCCACAGATTAGCATTTGTTAAGAACTGGATTCTAAATTGCAGGATTATTAATTCAATGATGAAGAGATAGTGTTTTTCATAGGAGAGAAATCGTCACCCATAACCTCAATCAAACGCATCTTTGTGTAACTTCAATCTAAACTTGACTTGAGTTGGCGAACTTTGGCGAAAGCTGCCACATGTTGGCGAAATTGGGTGAACTTTGTCGATATTTTGGCTATCTTCTGCGAAAATTGCTGGAACATTGGGGAAACTCTGACGAAAACTACCATTTAGCGATGACAAATAAAATTTAGGTAACTATTAAATCCGGAGTTTCATGATTGCGCGGATTTGCTCGCAATACATTCCTATCCTGTGCTAATATTAACCAGTCATTCGTTATACAGGGTGAACGGTTATTACACCAACAAACTTCAGAAATTGATTCCTAACCAGAAACGAAGCAAAAAAGGTCCTATAACATGTGTCCGGAAATGAACAATGTGCGTGCAACGACAATAAATAGACCCGGCACACAGTACTTAGCATAATCGCATCCACGCCACAACATATGTTCAAAGTGACCTCCACGGGATGCAATGCACGTGTTCACACGCCGTATCATGGATTGCCTCACTCTTTCGCATATTCCGGCCCCTCTCTGAATAGCGTCACAGGTGACATGGACACGCTGTTGAAGGATACGCACATCAGGAATTGGTTCAGCATACACAACGTTTTTGAATTGTCCCAAGAGGTAAAAATTCAGAGAGTTAAGTCCGGTGATCTAGCAGGCCATGCAGCAGGGCGTCCGCATCCTATCCATCGTTTGGGGAAGATTTTGTTGTGTCGGCGAACTGTAATGCAGAAGTGGGGTGGCGCTCCATCATACAGAAACCACCTGCCTTATTGCCAAAGTTTGGAACAAAGGGTTCTAAGCTTAAATGGCAATGAGGGATTTGGTTGGGCGCCAGATTTATAAAGGACTTCCTCGGTTCTTGAGGGATTTGGGTACTCGGTTTGCTCAGGTAATTAGCTTCGGTAGGCGTGGGGTTCTTTTCTCAGGGATTCCACAAGGGCTCCGGCGGGCAGAATTAATGGTCGTTATGTAGTAAATGCTGATATTTATTGTTATCATTTCACTAGAAGATGTCGTTTCACACGAGTATACAATTTCGCAGATAAAAAAATATAATAATTGGCGCCTGTCTAATGATCGAAGTAAATTTGATAATGGAGTTACTAACTGGATATTAATTGGGCTTATAAAATATTATCGCGTACTCCGTAGATACTATCGTATGATTTCACTTGATCCTGTAAACTGGTTTTAACACTCAAGGAATTTTTTGTCTTTATGTTCGAATTGGTTAAAATTTTACTAAGGCCAATAATTGCGGGGTTGTTCAATAACCAAGTTCAATAATCGACAATAGTGATTTGCTGATATTGTTATATGTTAGTGTCTAATGCAAGTGTCCGTTTCGCAAGTGTATTAGCTTCCTCTCCCGCGTCTATAAGGTCAATTCGATTTCTCGCACTACCATAAATCGTGACCATTAAATAAACGTCCATGTCAATATAACAGAGATATCTATTGGTAAGTTTATCCATGATTTTAGGATGGAAGAGCTCGTGATCAGATGATTCGCCTTGCCGTCAGCAAGTTTCTGGGGGGTCGCCCTTTACTGATGCCAAGTACAGCGAATTCAAAAGCTGGTGCAACATTAGGTCTATGGGATTTTCCCGTAATAACTTTCGCGTCAGCCTTAGTTCGATTACTCTTACGGGTCTGTTCCACCTTCCCACGCATGCTAATATTTTTTTTGCCATAAAATTCGAACTTTTCCCCTCATAAATAGCCTCTTATATTTTTAACGTCAAGGCTAGCCTCATGGGCTAGTGGTCAGCTTTGCTGACTACTGTTCATGAGGTCCCGGGTTCGATTTCCGGTCAGACCATAGGCTTTTTTTCTTAAAGGGAATTATTCTTGTGGTTGCCCATGGTCTGGATTTAGGTTAAGTTTAGATTAAGAACTCTCCTGGCGCTTCATTATCGTTTATCATCCATCATATCATCGGGGTAACATAACTCTGCCTTCCAGATGTCCCAACCTAAAAAATGCCATAAAAGACAACCTGGTGGCATTAGACAAAAAAAACATTAACGTCAAAGTGGCTGGATTAGTTATTATGGGGTTTCTGCCTCACAAAGAAATGCAAGGTAAGCCCTTAGAATAATAGATTTTTCCCAGTTTCAAATTCATTACATCCACTTGTCTCTGCTCTCTCTTTACAATGGAAATGGTTATGACTACCTGTGTTCCTCTCGTTTGCTAATAAGTAGTCATTAATTACTCTCTCGTATTAACTTCTTGGGGTCATCTCATGTGTCATCAATTATGCCGTAGTCTTATCATTCTCATTCTCCTGATTCGATTAAGTATAAACTTGATCTTACTTACTTACTTACTCACTGGCACTATCGAACCCGTAGGTTCATGGCCGCACGGACATAAGCTCTCCATACATCCCTATCCTGAGCTAATGCTTTCCAATCATTCCCTGTATAATCTACTTCCCTCAAATCATAGTTAATGTTGTTCTCCCACCTCATTTTTGGTCTACCAACTGGGCGTTTTCCTTCTGGCTTTCCTACAAGAAGTTTCCATGCACGTCTTTCATTCCCCACACGCGCAACATGTCCTGCCCATCGCAGTCTACGGGACTTAACTGTTCTTATTATATCTGGCTTCCTATAAAGACCATGTAGTTCATCGTTATGTAGTCTTCTCCATTCACCTGTCTGTTCATCTCTCTTTGGTCCAAAAATTTTCCTAAGAAATTTATTCTCAAATACTCGTAATCTCCTTTCCTCCCTTAAAGTAAGAGTCCATGTTTCGCACCCATATAGTATAACTGGTAGAACAATAGTTTTATATATTTTCAGCTTAACGTTTTTTGAAAGGAGTTGGGACATCAAAAGTCTCTGCAATGCATAATAGCATGCATTTCCAGAATTGAGCCTATGTTTAATTTCTTTGTGCATCTCATTCCTATTTGTGATTATTGTTCCTAGGTATTTGAATTCAGCCAATTCCTCAAAATTTCCCTCATTTGTCATTAGCTGTCCATTTCCATTATATAATGTATTTCTACGTGTGACCATATATTTAGTTTTACTGATATTTACTTCCAGTCCTAATTTCTTAGTGTTACTCAATAGTGTGTGCGTGTTGGCCTTTAGTATCTCCTCGCTATCGGCCAGTAGTACTACATCATCAGCATAAACTAACAGCTTATTAATACCATTGAGTTGTAAGCCTTCCTCATTCTCCAAAGATTTAATGGCATGCTCTAGTACAAAATTAAATAGTAGAGGAGATAGTGCATCTCCTTGCTTTAACCCATTCTGGATTTCAAAAGTGTCTGAAAACTGTTTGCCTACACGCACCCTACTCGTTGAGCCATTTAGACACATTCGTATAAGTCTAACTAACTTTTTAGGAATTCCAAACTCCAGCAGGATACTATATAACTTCTCCCTCTTAATTGAATCATATGCTTTTTGAAGTCTACATATAGTTGATGTACAGTACCATTATATTCCCATTTCTTTTCTAAAATCTGTCTTATACTAAAAATCTGATCTGTTGTAGACCTGTTTCTTCTAAATGCACATTGATGATCTCCTAGAATGTCATCAATATAGGGAGTAAGTCTGCTTACTAATATATTTGTTATAATTTTGTACGAAGTTGAAAGTAATGAGATGCCCCTATAGTTGTTGCAATCAGTTTTATCTCCTTTCTTATAAATTGGTACGATAATTGATTGCTTCCATTCATCTGGAAGAGCTTCTTTTTCCCAAATCATACTAAGCAACCTGCGTATCTTGTCCATCAATTTTTCTCCCCCTGATTTTATCAGTTCTGCTGGGATCTCATCTGAACCTGATGCTTTATACATCTTCAATTTTTCAATTGCCATTTCAACCTCTAATGCACTTGGCTCTGCGACTAGCATTTCTGCTGTCTGTAAGTTATTCTCCTCAATGTCCTGTTCTGTATGTACATTTAATAGCTGATTAAAATAACTTTTCCATCTATTTAATATACTCTTGGAATCTGCAATCATATCCCCATTTTCATTCCGAATTATGTTTGTTCTAGCCTGAAACCCTTTCTTCTCTATACTAATTCCCTGATATAATTCTCTAATGTTCCTATTTTTTGCATTCATTTCAAGATCATTAATCTTCTCTCTCAAATATTCCCTCTTTTTACTCTTTAGTAACTTGGTGGTTTCCCGTCTAATACTACCCAATTGCTCTAAATTTACCTCATTTGGCTCGTGTAACCATTTCATTTTTGCTAGCTTTCTTTTCTTTACAATGTCGGCACATTCCTCATCAAACCATTTCTTGTTTTGCCTCTTTTTTAAACAACCAATGCTTTCTGATGCTGACAATTTAATAGTATCTCTTATAGCCTCCCATTCTTTATTTATATCAGTTTCTTCTTCGTTTGCCACATTGTCATCTGAAGATTCCAGTACTTCAAATCTATTAGCAATTTTGATTTGGTATTCTTGCCGCATTTCATCATTTTTCAAGTTTTTTAATTCATATTGATCTAGATCGGGTAATTATTTCCTATCTTATTTGTAGTTCATGATTTTAACTCCCGTCTTTGTATTTCATAATTTATTCGATAGCTTCTACTTCTTCTACTTCGCGGTTTAGGCTTATTTACTAGCCTGTTCCGGCTCCAAATTGCTGCTCTTTCCATCTTTTCTTTGGTCTTCCCAAGCTTCTTCTTCCTCGTGGTGAATAGTTGTATGCTGCTTCTGGTATTCTATTCTCGGTCATCCTTGCCAAGTGTTCCCTCCAGTTTGTTCTGTATTTCTCTATTGTTGAGTTTAATTCCTCTATTTGTAGTTGTTGTCTTATTTCTGTGCTATGGTTTTTGTCTGTTCTTCGATATCCTGCTATTGGTCTGAGGAATCTCATTTCGATAGCAATTTTTTAAAGGAGGCTGAATGAAAGACTAGCTGCAAGGTACATTCTCAAGTAAAATAGGAAGAGTATTCTGAAAGCTGTCCGAGATAATGTTATTCGCCAGTGTCATCTACCGTGGCAATGATGCATGTGGGGACACTCAATCATAGGACATTCTTTTTCCTCCATTTCCAGTCAGAAATCAGTCCCTGCAGTTTGTAATTAAAATTCCTTCTGTATAATTTATTTCCCTCAAATCGTGGATATATTGTCTCCCACCTCACTGTAATATATTTTTCTGGTTTTCCGACAAGAATTTTCCAAGTTCCTTTTTTCATTCCCAATCATGACACATGTCTTGCCCATCGCGGTCTACCTGATTTAACAATTCATATTACAGCTGGTTTCCCATAAAGTTCATGGAGCTCACTGATATATAATTTCCTCCAATCACCTGTAAATTAGCTTTTTGTCCAAAACTTTTCCTGTGCACTTTATTTTTAAAAACTCTTAGACTAATCCTTTCTCATTTCTTAACTTACGAGACCATGTTTCCTATCTACATTTCTTTTCTATTTTGTTCTTTAATTTATAGGTGTAAATCACTCGTTTCCTTTCAATATAGGCCTATTTGTTTAATGTAACTAACTAACTAACTCCCTGGCACTATCGAACCCGTAAGTTCATGGCCGCGCGGACATAAGCTCTCCATACATCCCTACCCTGATATAATGTTTTCCAATCATTCCCTGTATAATCTACTTACCTCAAATCATAGTTAATGTTATTTCCCCACCTTATTCTTGGTCTACCAACTGGGCGTTTTGCCTCTAGTTTGCCTAAAGGAAGCTTCCATGCACTCTCTCATTTCCCATTCGTGCCACATGTCCTAGCCATCGCTGTCTACGAGACTCAACTGTTCTTATTATATCTGCCTTCCTATAAATATCATGTAGCTCACTGTTATGTAGTCTTCTCCCTTCACGTGTCTGTTCATCTCTCTTTGGTCAAAACATTTCCCTAAGAACTTTATTCTCAAATACTCGTAATCTCCTTTCCTCCCTTAAAGTAAAAGTCCATGTTTCGCACCCATATAATATAACTGGTAGACTAATAGTTTTATATACTCGTATTTTCTGTTGAACGTTTTTTGAAAGGAGTTGGAATGTCAAGAGACCCTCTAATGCATAATATCACGCATTTCCAGAATTGAGCCTATGTTTAATTTCTTTGTGCATCTCATTCCTAATTATGATTATTGTTCCTAGGTATTTGATTCAGCCACGTCCTCAAGATTTCCCTCATTTGTCATTAGCTGTCCATTTCCATTATATAATGTGTTTCTGTGTGGCCATATATTTAGTTTTATTGATATTTATTTTGTAGTCCCTATTTCTTCGTGTTATCAATAGTGGGTGCGTGTTGGCCATACTTGTTTAATTTAAAGGTATTGATCACCCATTTGAAGTTTAAATATACTTCATATCTCTGATATGATTAGCTTCAGATGAAACTCTAAACCGAAAAAAAACATAGCATTTCCAGGTTTAATGATATTTTATTTAACTAATAAAAGAACATTTTTTATTTCCTTCATCATAAAAGATCATCTGGGAGTATTCATTCATATTTGAATAGTAATGAAAGGTTCGGTGTAGTAGAAATTGAATCGTCGATTCCAAGTTTGAAAAGAATAGTATTCATTTCCATAAGGTTGGAGAGAGTTGGATAGGTACTGCATTAGCATTCGGGATCCACGAGTTCTATCAACTCTAATTCAATATTGAACCTGTTCCTGCGTCTTTACAATTCACAAGTGCGAACACCAAGCCGTTATGACGTAATTTCACTGGGAAATAGGATCAAATAAAGTAGGTTAGAATTCTGAAACTCACGTTTCTTAAAATATATTTAAGCTTTCTAATAGCAACTAACTACATTATGAATAGTAATTTCACGTTCTTAAATTATTGTTATTTACGTAAGTCGTTATTTAAAACTTGTTTAATTAAGATGTTATAATCCAGAGAGTTGGCTCAGACGGTTCGAGACTCTTATTTGGGAGGTCCTATGTTCAAACCCGTTGCCAACTAAATTGACCCAAAATTGTTTTTTTGTTGTTGTTTTTTCTCAATCGTGAAGGTAAATGCTGGGTTTGAATTTATTTATCAGCATTCATTTAATTATAATCACTATTTCATAGTACATAAAAATTAAATCATTCCACAAGAACACATGACTGTATTTTTTATTTATTTATTTATTTTACCTGATGGAGTTAAGACCGTAAGGTCTTCTCTTCTACTTCACCAGGATTAAATGTTGTACATATAATAACAATTATGAATTATCTACATGTTGATTAATGATACATGATATGTATAGGCTACACAATATAAAGTTGACAAGGGAAAGAAAGAAAGGAAGAAATAAATAAATAAATAAATATAGTTATAATAACCTATAATTTGATATATGTGTGTGTGTGATTATCAAAGGTTTCTTAATCATTCTTACATCCGCGAAATTATGCAATATAACATAATTATAAGATATATATAGTAGGACTTTATTAGACAAAAAGTAAGATATTTACAATATTATTTACAAATATGGGTCGCACGGGCAGTAAGCCGTACGTGCTGTTGACAGTTCGTTACAATAAAGTAATAATTGGTACTAGTGTAAAGAAAAATAAACAACAAAAAAGCAATAACATTACAATTACATAAAGAAAACACAATAATATTACAATTAAATAATAACACAATAGCATTATACACTAAAAAACAATAACATTACAATTACATAAAGAAAACACAATAATATTACAATTAAATAATAACACAATAATATTACAATTAAATAATAACACAATAATATTACAATTAAATAATAACACAATAACATTATACACTAATTAATTTATATATAATTATTAAGAATTAATGGTATTGCATTTTGATAACATATATTTATTCATGAATGAGTGTTCTTATTTTCCGCCTTTGGCCAGAAATTTACCCAAGTTTATCCAATTTTCTGGATTTACCAATAACTCGTAGCATGCCAATCTTTCCCGATTTGAATTTAGAAATCTTTCCGGTAATAACTGACGTCTCCAATATTCTAAATCATTACATTTTCCTAATATATGTATCTCATCTTCAAAGTTCCCGCACATTGGACATTCGCATATCGTGATCGTCGCTAATTTTTAGAAATTTCCATGCCCCTAGCCTAAACCAAGCAAGCCCTGATCTCTCTTTAAATCCTAGGTTGAGTATATACGGTTCTTCTCCCCAGACGTGTTTTAGGTCTCTTTGTAAACACAGTGAGCGTTTTCCTGTACATTCGGCGGAAGTATCTTGTTGGTTTATATCTAAGTATCTCCTCCTCATTTTTCTCCACACGTTCTTGCGATTTTCAGTCCCTTTTTCCCATATCCAGCCCATCCCAATCTTTAGGAGTTCTCTCCTAACCTCGTCTGCCCAAAATTTAACATCTATGTTTATTTATATATATATATATATATATATATGCCTATGGTGTGATAGGGACCCATGGACTATCATCCAGCTGCTGGGCTCACATTTACATGTAACACTTAGAGAGGTGTATGATCATTCTGCAAGTATAAGGACAACATTTGGTCAGAATTTCGAGACCCCCAGCTGTTGTAGCTACATACATACATTAGTGCTCATATGTTAGAATTAAGTCTATCATGTAATGTTGCAATTTGTAATGTAGAATGCGATGAATAAATGGTTATTTAGATATACATATATGCATGGGCGCGCGCGCACACACGCACGCACTCACTACCTGATGCAACTGAAGTTTCTACATACTATATTATCCTTAAGACATCTATGTGTAAATAAGCCTGGAGTGAAGAGAAAATAAAATTATTCTCAGAAAATATTCACTTAGTAGTCTTGCGTGTTTATAAAATATTTCTTAAATCCATGAGCTGGACAATTCCGGGCAGTAGAGGGCTGGATATTTTCTTCCTTGCGCCCACACGGGTTCCAGTACTATTTTACTATTATTTATTTTTTGAAAACACCATCGTGCAAAAATAATGTACAACACACGTTTGTTAAGTGTTTTACAGAATCTCGGAAATTAAAAATCCTCGCTATCTCTCGGTTTTTAATCATATATGTATACACACACACTAAAGTCTATGGAAGGAATGGCCTAAAGACCAGACCCAATTATTGAGGTGAATGATTTTTCAGCCAGTATAGGAGTGATATATGATCAAAATTTCGGGTACCCTAGCCATTATAGCTGGCTTTATCAATCTGTACCCGCTACATAGCGTAGCTACCCAAATTCCTCACGACAGTATAGGAGTGATATGATCAAAATTTCGGGTACCCCAGCCCTTATAGCTGGCTTTATCAATCTCGACCCGTCACTTATCATAAACTAACTCACTAGCACTATCGAACCCGTAGGTTCATGGCTGCGCTGACATGAGCTCTCCACACTTCCCTATTCTGAGCTAATGTTTGCCAATCATTCCCTGTAAAATCTAATTCCATAAATCATGGTTAATATTATTCTCTCACCTCATTCTCGGTCTACCATTTTATGCCTCTCTTACATACCTCATTCGTGCTACATGTCCTGACCATCATAGTCTACGAGACTTAGCTATTTTCATTTATTTAATTTTCTATAAAGGTCATGTAGGTCAGTGTTAATTATCCTTCTCCATTCGCCTGTCTGCCCCGCTTCTTATCGTAGGACCCAAATTCCTCACAACACTGGGTGAGCTCCGGTCCAACACACTGGTCGAAATTTCATGAGAAAATGTCTCTCCATACTAGTGCAGAATGCCTAGGCGTAGGGTTCTGCCATAAGGTATTATAATATATAACGTATTCTCCTTGTACTTTCCTTATCTATGTGACACGCATGTATGTTATGCGGAACATGTAACTTCTCTTCCGGAGGAAGCCGGGACTTGAATTAATGTATAGTGTAATATTGTTTATTACTATGTTATTCTAACTAGTTCTATATTTAATCCAATCCTGCTTCCATCTTATTTCCTTTATATACACATATAACTGAAGTCAAAACCTGTAATAGAAATTCAGATAAAATTCATTTTACACCCAACTCTCATAAATAAATTATATACTCGAAGTAAAACCATACCCCTAACTTCAGTAAAATTCCCGCCAAAATTATTGATCCTCTTATAGAAGCCTCCTCATGAGCTTTAGGAAGTTATAAGTGAACAGAAAATGTTGGTATTTTTTACCAAAAATGCTATAATTATTCTCGAATAAAAATCGAATTAAATTATTCATAGATTTTATTAGAAAAATTGAATTATTACTTTCATATAAATACATAAGATGCTAATAAATTAGATAAAATTAGTAGGGCCTATATTACGATGCGAGGTTGGGTAGCGGTTTTTACATAAGCGAGGAAAATGTTTAAAAATCAGCGATAGCGAGGTTTTTAATTTATCGAAATTCTGTAAAACACTTCACAAGCATGCGTTGTACATTATTTTTTGCGCGATGGTGTTTTCAAAATAATAAATTCTTCTTCTTCATCACGGTTTAGGCTTATTTACTAACCTGTTCCATATCCAAATTGCTGCTGTTTCCATCTTTCCCTTGGTCTTCCCAAACTTCTTCTTCCTCGTGGTGAATAGATGTATACTGTTTTTAGTATTCTATCCTCAGTCATCCTTGACAAGTGTTCTTTCCAGTTTGTTCTGTATTTCATTATTGTTGTGTTTAATTCCTCTACTTTTAGTTGTCTTATTTCTAAAATAATAAATAATAGTAAAATAATAACATTTTATTGAAACTATTTGCGTTCATTATAAACAACTGACTAACGTTAATTGCGTGGGCATTGTTTATTATTTGAAACTACAGGAGGTCGTGGCACCAAACAGTGATAAGATGGCGGCAAGTACGAATTTATTGTTTTACATTGTTTCAAATAAAGTTCAGTTCAATTAAAATGCAGTGATTTGTTTCGTATAATGTATATTAACACTACTGTTTGGATATTTTTTTGTATATACATTGTACGTAGTATATATAGAGGGCAGTGGTTTTAATTCCCACACGTGGTTTGTAATATGTAATATTACAGTAGGCCTTTAGTTATTTTATTACAGTATAGTTATTTAGGTTGGCAACCCCGAAATGTAGGAAGTTGAACTTTCAATCATGATCGCATTGCTGTAAGTACAACAAAACTCACTACCGCGCAAAAAATAAATAAATACTCGCCTGCAGACGTTCAGGTTGATATTCCCATTCCAAGATTAAGAATAAGGTAGAAATTAGATTTATTTAGCCTGGTGGAGTTAAGGCCATGTCGCCTTCTCTTCCACTCACCAGGACAAACATATATTACATCAGAATATAACAATCTCAATTAACTCTAATATTAAATACTAAATAAAAATTTGATCAAAAAGATAATATCTATTATATTACGATCTATAATGCAACCAGTTAATGTTAGTTAAAATTAAGACTAAAACTAATAATAAAATGTATACAAGCAAGACATATTAAATTGTCCCTGTTTAATGTACTATATAAAAAACAAAGAAGAATAATGATATATAGAAAACTAATTTTACGATTATACAATATTTAAAACAAAAGAAAAGAAAATATTTGTTATTCTCAATATTATTTTCATAAATAATTAAATTTATTAATTGTTAAAAGAATACTATCAGTGAGGTGTATAAGTTAGTTTGTTATTAAATAATTCTTTAGTTTGTTTTTGAAGGATTTTATAGTTTGACAGTATCTGACATAGGGCGGAAGGGAATTCCATGTTTTGGTAAGTGATACCGTAAAAGATAATGAATAATATACAGTGTGATGAGGAGGGATATAAAGGACAATGTGCTGATGGGATCGAGTGTCAAGATTATGTGTGTCGGATAGTCTGATGAAGCGGCGTGATAAATAGTTAGGCGATGATGTGTGAAGTATTTTATAGAGAAGGGATAGGGAATGGACAGTTCTACGATCTCTTAGACGAAGTCACGATAATTGAATCAGTCATTTCGAAAAGGGATCATCTCCAGTTTTTTCTGAAATTCATTTCTTTCATTATTCCATGTTTAGATACTTACTTCCATCGTTTCCGTGTGAGAATGGATCAACTGCACTATTCCTTTACCACTTCCTGACTTCATTCAGTAGCAATTACAGATTCAATGCTTTATCCTGAACAAGTTGAATCAGTTTTTCTTCCTCTCCTGTAAAATTTGATCAGCTGTATATGATCCCTTTCGAAATGACTGATTCAATTGTTCCAGGGACGGTGTAACATGGTCAAATTTGCGAATACCACAAATAAAACGTGCGCAAGAATTATGAACGCGTTGAAGTCTTTGAGTGAAAATAATATTTGTCTGTAAAAAGAGTGTCACCATAATCAAAATGGGGTATTGCAAGCGTTTCTACTAACATTTTCCTAAGACCGAATGACAGACAATATCTTACGCGAATTAATGAATGTATTATTGAGAAGACTGTTTTGCATGTATGGTTTATTTGTGTATTCCAATTTAAGTTGTTGTCAGTAAATACTCCTAGAATTTTTACTGTCTCACTATAAGGGATTTGAACTCCATTTAGTGACACATGCGAGACTGTGTTTAGGTTAATTGTAGATAATAGTCTCTGGTGACCCATAATGATTGATTGTGACTTTCTAGGATTTAATTGCAGTCCATATTTAACTCTCCAAGTCATTAGTGAGTCAAGATCCTCGTTAATGTTGGCAACAGCGTCACTTAGAGAATATTTGTCTATGTTGATGTAGATTTGCATGTCGTCTGCAAATAAATTATGTTTGCAATGCTTTAGGGAGTTAGATATGTCATATTTATGTAGATTGAAAAAAGCAAAGGTCCAAGCACCAAACCCTGTGGAACCCCAGCTTTACAGAACGACCAAGAAGAACATAATGGATGATTTCCTACAACAGATTGCTGGCGCTCATGAAGGTATGAATTGAACAATTGCGTGGCACTATCAGAGAGTAAGAGGTTTTTAAGTTTATGCAACAATAAGTCCAAGTCTTCTCTCAAAATACAAATAAAAAGAAAAAAACACTTTAAATACCTTTGGTTAACTAGGATCTACCTATGTTGGTACTAGTGGACTAATGGTTATCATACTTACTTTGGTTTCGAGGTTTGCGGGTTCAAAGCTGACCTGGGTCGATGAGTTTTTAAAATCGCAGAAATCCTGAGCATGGTTTCATTCGGAAGCAAAGCAGTGGATCCCTTGTCTTAAATTTTTGCGTCGTACGCTTCTTAAAGGAACCTCTAACCTAAAATAAGTGGCCTCTGAGCAAAGTGTATTGGCCCTTTCACGCCCGTATTTGAATACCGACGATATTGTCTTGAACAGGTGGAGAGAGTTGTAAAATAAAATATACACTTAGTATAGCTATTTATTATTCCACAAGAATATACGTAAAATAAAATGTGCGTACTATATATCCGGATTCAAGTGAAAACTTTTTTGGTGCAGATTTGTTTTTTACAGGAGACATTACGCTTATTGTTTCCACCTGCGTACATATTTTCTACCCATAATTTTATGAGAGATTAAGAAAATATATGTTTTAAGAAATAGCCTCCATATATAAATAACATAAGCTATAGGACGTAAGAAATAGAAGTTTGTAGATTTTAAGTAAAAATACCTTGAGGTAAATGTAATCAAAATATTTTATGGAATTTGATTTATAATATACGGTATTCTGAAAAAAGCAGTATTTTTATACACTACTTAATAATAATATAAGGACTTTTATTATACTAAAATTAAGATACATACAATGTTATTTACAAATGTGGGTCGCACGGGCAGTAAGCCATACGTGCTGTTGACAGTCCATTACAATAAATTAATGCTTGGTAATAATATAACTTAATACAAAAAAGAATACACAATAATATTACAATTAGGTAACAATACAGTTACATTATACATTAACTAGGTTATGTAGAATTATTAAGAATTAATGGTATTGCAATTTTTTAACATATGTATTTATTCACGAATGAGTGGTGTTCTTATTTTCCGCGTTTTGTCCAGAAATGTACCCAAGTTTATCCAATTTTCTGGGCTTACCAATAACTCTTAGCTTGCCAATCTTCCACGATTTGAATTTAGAAATCTTTCCGGTAATAACTGATGCCTCCAATATTCGAAGTCGTTACATTTTCCTAATATATGTATCTCGTCTTCAAAGCTCCCGCACATTGGAACATATTCGCATATCGTGATCGTCGCTAATGTTTAAAAATGTCCATGCCACTAACCTAAACTAAGCAAGCCCTGATCTCTCTTTAAATCCTAGATTGAGTATATAAGATTCTTTTCTCCAAACTATACACTACTTTATAATCGTTGTAAATTCTGAAGTAATTGTCGCTTAGAACATAGGATAGGTAAAGTGCATTAGGTTATACATACATATATTTTTTCGGTTCCTAGTCTGTTTTATATAAACAATAATTAAAAAATACATTAAGTAAAATAAACTCTTTTATTTACTGCATATTCCGCACGATAAATTGCACGTTATGCATCAACCAGCTAAGCTCCATTAAAATAGATTTTGATGCCATCTATACACTGGCTCATGAAGTAAGTGTTCGCACAAATTTAGCGTCAATTATTTAAATATAGCCTGATTATTAAAGAAAAACGTAAACGCCACCAGTCCTATGAGAGATTCTGTGTTTTGCAACAAACGGCTACGAAACTAGATATTCATAAATCCTATTCTAAATTTTGCATCATGCAGCTTAGCGCCAAATATTCCCGCTCTTATATTGTTGATGCATAACTGAGTATTATTGGTTTGGCGCTATGATAAATAGTGAAGATTGTCAAGTCAGTGCGATTTTTTAATGAAATCCAGAGCTGAGAAAATTTTAGATATGGTTTATAAAAACTGCCCTGAAAATGGAAATAAATTTTCTGTCTCACTGCAGGTATGCAAGAGTTTTATTTATTATGTGAATCATACATTTTTGGTACATGAAGTCCATATACCTCTATTTTATAAACATAAAGATAAAAAAATCAGGTGCTTGTCAATTCAGAGGTTATTGTAATAGGCAACTGAGTTAGGGATCCACTGTTCATCAGTTTGTAAAATTCGTTCTCTTATTTTTTTTTGTGAAATGATAAGTGTACTATTTTCTAAATTTGTTCTATGATAATTTTAATGCATATACATTTCAAATGTGAATAATTCATATTAAAATTATGAGATACATTATTTGTATTATTTACTGTTGTTCCACTTTTTAAAAATATTGTTTATAGTTATTAGTCATGTATATGACTTTTAAAAACGTATTATAAAAATGTAGTATTCAAGTTGATGAATGTCTATTAACGTTTTTACACGCTTTATATTAGCTTGACCTGTATCTATGTAACGGAATCTTTCAACGCGATTTTCAACCACTTAAAATCATTGGATCGACTTGAAACTTTGTATACTTGTAAAGGACCAATGACAATACAATAATTTCGTAAATGTTTTCCAAAATCCTGGCCAGAATCATCAGAAAAAAAATAATAAAAACCGATATAATAGTTTGCGGACTTAACAACCTTTTAGTCAATCGTTATAATAGCCCAGTTGGTAGAGCGGTGGACTGTAGTGGTATATAATTTCAGTAATCCATAGGTCGCTGGTTCAAATCCGGCCCGGAGGGTTTTTTTAGAAGATTATTACTTTTAGCTCATACTACAATAGTATTGAATTTAAAGATATTTACATTTTTATCTTATTCTGTAAAATATTAAAACTAAAAAATAACAAATTAATAATATTTAAAAAAAACTAACACACGCTTTATTAGAAAACCGAACTAAAAAATGAAAACTAATTTTAACTTCCAACACGCTTGGGATAAAATTAAAGTGGTCAACAAAAAAATCATCTCCAACACATTTAGAATAAAACTATAAGTTATCTAAAAAAATAATAATTTTACCATCAAAAGCGTAGGGTGCTTTTTATGGTTTTTACATTTCCTTCTTATAGACTTTACTTTTACCAATATCTGTTTATTATCAAATATATTAATTGATATAGAGCACCCCACGCTTTTGATGGTAATTTTTTTTTTGTAGATAACTCTAGTTTTATTCTATATGTGTTGGAGATGATTTTTTTGTTGACCACTTTAATTTTATCCCAAGTGTGTTGAAAATTAAAATTATTTTTAATTTTTAGTTCGGTTTTCTAACAAAGCGTGTTGTTTTAGTTTTTTAAACCATTATTTATTTACTCTAAGCAATAAAAATGATTTCACAAAATTGTTACAGCATTATTTTTTTTTCATTTTTTACGTTTTTTTTTAATGTACTGTAATTGTATGAAAAAAAATGGATTTATTTAGAAAACATTATTCAATTAACACGCACATTTCATAATATAATATACAGTATGTAACATTATTATTTGTACAGTCAACATTTTATAAACATGGGACAAAATATGGTTGGATGAAAGTGATGGCTTATCACAGGATGTGGATTTAATACAAGGGTTTGTTAGAAGGAATCCTCGGAATGTGAGAATTTCATGCTCGCGGTCTAGTCAGGTTGGGTTCGGTGAGCGATCAGGAAACTTATCTCAGGGAATAACGCAAGGAAGTGTACGGGCAGCAATAGTATTTTCAATAATCGTAGTTTATAAATCACTCGATTTATTTAAATCGTATTCACTATACTTCAATTCGATACAATGAAAAACATTTGATTATACTTTGTATTCGAAATCTGATTTTGCGTTAGAATACTGAAGAAATTATTATTATTAAAATAATAATATAACGTTATGGATAAATATCCGCAATGTAGTTTAATCTATGTTTTCCCCTTAGATATCTGGGAGGCTTCTCGCGATTACAATGAAACTTTTTTTTTATGTTCTCCCTTAGCTAGTTGGGAGACTTCTGTTACTGCACGCGTCTCAATTTGGTATCTTGAAAAACCTCAGTATTCTTTCGATCGTCAGATCGCTACAGCAGAAGGGATACATTTTTTCTTATTGGTTTAAATATATGAGCACATATATTACAGATATATAAAAAGGTGTGGCTTTTCGAGCCACTTGTCTACAATGTTGCCAAGTTGTTTCTCGTTGGGCCTTTGAGTTTTTTTTTATTAAATTAATTTTTATGTGTAGTTCGTAGTAATACTTTAACTGATAAGATCTAAATTAATATTTGAAACTTATCCTGACATAGTGATGTTTCCCTTGTCACTCATAAATATTATTTTGACTGATATTTTAATCTCATTTGAAATAGACGTCCTAACATATTTTCATTAACAAAGGTTTGGTATCTATTGTATTCAGGTATCTGGGTCTACCTTTGTCATACCCTATGACTTCTAGACTTTCTGGCTTCAACTATATTGGCATAACCCAAATTTAACCAAAAGCGTTTTCTAAGTAATTTTTAATAAGAGGAAATCAACTTTTATATAATTAATAAAATCGATTCAGTAATATAATCATTGGATTTCTCATAAAATTCTGATTAATTAAAGTCCAAACTCGTTATGTTTCTCTATATTACATTTTTATCTCAAATTACTGGCCTGTAAATATCTAGATTTAATGAAATGTCTAGTTAATATTTGAAACTAGAACAATCTGGATGGAAATTTCGCGTTACAAACAATAATTCATATTCCTTTAAATACAGATTATGAAGAATCCGATACCGTTAAATATGATCTGTGTACTTGCGTATTATCTAATAAGTAGAGAAATACATATATATTGGTGCAACATTATACCTTATATTCTAATTAAATTCGAAAATAATGTTTATATTACTGCAACAGTTTTATTTGAACACTACAGCAAACGTCCTTGATGAACACAGTAACATACTTACCGTGTTACTCGACGTAGGAGATGGTTAAATCCAGTTATTTGTTTGCTCCTTTGTTCAGTAGAGTTCAATATGAATAAAGGAAAGGAGCTAGAGAGCCAATTTAAAGAAACAATAATTAATTTTGCATTGAGATGCTAATCATTAAGAAAAATAGGCTCCATGGTTAATAAACCCCATTCTACTGTAATTATATTGTTAAGTTTAGAAACAATGGTTCAACTGCAAATATTCCAAGGAAGCCAAAAACAAATTTCCGGAATCAGAGAGAAGAAAATTTCATTAATAGGCAAGTAAACATTAACCCTAGAATAAGTGTACCTAGAATCAAGCAATTATTGGAACAAGTATCACAAAAGAAAGTATCCCACCAAATAGTCCGTCGAGTTTGTGGCAGCATGGCTATCGAAGCAGAATCTCTAAGAAGAAGCCATACGTAAACAAGAGGAACCGTTCAGCAAGACTACAATTTTCCAAGAAGCACCTGGACAAGAGTCTATACTTCTGGAACAATGTGATATAAATATTTTCGGATCCGATGGGATAATCTTGGTATGGAGACATCACAATACAGCCTATGGAAATGCAAATACTATTCCTACAGTTAAATATGAAGGAGGGTCCATTCTTCTTTGGGGCTGTATGTCTTCAAAGGGAGTGGGTAGTCCCTATTAGGTTCGTCTTCCGGGCATATAGGCCGTGGTCCAGTCGTTCTTCTACTCGACGTTTCGTCTACTGCTGCGGTAGACATCATCAGGAGATACTGCGTGCTCTCTGTGAACTCCTCTGCAGCCGACTGTTGAGGAGTTCACAGAGCACGCAGTATCTCCTGATGATGTCTACCGCAGCAGTAGACGAAACGTCGAGTAGAAGAACGACTGGACCACGGCCTATATGCCCGGAAGACGAACCTAATAGGGATCAAGACGCCGGCCGTGAAAGCCTACAGTTATACGGAGTGGGTAATATCCACTCCATCGATATGACTATGGACCAGTGGGTCTACAATGACATTCTGTAAAAGAAGTGCTGTAAAAATGGATATATCCACACTTTATGCATTTTCAGCAAAACAATGAACCGAAACATACAGCCGACATTAATAAACGCTGGTTGATCTGAAAAGTCCCCAAGCAATTAACAACGCGTACATAATATCCAGACCTAAACCCCATTGAGCGCTTGTGGGGAATTCTAAAAAGAAAGGTTCGTCAATAGTATATTTCATCTAAAAATGAAATGAAGAGCGTTATTTTGGAAGAATGTGGACAAATTACCACAGAAACTTGTTTCCAATTAGTACAATCCAGGGCAAAAATGTGTAAAGCTGTTATTAAGGGCAATGGACATTCCACAAAAGTATTAAGTATTTTAGTTGTGTAAATAAGTTCATAATTTTTGTTAATTTATTTCAAGTGTACAAATAACAATGTTGTACAAAATAGCACAAGTTTTGTTTTATAATTTATTAATTTTGTTGTTGTTTGAAAATTTGTGAATTTAGCACTTAGTTTATATTTATGTTACTTTAATGAATACTTACTGAGAAAGAAAACAAAAAAATATATTTAAGTGTAAACCTGTTATATTAGATTAAAAATGTAACTGTACAAATATAAATGTTACATACTGTATATGAAGTATTACAAAACAATACAACATATAAACACATATCAGTAATCAGTGTATTGTGCAAACAAACACTACTAATATTATGATAAAATATTTTACATCAACAGTGACGCTTGGCTGAACGATACACAATAAAATATCCCATACTAATACGCATCAACAGCTTAGCTGATTGATGCAGAACGATTGACATCATTCTCATTACGTCTAAGTGCAGTATTGAAATATTGACCGTTAAAATAAATATAAATTGTTTATACTCATAGAGTGTCCCGCGTCGTAGCCGAGTGGTTAAGGCAGGAAGCCCTGACGCAGAGTCTCCAGGGGGAAGACATTTTCTCATGATATTTCGGCCAGTATGAGACCGGTGCCCACCGAGCATCCTGAAGCATTTGGGTAGCTACAATTAGTAGCGGCTCCAGGTTGAGAAAACCAGCTATAATGGCTGGGGGACTCGACATGCTGACCACATGTCACCCCTACACTGGTTGGGTGATCATCTACCTCTGTGATTGACACATGTGAATGTGAGGCCAGCAGCCGGCTGGTAGCCTAAGGCCCTTCTAGGCCTGTCGCGCCAGGAGTTTTTTATTTGCTTTAACTATTATGTTGACGCTTATCTATTATTATTATTATTATTATTATTATTATTATTATTATTATTATTATTATTATTATTATGTTTAGTCCTTAAATGGAAGGCTACACCATTATACTATACGTCATATAATTTTTCATGCTTCTGTAATTTTTATAACTTGCATCTATAGACTAGCGGTTTAAGGTAGTTTAAGGACTTTGTCCAGAGCTGATTCTAGTTCCATTGGGGACAGACATTTTTCTATGGAAATTGGCTCAAATATGGTTCTCACCTAGCATCGTGAGAAATTTGGATAGTTACAATACGTAAGTAACTGCTCCAGTTTGATAAAAGCATATATAACGGCTGAGAACCCAACATGCTGATCAGATTTCACCCTTATACTGGCTAGAAAATTGTCCACATCTGATTAAAATGTGTGAATGTGAAACCAGCGGTAGGGCAAAGCTACAAGGTGGAAGGTCGGGGGTTCAGATCTCAGTGGGATCAGGATTTTTAAACTATCCTAAATCTTCTGGCGCCACCATGGCTGTGGAGTACACTCAGCCTCTAATAGAAAAGAGTACAATACTTTTGTTCTGGGGCAAGGAGGGCCGGCACGCAGAGCTAATAACCCCGCTAATATATCGTGCCGATTGTCTTAAAAGTTGGGAGCTTTAATATTATATTACCCCAAGGGCCTCCCGAGGGCTATAGTGGAGTAAATTTACCTTTGTATATCGTATAATCTACTCGTATAAATTGGAAGACTTTTGACACGATAATGTAAAAGCTTCTATAAATAAATAACGAATTCGGAAATAGTGTACAATTACCACATAATGAAGCTATTGAGACACTAGTGCGGCTAGACTCCCATCGAAAACTTAACATGTGTCTCAATAGCCATTATATAAGAGTCGCTTGTAACATATTCTACGACCTCCGACTTGTAGGCAAAATATAAAAGTATGTTTAGATACATTTGATTCTTTTTATACTGACGGTTTGCAACTATGCATAATAATGTTACAAAGGCAATGGGAAACAAAACAGTGACATTTGAAATAGTGGTGAACTAAGTAATGTTAGTGATTCTTGTACCTCGTTTCTAACTTTTTCAAATTAATTGTATTGATGAAAATAAAAATAAAACATCCGTATCGAAATATCTGTATCGAAATTATATTTTTGTCATCACATATTCTCATAGCATTCATTATAAAGTTATTTCAGTGTAAGGGCCGAAATGACATTGGTATTCAAAATCGATTAATCACAGATAATATTATTTTATTTAAATATATTAATGAGTAAAAATATTTCTGTTACAGGTGACACGAAACATGATAAAAATTGAAGAGGATACTGCAGTAATACAAAATTGTGGAGTACAATGAATTATATGCTCTTTCGATAAACAATATAATGGGGAAATGTGAAAATATGGCGCAAATACCATTAGATGAATTGCGACATTTAAATCATCCAGTTTTTGGAAATGTGCAAATAGTGAGACAATCACCAAATTTGAAAGAACCATATGTTTTCCAGTAAAGCCTTCGCCTCAAAATCGTAAAGTTTTAAAGACAAAATCAGATAATTCATTGATGTTAAATTATCAGAAAAAAAGATCTGTCATTTTAAAAAGGAGCGATTCTTTCAATTCACATTATCCGGTACATTCTAATGGTGCAATATGCAATAAAGACCACGAGAACGGAGTGACATTGAAGAATTATAAAACAAAAAGTGATTCTGTTGAACAATGCAGTTCTACTGAATTTTCTGAAAAAGAACAACGAAATTATTTAGATAGTGATAACAAAGAAGTAAATGTGAATGGTGTATTTTGTTCGTCTCAGGCAGTAAATGGAAAAACGCATTTATGCCGTTCGATTTCGAATAGTTCTACGATTAGTGCTTCTGATTCGGACGATTTATCAAACTGTATCCGAAATGTTGGAAACAAATCGAATTTTTACAGATCTATCTCATTATCTAGAGGATCCTCAATCGAGGAGGAAAACGAAGACAGGAAAAGTGTCGATTATCGGAGACGCGTCTCTTGTTTGGTGGATGAGCTGTTGTTGGATATCTATGGGAAGTGGTATAGCAACGGAATGGGATTGTCTTTCCACAAGCGTCGTCATTCGAGCAGCGCGCAAGAATCAGATTGTTGCAGTACTTCTGGAGGAGCAACAGCTTGGAAAATTCAGTCTTACCTTCCTTCAACTGGCACCAATGATGTTCAACAGAGAGCCAGGCTGAATAATAAAAGTAAGTATTCCTAATTATGTATTTTAAGAATTCACACTATGAGGTATGTTCATTTAAGTTAAATTTGTATCACTCACCTCACATTTTTCTTCTTTTTTTAAAAATTATTTCGAAACTTTACACTTCAGTTCCATCTTCGGTATTTTCGTGGCAGTTGTTCTGTCAGAATTTTTTTATCACTCACCTCATATTTTTCTTCTTTTTTTAAAATAGTTTCGGAACTGAAATATAAAGTTCCGAAACTATTTTTTAAGAAGAAAAATATGACGGAACAACGGTCACGAAAATATTGAAGATGGAACTGAAGTGTAAAATTTTGAAACTATTTTTAAAAAAAGAAGAAAAATATAAGGTGAGTGATACAAATTTTCAACATTAATAAGATTCATGATAAGTTCCGTTGAGGTATTATTCAAAATTAAAATATAAAATTATGAAATATTTAACTAAAAGTCCGTCTCCTCAACTTTATTAGTTATTTATCTGTAGCGCTTTCGGGAATAGTCCCATCATCAGCAGGGACTAGTCCCGAAAGCCCTACAGATAAATAACTAATAAAGTTGAGGAGACGGACCTTTTAGTTAAAAATTTCATATTTTAATGATAAATATTTTACCTAAAAGTATTCCTAAATTCTAAAAAATGATGCTTCCTATGTCACGTGTATTAAATTTTGAAAATTCGATTTAATTAACTTGTAAATCAGTATTCCGCAGAAGCTCAGCTTGTAGTATGCCTGCTTCCTGACTAGCGAGTACGATTTCTGTACCCGGGGAGGGGATGGAATTTTAAATGTTGGAAGTAATCAATATTGATTTGGTGTTTACTTGATGAAAATCCATGATATTTATTAAATAAATAAAGCTGACAAACTTTTACATGATTTTCATAAATATTTATTTTATTTAACATTTGTAACAGCTGTTTCGATACACTGTATCTTCTTCAGATGAATGCCACAAATATACGAATATCAACTACGAAAACAAATGTAACTAGGTAACACAATACAAATACAGGTAAACAAAGCAATATATAAAACACACAAATTTGTTATTATAAATTTGAAAGAAGTGATTAATTTAAATCCAATTGGGAATACAATAACGTATTCCTGTTCTTTAATCATTTTCTATGTTTTATAGTGTATTGAAAAAGCTAGACTTTTTAGAAATTTTAGAAATAAATAAATCGAAGAAGAGAAATAAGTTATTGAATTCCTAATTTGATTTAAATGAATCATCTCTTTTAAATTTATAATGAGAAAATGATGTGTTTTGTACATTGCGCTTGTTTATCTTTTGTTTGTATTGTGTCGCCTAGTTACACTTGTTTACGTAGTTGAGTATATATAATATAAATAGAAAAAAAAATTGTATTTGTAACATTCGTCTGAAGAAGATACAGTATGTTAAACAGCTGTTATGAATGTTGAATAAAACAAATATTTATGAAAATCGTACAAAACTTCGATAGTTTTATTTAATACATAAAAATAATTGTTAAAAGTTTCAATCTCGGGACTGTGGAGTAAAATTTTTAATATTTAGATTGCGCACCAGATGTCTTGATTAAATTCCAAACCATTCAACAGTTTATATGCTAAAACGCACATGATAATGTTGGTAACGATTCGTCCATCGATGGGGGCATTAAACTGGAGGTCCTTTGGTTTTTTTTATAAGAGTAGGAGGTCCATTTGTGCCTTTTTGGTAGGAATAGGCTAAGTGCAGGCATCGTGTTAATCTTATCCTTCTCTTCATCACCCACTATACAACACAAACAGTTTAATATAGAGGAAATTCGGGTAATATGGACCCCTATTTCGAATTTGTTTTTTGTTCTTTTAATAAAGGAATTTGAATTTTGTTTAATTAAAGTGATTATTATTAGTGTTATAATTATGAATAGCATTGTTATTTTATTCAAATGTGGAAACATCTTCATAATTTATAAACTTTTTTTCATTAATTAAATAAAAATAAAACGTAGTTTTATTTGATTTTCATATTTATTATATAATTCAGTGAAAGCTGTTTCGGTACACTGTACCTTCTTCAGACATGTTAACAAATTATGAATTGTGTTCCAACTTTTTTACATTACAAGAAAGGTCCACTTTAATCTCCATATTCGGGTAAAGTGAACCCCAGAGTCAATACTAGCCTTTAGACTCTTTTAAGTTTATTTACTCTATTAATTTGTACGGACAGGCATAAATTAATCTGAAAGTACTTATGGCTGATCGTAATTAAAAGCATTGGCATTTATTTAATGTTTTTAAAAATTATCGTTGATTATAACTTTCACACATGATTCATCTGCAGACAGCGACGGTCTTTGGGTTTAGGTAAAATTACAAGGATATTAATTAAAATTGATTAAGTGGGCTTTTACATATAAATATATAATATATGTATTCGTGTAAAGTGGACCCAAGTCCACTTTAACCGCCTCATGGAGGGTCTACATTAGCCGAATTCCTTTGTTATCTTTAATTATTTTATACAACAGCCATGCCACATAATATCAAACTAAACCCGTCAGTATATTAAAACAGCATCTACATAATATATATGTAGGAGTTTTTTCAACATTTGTAATATTCAATAGCAGAAATTAAGAATTAATTCTTAGCTTGACAAACATTTTTAATGGTTGTTTTCATAAATATCACAAATAAACCCTTCTTCACACAAAGGATAAAATAAACTGACCTTGAACACGTTAAAGTTGATGACGGGAAGAAATTAAAATATTTTCGGTTCCAGGACAGCACTAATTAAAAACAGATATTAGCAGGGTCCACTCAAACCGAAGGGTCCACATTGCCCGAAGTTCCTCTATTCATCTTACTCTTTTCTCTGTACACAATGAAGGTACATATCATCCAAGTAGAGAAGTCGAAGAGTTGCGTAAATTTAAAATACCATGTTAATGTCTTCTATCCGTCTAGCTCAGAACCCGAACTATGGAAAATGTAGTGGGTGGCATTGAAACGTACGTAAATACTGTACTTGTAAAACATTTGAATCACAATGAAAATAACATATTCACACCACAGTTCCAAATTATCTAGGCCGAGAGAGTGATTATTGTTACAGGCTAGTAGGTGATAATGCAGGAAATGAAGTGTTTAGCGCAATCTTAGATTTAGTTTTCTTAGCCGCATTTCGCTGCTTATCATTTCAAATATCTACTTATTTTTGCTCACTGGTAAAGAAAGAGTTAAATGGTTTAGTCCCTACAGTTTACATGGATTAGCATAATGATAATAATAGTAATAATGATAATAATAGATAATAAATAGTATTAATAATAATAATAAATAATAATAATAATAATAATAATAATAATAATAATAATAAGAACTTATTTTATCTCTCAGAGCTAGGGCATTAAGGCCGTGTCTAGCATTCGACCAGATTAGAAAGAAAGTTACTATACATTGTTTATATCTAAATGTCTAGCACTCAACTAGATTAGAGAGACTATTTAACTCATGCCCCAAATTGGAGTCAATGACCAATCACATTTAAATGATTTTTGATTTACAACCAATCACAGTCGTGTTTCGCCTAGAATTTGCCAACTAAAGTTTATCATAATAAAGAAGGCACCTCCTCTTTAACATTCTGAATAGGTCATAGCATTATTTTGCAGTGACTGACTCTGTAAGAAATACGGCTACCAGATTGTATATATAGTGCATGAATGTCAACACGTAGCGCATGCGGGATTTAATATAAAAACATTTGCAGCCATTGATTATAACACCAAAGAAAGAAACCACTGTTTTCGCTTTCTTAAATGTATTTTTTCCTAGGTAATAACACTCCAGAAAAATATAATTGTCATATTTACATCATAGGATATCAGAAATGAATTAATATAATTGATGTTTCATTTTTTCTCCACTAGAATGCATTTTTACAATATTGCGTTCTTTGGCAATAAATAATATGATCTGGTTGCAGTGATGAACAAAAGAAGCAAATGAAACGTACCAATCGTTTCTCATTTGTTTTCAAACATCGCCGTTTACATTAAATATATAAATATTTTAAAATAACTATATTGAAATAATTATTTGTGAGTAAACAGTTTAATTTTATTCGTTAAATAGTCCTAACAAATGCCACTCTTGATTTCCAAATTCTCTAGATAAATTCACTCGTGGCATTACTTATGAAAATTACAAAAAATAGCTTATATCTAAATTACGGAGTGCAATAAACATAATTATTATATGATATATCTACAGTGCAGTTATTATATATAATATATGTTGATTTACTCTACATTTAACGAATAGAATATAAAATATACAAGATACAAAAATGAAAATCAAAACTATTATTCACATAAAATAAATTAAATTCTGGAGAAAACATTAATTACGAGTATTTAACAACAAGTAATTGTATAAGAGTGACTTAAAAATTGTTTTGTATGTTGCAACCCCCGATATCTTGAGGATGGGAATTCCATGCGCGGGCAGAGCTAAACTGAAAAAAGTATAATCAGGCAATTATGTTAAAATTGTCCCAAAATGTTACTTTATTGTGTTACCTTTAATTTATTTAAAAACACTATTTAAAGACAAAGACATTAGTGTGGCATTCGAAATCTGGGTGTGATATGGCAGTCAAATGTTCCTCAGAGACCTATTTTTCAGGCGTGAGGTTCTTTTACATCCCGAAAAAATCTACGACAGTGGAAATTAGAGTCGGGTGCTTTCGAAGTAACCTAAGCTCATGATTTATTCACTTTCAAAAATCCATCAACCCTGGCCGGGTTTGAACCCGCGAACTTTGGAACTAGGAGCTAGCACTAGTCAATTTCTCTGGCATTGCTATTGCCAACATGGGTTCCATCACAAAATGATAATTTAATTTCGTTATACTATATGTTGAATAAATTACATCTATATGAAGTATAGTATTTACTGTGTCTTAAGATTTTTGCTCTGCTTAAATTTGAATGAACGTCTAATCCTCTAGAATATTATATTCTAAAATAGATATAATTTTAGTTATTCGAGGATTAAGTCTCATCCTATTAAAGTCGTCAGTACCAGTAAATTTCCATTTGGAAACAACAGAACTTTAATCAGCTTATTCAGTAAATACTGCACGATACGTTCTGAGCAATATTATAGATATCCGTTTTTCGTTAATTGATTTATATGCAAGCTCTCTCTTTATCGTAGTCTTGACTTCATTTTCAAGTGCTGTCGTAATCATCTGGTTGCCCTAGGGAGCGAGCTCGAGTTGCTCTGCTCTCTTATACGAGAGGCATTAGGTAGTAAGAGCAACAGACAGGGTACGTAAATTCAGTGGCTGTTCCTAGAACTCCGCAGAAGTAATGCTGCCGTACCAATTGATTTGAATGTATTAGTTTTAGGTCTATAATTATATAGTCTTATAACATTATATATTATATATATATATATATATATATATAATTTCATAAAATAACTAACTCACTGGCACTATCGAAACCGGAGATCCATGGCCACGCGGACGTAAGTTCTCCATATGTCGCTATCCTGAATTTATTTTTAAACATTCCTTGTACAATTCACCTCCAACAAATAAATAATGGTGAATATAGTTATCCCACCTTATTCTTGACATACCTAATGGACGTTTTCCCTCGGACTTTCCTCCAAGAAGTTTTCATGCCCCTTTTCATTCTCCGTTCGTGCCACATGTCTTGCCTATAGTTTACGAGACTTAACTTCCTCGTTATATCTGGTTTCCCATAAAGATAATGTAAGTTACAATTACGTCCATCCATTAAATCCATACGGCTGAACACTGCGAGAGAGATGGATTTGGATTACCAGCCCAGACACACAACCACATTCCCTAGTTGATCGGGGATTTATTTCGGAGTTTCCTTTTCCTAGACGGGTTGCTAACCAAAGCTTTGGAGTCCCATCTACCGCTTGTCTTGCAGGTTTCCTCTTCCGCCTTCTTTACCGTTGAGAACAATTTTCTTCTTCCGCTTCTGAAGCCGTTGATGGCTGCCGCGTTGTAGTTAGTTAGCTTCCCTTCTCCTCTTGACAGTTAAAACAAGACTTCCGTATCTAGTCGTCTGGGTCATTAGATACGACAAGGCCTAGCCCGTGGAGGCGGGCTAGAAAGAATGAATGTAACAAGATACTAAAAGCAGCATTTAACTATAAGCCAAGAGATTTAAGGAATGGCGAAGTTAAGTCTGGCGGTACCCTTGGTACTTTTGGAAAGAAATAGCCTAAATGCTGGCTCCTGGATTTTCTTCTTCCCTTCTCTTTTAACATAATTCCTCATACAACACACTTTCACTGCACATAAGAAACTTAAACATATCCTATGTTCCTTTCTGCACACAATACAATTACACATCATCCACGTAAAATGTTCTGCTGAAGAGACGACATTTATGTCATCTCTCCACCTAGTGCGTGGTATATAAGAGGAGTAAGTGTGTATAACAATGTTTGCTTGATGTCTCGAGATATCGTACTGCCTGGTCACGCCCCGATCCCGGGTTCGATTCTTGGTCGGGACACGTTTCCTAGGTGAGGTTTCTTCGGGGGGTTTCCTTGCCTTTAAGATAAATGTCAGGAAGCTTTAAGGCCCAAATAATATCTTTAATAATATCTTCGTGATATATAAAATCGTGAAACACGTAGTCAGTGTACCCATCTCACCGATTAAACATTTAGAGTCAACATGTTTCAACAGCGAAGCTGTCATTTTCAAGACTAAATATTGACTCAATATTTAGTCTTGAAAATGACAGCTTCGCTGTTGAAACGTGTCGACTCTTTTAATTTTTAATTGGTGAGATGGGTACATTGACTACATGTTTCACCTCATTAGATTAAGTTTAGGATTAAAGCCTCTCTTGGCGCATCATTACCATCATCACCAATCACCCATTATATCATTGGCGCCTCAACCTCAGAAGTGGGTTACAATACGCCAATGCCAGGAGTGATTGACAAACTGTGGCATTAAATAAAAAAACATAATCTTGATAAAAATATATTTTATCCTCAGGTTTACAAGAACTTGTGATGTTAGTTTCAACTCTACGTGCCGACGTACAATACGCTGGAGCAGTTCTAGCGCGGCAGTTGAAACGACGGGACGCCCTCGTGTCCAGGCAAGAAAAACAGAATGATGTCCTCACAGCTGTACTACAAGCAATGTCTGAAAAAAGAAGTGAGTAAGAATATGTTATCTTTGATTGCTAAATATAAGTAGATTCTTAGTTTTCAGAAGAGCATTGTTCAAAATGTTACATATATTAGAGTATATCAGATGTCTCCGATTTTTTTCAACGTACACGTAAACGAGTGTATCCGAACAAAAAATAATTTTATTTTATAGGAAATGCAGATCAATTCTTGTGATTCATTATTACGAGTATATTTGAGTAATTCCTAGGCCATAATACAGGGAATCTATTTTAAGAGGAAATCTTGCATCATTCTGCTTAAATTTCTCAAATAAATCTGAAATCTCAAATAAATGGTGAGTAATAAGCCTCTATGTGTAGGCCTATTTTTTATGATAACCTAATTAGTTGAGTTATTTGTATTTTGTAGCTTCTAACTGTCTTCATTTGCCGATAGTAATGGAATACGTTCCCCGCCGGTGCAAGCACAATAGCGGGCTAAGTGAGAGCAGCTGCAACGCTGTAAAAGTTTCCGCTTAAAATGGATTCCCTGTATTACTTTTATCGATTCTTTACCCAAATAAATTCCATTATTCTTATTTTAAATGCTAGGCCTATACGTAACTCATTACAATCGTCATTCTCAATAGATATACATTAATTATTTAATATTCCAAGCTCATTCACGAAGTCCAAGATCACTAATGCTTGTAGAACTGTACCGGTATTTTGTTGAAAAGTACCTGTAGCATATTTTTAAAGTCTCGGTAAAATCTGCTGTGTTGAATGTTCTAATACCACTACAAGTTGATGTAATTCACCTCTCTTCTTGACTGTGTTCTTTTAAAACCATAACAAAATGAGAAATTAATATATTTTCATGTACAACAATTTGTTGGACAAGACATTTGATAATATATTATATATACACTGCTTATATCATTATTCTTGACATTTATTCTCACATCTGCAAAATAATTAAATTGTAAACATTTAATAGTTTTAAAATACGTGTTTATGGTGGTCTCCTAAATTAATTTGCTGGCAAATCTCGAGAATATAAATTGCATTAGAAAAATATGTATGTTTGATGTGTTTAACATTGGAGTCAAGCTTATTAGCTGAGGGAGCATTTCCAGTATAAGTCCAGCATATAGGCGAGGTTTATACTATATAAATAAATAAATAAACATATATATATATATATTCTCATAGAATTCCAAAATCCATGTTTCGTTATTGCCCCCAAGGCCAAAGATCGCTGGTAAGTCCAAAAAAGCGCTGAATGGAAAATTCCTCTTTGAGACCCAATAGGCCACATGACCTAATATTTGCATGGTGGATGTTTATATATATATATATATATATAATATATATATATATATATATACTATGTGACTTAGATATATTATTTTGTGTCCAATTTGATAAGTAGACTGGAACAAAGATGAGATATTTATGAAAATTGTCAAGTTTTCACGGTCGAAGAGCAACGATTACAAGGTCAGGTTTTTCCTAATAAAATATGCTACATTGAGATAACTCTTTCGTTTCTTAAATTTTCAAATTTTACTGTATAATAATATAAAAATAGAAACACATACATTGTTTTATTTTCATACGTCAAATATCATAACTGACGATCTTCTTCTTCTTCTTCCTCTACGCATGAAAGCTGGCAGCTTGTTCCGTGTTCATTCACCACAGTTCCGGGGTATGGTGACGTCCTTCCATCGTAGTTGTGGTCTTCCTAAAGGCCTTTTATGCTGAGGTGTTCAGTCATAAACTTTCTTCACTAATCTACTGTTCTCCATTCTATCTATATAATCGTTCCAATTTAGTCTTCTATCATTTATCCAGAGGTTTATAGGTTCAATTTCACATTCTTCTCTAATAACAGAGCTGCGAATTTTCTCTCTCGGCGATTTTCCTACGATTTTCCTTAAAACTTTCATTTCGGTTGTATAACTGATAATGATAAGTCTTATTATCACATTGTAAAATTTATTTTGCAGCTCAATTAAACTTGATTTGTTTAAAATTAATTTACTTTGCATTTGTAATGGGTGTCCCAATAAGAACGCCGGATTTAATAAATGCACAAAATAAACTATATTTGAAAGAAGTGACACAAAGGGTATACGTTGCGATTTAAGTATGGAAAATGACATCTGACATATGTCCATCACGAGACGCTCTACAGCTAGGGACTCTGTCTATAAAATTCGGATTACTTTTGCACAGTCTTGCGCTGACACGTCGAATTTCCTGCTTCAGGTCTTGTATGGTTCGGGGATTGTGTTCATAAACCTGTGATTTGATAAACCCCCAAAGAAAGAAGTCACATGACCTTGGTGGCCAGTTTGGTCACCTCTGCGCGATTCCGGCTTAAGAGCGCGAAGCCTTCGAACAGTTTGAACATAACACACATCATTCTGGTAATGAGTTTTCACAATTAAAACTCATTGTTCAGCAGTATAACACTCCATATCCAGTATTGCAACAAATATAGAAAACAAAAAGTGTATGTAGAGTGCTGCCAACCTCTTAGTAAAAAAATGGCTGCTAATTCAAATCCGGCGTTCTTATTGGGACACCCTATATATATAATGTAAAGAATTCTTAACGTGTTATTATTGCCTTAGTAGAGTCAATAATTCCAAAATAATAGCCTGTCCACCGTGTACTTTTTTTTCATTCCTCATTTAGTCCACCGCTGTGGTCTCGAGGTAGCGTGCTGCTTTGTCACGCAGCGGGCCCGGGTTCGATCCCCGGTCGGGGCAGTTTTTCTGGGTGAGGTTTTTATCGGGGGTTTCTCCTCACCTGTAAGATAAATGTCAGGAAAACTTTAAGGCCCAAACAGTCCCCGAAATCATATGGCCATCATAATCATAATCATCATCATCATCATCATCATTATCATTATCATTATCATCATCCCTATCATCATCCTTCACCGGTGTGGAACGCAACGGGAAGCTACCACAGCTACAATACCCTAGTAAAGCTGCAAGCATAACATGAAAATGCTATGATTGCAGTGAAGGGCCTGCCTTCGGGCAGAATGACTATGGATGGATCCATGCATTGTCGGCAATTTTACGGAAATTCCCGAACCTTCCATACAGTGACCGAATACATTGCTAAAAGCGGAAATATTCTTTCGTAAGAACGTGGTTGTCGATTGATGCAATTGCAAGCCTATATTTAAGTATATTCTATAAAAAAGACTGCTATGCAAAGCGACACATCGATTTGTAGAAGTACAAGCTACCTTTTAAAGCTAATAGCTCAGAACCCGTTAAAGATAGAAAAAATAGTAGTCCTTTCCTGATAGGCTCTAATGTTTTTTGTTTCATAATGACTTAATAATTTCGGATTTCAATTACGTTTTGAATTTATATGAATATAAATTCTAATCCAAGTAGGGATTAAAATTAGTAAATAATTATTCGAATTTCACGTACAATTTTAGGTTTATACTAACAAGTTGTATAATGAACACGATAAGAAGACGGTTTTATGCATCAACCGGCTAAGCGCTATTAAAAAACGAGATTTTGTTTCCATCTGTTTTACTGGCTCAAAAAGTAAGTGCACGCACATATTTAACGCCAAATCTTTAAATGTAGCCTTATTATTAAAGACCATTATAAACGCCATCTGTCCTATCAGAGATTGTACGTTTTGCAACAAAGGGTATGAAACCAGATCTTCATAAATGCTAATCTAAGTTTTGCATCATAGAGATAAGCGCCAAATGTTCCCGCTTTTTGGAATGTTGATGCATAACTACGTAAGAAAATAACTTGCAATATCCAGAATTGTTAGTTTGGCACTAAAATAAACAGTGAAGATTGATTAAATTTTAAACGTATTTTTTTAAAATTGCATAATGGTGCATAGCCGGATGATGTATAACGCCGTCCAAGAAATCTACAATAATGATTTATCTTCTAAAAGGGCCGCCTATCCAGATGATGATAGTAAAACTACTCATACATTTAGCAATATGTTAAGAACAAGGATTTGGTTTTAGTCCAAGATTCGGCTGCAAGATTACTACGTTCATTGATTGTGTGAACAAAATATGTTTGTTCATAAAATTGTGAATGACTGGCTACATTTTTGCTGAGTTGCCTATTAAAATTAGGCCGCTAGTATGTTTAATTAAAATATAATTAGTTAATTTATTCGAAATAATTTGATTAACTTGTTATTAAAATAAATTATAATTCAGTTCGCAGACATCGATGTATAAGTAGTGCTTGAAAAGTTTTGGTTGCCATTGCAAACTTGGCCGTGAACCCCCTCGCGGCTATAGCAGGCTGTGACACTAATCAGTAATAAAATGGTGGTAAGTACGTATTTATTGTTTTACATTGTTTCAAATAAAGTTCATTCATTTAAAATGATGTGATTTGTTTCGAATAATGTATATTAACACTACCTTTTGGATATATTTTTGTATATACATTGTACGTAGTATACATAGAGGGTAGTGGTTTTACTTCTCGCTGCGAGGAGATTACGGCCAAGTTTACAATGGCAACCAAAACTTTTCAAGCTCTATACATAGATTTCTGCGAACTGGATTATAATTTATTTTAATAACAAGTGAATCAAATTATTTCGAATAAATAAATACATTATATTTTAATTAAACATAATGGCGGCCAACTTTTAATAGGCAACTCGGCAAAAATGTATTCAGTCATTCACAATTTAATAAAAAAACATATATTTTGTTAATACACTCGATGAACGGAGTAATCTTGCAGCCGGATCTTAGACTATTTAGTAATTTTACAAAGAGAAATAAAATTGGAATTTATATTGAAATAGTATTAGACTTTACATAATATATTTTTAATTTTCCGAGATGCTTGAACATTTATTTGGTCACGAATAAATATGTTACGAGTATTATATCAGTAACTTCTGTGTTTATATTGTTGTATATTGTTATCTCATTCATGCAGTCTCGTGTTCCTGTTCCGAGTTATGTATAAACATATGTTTTGTTATCGTATCAATTTATAAGAAAGGAGATAAACTGATTACAAAAGCATTTCATCCAACTTCGTGCAAAATCCTCGTATAACTTACTGGCTTTATCGAACTGTTAAAAATTGAGTCATCCGTTCTATTAATTGCTGTCGCTTGCAAGTTTATACTCTTATTATGCTTAATGCTGCTCGTAGGTTCATGGCCACATGAACATAAGCTCTGTTTAATGTTATTCTCCCACCTCACTCGTAGTGTACCAACTGGACGTTTTCCCTCTGCGTTTCCTACAAGAAGCTTCCCCATTCGTGCCACACGTCCTGCTCTATGCAGTCTACGAGACTTAACTGTTATTATATCTGGTTTCGTATAAAGACCATGTAGCCCATTGCTAGGTAGTTTTTTCCATTCACCTGTCTATTCATCTCTCTTTGGCCCAGAAAGTTTCCTAAGAACTTTCTTTCACAAATACTCGTAATCCCCTTTCCTCCCTTAAAGTAAAAGATACTCATCATATTGACGACATAATAGGCGATCTTCAATGCGAATGTAGAGAAAATAGATAGGTTATATAATATGTCAATATAGATAATGTCTTACCAGATATTTAATATAGGCATAGGCACGCACACACACACACACACATATGTATATGTGTGTGTAATGAGAGAGAGGGGAAGGGGTTGAAATCCTACTCCTTTAAAGCAACTCGCACATAGGTTATAATATAACATTTGATTACATGAATGGTAGTTATATAACGAAGTTAAATTAACTCTGGTATATCCATGATTTTACAGATGCCTTGAGGGTGACATGCAGATTACTAATTTAACATCGGATCTAGGAAACAAACAAATTTAGCTTCTCTTTCAACTCCCCATAAAATAAAATAAGCACGCATTTAATTGGATTTCTCTTTGTGTGTTTCCTTCTTTATTGTTATGTTGATTTTCTCCTTGTTCAGAGCATGGACTAACCTTAAGCTTTCTTTCTATTAAATATAATATTTTTTATTATTATATCATATTATGTAGGTCTACTTGGTAAATTATATTTTATTGTTTTCTTTATTCTACCATGAATTTTGCTAGTATCAAATATTTATTCTTTGGTTATTTTATTAATCTTGTATTTTAGTGCAACTTACACCTCCATGTAGCAGGGCACTGGAACAGGTACACAATAACGAGCTTGTGGATTTTATTGCACACTCCTATTTACTACAGTTAAAAAAACGACAAGAAGGTAGTAAATTACTGTTTTAGAATATGATTAACGACCTGAGGAATTTAAGTGAAGTTTTTGGTACAGATAAAGTACAGAAAGTAACGAAAAAATTAATTAGATAAGACGTGAAAATAAGCTAAAAGCGCGATATTACCAATGGGGATTGTGCAATGATAGCTACGGATAATAGGTAGTGGCCTAAAAATGTAAATATTTGACATTTTGATAATGTACTGTAATAGGATTCGATTCATTGTAACAAAACTTAAGTTAATAGAAATAACTCACCATAACTTTGAAATATTCCCATAGTGAAGTTATCCAACGCACATTATGTTAAAATGTGAAAAATTTCGTTGTTGCTGTATCTGTCTTCATTAAATAAAACAAACTTGTGTTTATATAACATCGAGAAACATTACTATTGGACACAGCGGAACATTGACCTCCTTCGTTTATGGATGATTTGCGAAGTAATGTCATCCCGCGTACACTCGCTTCATGTCGGTCTGTGGCGTCACAGAGTGCAATGCAATTCGTTTAGTGTTTAATAAGCTGGATGCGTCATTTTCTATTTGTTCGTGACTATACATGATTATCTAGCTAACTCAAATGGTTTAAGCTATGGAAAAAAATATATAAAGGCAAATGGAATCCTAATATGCTGGCCGATTATTGTTGGATCTCAAGAGGGATGCTCCACAGGCGAAATATAGTTGAAATTCGCCATTTATTACTTTCTAGGTGAGTCCGAATGTTCGAATATTGTGTAGTTACGAACGTAGAAAATATTAAAGTGTTTGAAATTATAAATTCCTGTCTCTCAGAAACCTTGCGTGATGGAGAAAACCGATATCATATTTGAATTCAGGAGAAAAAAATACTACCAGAATCACATTTCTTTCTTTCTGTACGAAATCAATAAAAAAAACTTGGAAAAAGCCGTACTGGCTGTAATGTATAATTCCCAAATATGTCTTCTTAATAAAGGAGCCGCCATTTGCAAGATAGAAGCATGGCTTCACAGCATTTGGTGGATGGGAATTACAATGTATATAGAGAAAGATTTGCGTTTAGATCGGTGTTTGCTCAGGTAGCTCAGTTGGTAGAGCACTTGGTCTAGAGAACCAAGGGTCCCGGGTTCAAGTCCCGGTCTGAGCGTATGATTTTTCTCTTCAAATATGATTTATCCATCATTGAGATGTACGAAATCAATAAAAAAAACTTGGAAAAAGCCGTACTGGCTGTAATGTATAATTCCCAAATATGTCTTCTTAATAAAGGAGCCGCCATTTGCAAGATAGAAGCATGGCTTCACAGCATTTGGTGGATGGGAATTACAATGTATATAGAGAAAGATTTGCGTTTAGATCGGTACTTGCTCAGGTAGCTCAGTTGGTAGAGCACTTGGTCTAGAGAACCAAGGGTCCCGGGTTCAAGTCCCGGTCTGAGCGTATGATTTTTCTCTTCAAATATGATTTATCCATCATTGAGATGTACGAAATCAATAAAAAAAACTTGGAAAAAGCCGTACTGGCTGTAATGTATAATTCCCAAATATGTCTTCTTAATAAAGGAGCCGCCATTTGCAAGATAGAAGCATGGCTTCACAGCATTTGGTGGATGGGAATTACAATGTATATAGAGAAAGATTTGCGTTTAGATCGGTGCTTGCTCAGGTAGCTCAGTTGGTAGAGCACTTGGTCTAGAGAACCAAGGGTCCCGGGTTCAAGTCCCGGTCTGAGCGTATGATTTTTCTCTTCAAATATGATTTATCCATCATTGAGATGTACGAAATCAATAAAAAAAACTTGGAAAAAGCCGTACTGGCTGTAATGTATAATTCCCAAATATGTCTTCTTAATAAAGGAGCCGCCATTTGCAAGATAGAAGCATGGCTTCACAGCATTTGATGGATGGGAATTACAATGTATATAGAGAAAGATTTGCGTTTAGATCGGTACTTGCTCAGGTAGCTCAGTTGGTAGAGCACTTGGTCTAGAGAACCAAGGGTCCCGGGTTCAAGTCCCGGTCTGAGCGTATGATTTTTCTCTTCAAATATGATTTAGCCATCATTGAGATGTACGAAATCAATAAAAAAAACTTGGAAAAAGCCGTACTGGCTGTAATGTATAATTCCCAAATATGTCTTCTTAATAAAGGAGCCGCCATTTGCAAGATAGAAGCATGGCTTCACAGCATTTGGTGGATGTGAATTACAATGTATATAGAGAAAGATTTGCGTTTAGATCGGTACTTGCTCAGGTAGCTCAGTTGGTAGAGCACTTGGTCTAGAGAACCAAGGGTCCCGGGTTCAAGTCCCGGTCTGAGCGTATGATTTTTCTCTTCAAATACAAAAAAAATAGTTTTTGTTGCTCAGTGTAATCTAATAGTTTGTAATCTGTGGGCCGTTCTAACGTGGAATGCAGAATCATAGAGCTATATAATTTAACAAACAGGATTAAACAATATGTTCTTCGTCTTTTGCGGCTCTTGCCCTAATATTGAATCTCCACTGTATTTACAACACATTTAATTTATTCTTCTATTATCTTCATAACATGGAGTGACTAGATGGAAATTTATATTAAGACTTAAACAAATATTTATATTTGAGTCGACATCTAATGCGAAGTTATCCTTATTCTCACATTTCTTGGCGAGCCGTAATACGATAAAGGGACAGAATGTAATTTAGAGATATTAAAGAAATTATTCAAAAAGTAAAAAATATTAAACTTTTTTCTACAAAAGTAAGGGATTTTTTATGCTGTGATCAGAGGAAAGTAAACCTGTAATTAATGATGTCAAATTAGTGTTTCTAAGCTGGAAAACTTCTGCAATTGAAATTAACTAGATTTACAGAGAATATAAAGAACAATTATGCGAAACATGGACGCTTACTTTAAAGGGGGAAAATTAGGAGTATTTGAGAATAAATTTCTCAAGGAAATTTTTAGACCAAAGAGAGGTGAACAGACAGGCGAATGGAGAAGACTACTTAACAGTGAGCTACATGATCTTTATAGGAAACCAAATGTAATAAAACAATCAAGTCTCGTAGAATGGGATGGGTAGAACATGTACCATGAATAGGGAATGAAAGAGGGGCATAGAACTTTCTTGTAGCAAGAATTACTATAATTTGAATTCAAGTATTTTTTTTTTAGTTTTCTCAAAAGTAGGATCAGTGGACGGACTTAAACCCATTTAATAAGTCATGTATACAATTGTATAATCGTTACCTTGAATAAAATCAAGAGTTATTGAATAAATCTTCTGCATCCCTTTTCATAGACATATATATTAGGCCTAGTTTACTTTTAATTTTCAGCCGATGCCATCTCCATGATCGTCACAAAAACCTTTACGAGTTTTGACCAGTTTTTCAAATAAGGCTCTAAACTGTCAGCCACTGTACTCCATCTTACTGCTTGAAGTACAATTATGCGAAATACTACAACCACTCTCATACTTTAAGCAGATGGCGTTTCTGGAAGTATTCGATCACTAGCATAACGTGATCTGTTATTTTTATGTTAGAAAGAGACGGATCTTTTGCCAGCAGGTTAAAAAAGTGAGAACAACACTTATACATATTTATGTTGTCTTCTTGAACAAGTTCACTTCTCATTTTAACCACATTAGGTGTATTATCTGTAACAAATATACTCAATTTACATTTAAATTTCTGTTCTGTGGCTATAACAGCATTCACGGCTGATGTTCTTAAATATTCACTGGTATGTGGGTGTTCAGAAGTATCAATAGTATCTACGAGAAAAACGTTATCTCGTTTAGTCACAGAAACACAAATAAAATTGGTTCATTTCGGATATTTGACCAGGCATAAATGCACGCAGTCTCACCTTTTAATTCCATAGCACTGTGTTTTCAACCATAGCCACGCGCGTACATTCTTATATTTAGCATCTCGCTCTAACTCTCAATCACTCAACACTCAATGGCCATTTTTTGTTGGCGATAATATATTTGTCTATCGTAGTAACAGCCGCCCAGTGAGCGGCTGTTTTCAGAGGCTGGGGCTACGATTACCCATGAAAGAAACAGCTTACTAGGCACAAGATTGTCAAAATTGTTCTTAAATTCTATTTGCGAAATAAATAATCGATAAACATTTTCAACAGTCTTGTGTTTTTAATCTTTTTACCAAAACATCGAAAAATCTATATATTATTCATAAACATTGATGTTTTCGACATTGTTATTTTACTTTTGAAAAGATCGATGTGTTAATATCGACTTTTTTATGAGGATATTGCATCCCTATTTATTAGCAGTATCATGACGAGATAAAGTTTATAACCAGGCCTCAGAAGTGTGCACAATTTCTTGAATTTCTTATGCTCGACTATTCTGATAGGAGAATTAGTTGCAAATATAAATCTACCAATATGTTGATGCAGTATTTTCCACTCTCCCTCAGAAGTTTTTTTATCGAATTTATCCATTTTTATTTTATTTTAGTAGTGTGTTAGACTTACTCTGAATAAGAACATTTTTTTTATCTGGAAAGAAGAAATAAACTGCATAACAAATCAACAATCATGGCTAATTTTAAATATCTGGAGGCTGCATTTAATAATTAATTTTTATGATTAAACAAATTCATAAAATAAACACTAAAATGTGTTTACCTCTACTGCCTGCAGATGTTAATGGAATGTTCACATCACTACATGGCATTTCTTCATTCTCATTTTTGTATAAAAAAATTACTTTGTTTTCCATCTTCTTCAAAACATTTACTTCTATATGTTTTTAACCTGATTATAGGCCCTTTCACCTCGAGTTTACATCTAGCTCTTACAACAATTTTACCTATTAATCTGGGCAGTTCATTAAAATATACCAATAGAGAGTCACGTTTATTATCACCTGATAATATTTTTTTTGGGAAACTGTATGCACTAAAAATCAACTGTACTAAAGTGAAATCAATTTTGGTAGTAAAAGATTCCGGGCTATGTGGCCGTGGTCTATAACTGGCGTTTCTTCCAGACGTTTCTCCCTCAACTGCGGAGGGCATCTTCAGTGGCGAGCGCTAGAAGCTGTTGTTTCCCTGTCGTAGACTCGACTGCGAATGCTCGCCACTGAAGATGCCCTCCGCAGTTGAGGGAGAAACGTCTGGAAGAAACGCCAGTTATAGACCACGGCCACATAGCCCGGAATCTTTTACTACCATGATTACCGGCCGTGAAAGCCTGCATTCCACTATGAAATCAATTTTACCTATTAATCTGGGTAGTTCATCAAAATATACCAATAGAGAGCCACGTTTACTATCAATTGATAACATTTTATGGGGAAACTGTATGCACTGCAAATCATCTCTGCTAAAGTAAATTCAACACTACAGTACTCGGTCTGGTTTTGGTGAAAATTAAACTCTTTTTTTAAGCATTGTTGGCCTTTAACTAGTTTAAAATCGAAATTGAAACTGCTATGATGCGTGTACTTGTTAGGTGACGAAATTAAAAAAAATAATAAAACTATAATTTAAATTTAAAAAATTGATTTACATCACGATTAAATAATTGATTTAAATCATGACGAACCAATATAGAAATTAAAGTAAATTTATTACTGAATTTGCATAAGTTACTTTAATTTATATATCAGTTATGTATTTTTATTATTCTGACATAATTACTCAGTAATTTGATACTTACATTCCAATTAGCGTCTTCCTTCAGTCCTATTTTATTATTTTAATTACATTTCCATTGTGGAATTTTGCCAAATGTACAAATGTTATAATACAATTATGAAATATCTGAAAGTAATTAAATTTTACTACTAAAATATTTTACTGTTTGTTAATTTGGACAACTTAATTACATTTTGTAGATTCTGAATCGGCAGCATCCTCAGAATGAACATAAAGAAAACAAGGAAATACGATAAATTAAAATGAAACAATAAGAACCTCTACTGCCATGGAGAGCAAACACGAATTTTAAAGTAAATATCCTAGAAATAGCGGTGGAGATGCTAATGGAGAACATAATAAATTTATACAAATCCAGTTCCAAGAAAGTTAAGAAGCTTAAGAGATCACAGCAGAAACCCCTGCGTAAATTTAAATCATCAGTTGAAAATGCTAGTAGCCACTATGTACAATGAATTTAAAATTAATGTAGATAATGGAAGATTAAATATTATTTTTATGAAATATAAATAATGCTATGCATTAGTAGTAGATACGATTCTTGTAGACATGTGTAAAATAGCGAACTTAATAGGAAGAGTTTGCACCAAAAACCTTATATAATGACTATAATGGTGTTGAGAGCACATAACCTTGCTTAAAGATCTTAGGACCTATATTAACTCAAAATTCAATTGATATTTATAGGCCTTGCGTGTGATCCACAGTTTAAAAATCCCTCTCTGATAGGTCATGCAACCCTAAGATCCGGGTGGCGTGTCACATGTAAAAAGTACCTATTAATATGAGAGATTAAACACAGATAAAGAAGAAGTCCAAAAAATTGTCAATCGATATATATATATATATATATATATGTATATATATATATGTGGTATGATAAGAAAAATAAATGCCTGGACGGGATTCGAACCCGGATCTCTGAGTCTGTACCTCAGCGTGATATCCATTACACTACCAGGCGAATCCAATTCAAACACTTATTTTTCTTATATATGTATTATACTCTCCATTATTACTAGATGTTGCGAGAACACTGTCTTCACTGCCATCTAGTAGCTGTCTATAACAAGTAAGCAAATTAAAGAGAATATTTATTTTACTTTATAGCAGTGACGCTTTATCGATGTTATAATTAAATGTTTAACATTGATCAATGCAAGCTTAATATGGTATGATAAGAAAAAAAAATATATATATATATTTGATGTTATAATTAAATTTTGACATTTAGCAATGAAGGCTTAACATGACATGAAAAATATAAAGGAAAAGTAAAGGTTTGTGCTAGGATGCCTGGATAGCGTAACTGGTAGCGCACTAACGTATCAAGTAAGATATCCTAGATTCAAATCCCGGTTCATGGTTAATTTTTTCATTTCACACACACATATATATATATATATGTGTGTGTGTCCACCGCTGTGGTCTCGAGGTAGCGTGCTGCCTTGTCACGCAGCGGGCCCGGGTTCGATCCCCGGTCAGGGCAGTTTTTCTGGGTGAGGTTTTTATCGGGGTTTTTCCTCACCTGTAAGACAAATGCCAGGAAAACGTAAGGCCCAAACGGTCCCCGAAATCATATGGTCATCATAATCATCATCATCATCCTTTACCGGTGTGGAAAGCAACGGGAAGCTACCACACCTACAATCCCCTAGTAAAGCTGCAAACATAGCATGAAAGTGGTATGATTGCAGTGAAGGACCTGCCTTTGGGCAGAATTACTATGGATAGATGGATGGATATATATAAAACCCAAAATGATTTGTAGCTAGCATAGGCTATATATAATTCTTCTGTACGTGTGTATGTCACTGAAGTACTCCTAAACGACTGGACCGATTTGATGATTTTGTTGGATGGTTTAGATTCACAATTGGACCCTATAAAATTCATTTGAAGTGAAAATTTAAAAATCGCTCTAGCGTTCACAATTTTCGATGTTTAATAACGAAACTCAGTATATCCTATTAAAATAAATCGAGATTAGTTATTTTACAAAAATGAGCGAAATTCGACAATTAGAAGTGGAGTTTACCTGAAATTCGAAATTTAAAACCGACTAGTAATGACCGTTTAGTTCTTTCAGCGTATACTATACAATTTAATGAACGTTTAATATTTCATTTACATAGGCGGATATTAGTAAATAGTATAAAATACATTTTTCATATGTTTTATCGTAAATGCCACATAGATATGAAAAAGACTGTCATGCAGGAACTAGGTAACAAAGCAAACTCCTGAGTAAATCGAAATTATGGTCCAATTTATTATGTTTACGGAATATATGCTTATTTCTTTTGTTAAATTGGAGGAACTCAATGTACGTATTACGTCAACTTCTTTAAACCTATTGGACTGCAGAGAAAACGAACCTATCATAACCTAATTTATAACCTTTTGAATATTGTCAAATTTTACACAAATGTAAATAACTTCTACTGATTGATTTTCCTACTTTATTAAATAAAATCTAATATATAAAAATGAATGTTTGTTTGTTGGTTTGTTTGTTTGTACTTTATGCGCGGCCATACCGTTGATCCGATTGTGATGGGGCTTTTTGTAAAATGTTCAGGAGATTACCGGGATGAACATGGGCTATAAGAGAGTTGTGATAGTCAACTCCTATGCCCTTAAAAATCGCCCTTTGTAGTGGAAAACGTGAAAAAAGTAGCTCTTTGGACGCTTAAATGGCTTACGCTAACTAAACCATAATAAATACACAAAATTAATGTACACAGAATTGAATATCTCAAAAATCTCTACAAAAAAGTTCGCGACATCATATGTTTATCTCTTACGGATAACTCACAATGACCATTTTTGTCTTTCATTGATGCCAAGAAGATCGAGACAAGTGTGTAAATTCCTATGCAAGCATAGAGCACATGGCGGGTATTATTTTACGGATAACTCACAATAACAAATTTTATCTTTTAGCTCATTTATGCCAAGAAGTTCGATATAAGTAGATTCCCGGGCAATGCCGGGTAATCAGCACAGGGTATCTGAAAATATAAATGTATAATTATTTTTCCTTTCACTTATTCAACTAAACATAAAAGCGCATAAATTTTCATTTATTTAGACGTAGCAGCGCACGCCGGGCATTAGCTAGGAAAATATAAATATCCTCAACTCGTGTTCAACTCATGGTCGGGTCGAACAATGAGATGAGATGAAGCCCATATATATATATATATATTTTTTTACTCGTTTAATAATGGCTAGACTTTTTTGATGGTTCATATAGCATGCCAATATAACGAGTAGCGGATTTAGAAGGAATTAAATTATTGAGGTTTTTTTAATGACTATTTAACTCTTGCCACAAATGAAAGTCAATGACCGATCACGTTTCAATGAAATTTGTTTCGCAGTCAATCACAGTTGTGTGTTTCACCTGGATAATTATCGAATTTTGATTACCAAAGTAAAGAAAGCTCCTCCTTTTTAATATTCTGAACAGGTCAGAGTATTATTTTGCAGTGACTGACTCTCTAATAAATACGTTGAATACAGCAAATAATGAACATATTCCTTCGACCTAAACATTTGATAATTGTGTATTCAATAATTGTATTTTTAAATGGTGATTTTATTGAGTTGTTTCCGAAAAAAATAAATTAATAACCTATAATGTTTGTTATAATATACAGTTAGACGTTTCATTTTTTCTCCACTAGGGTGAATTCTGACACTATCGCAATCTTATTTGGCAATAAATAGTATGATCAAGTTGCAGTGATGAACAAATTAAACATAAACAAACATTTCTCATTTGTTTTCAAACATCGCCGTTTACATTAAATATATACATATTTAAAGTAACTATATTTAAATAATGATTTGTGAGTAAACAGTTTAATTTTATTCGTTACATAGCTCTAACAAATGTCACTCTTGATTTCCAAATCCTCTAGATAATTTGGAAATCACTCGTGGCATTACGTACGAAGATTTTGAAAAATGTTTACAGATATTCACTGATACTAATCTAGTACACACCGAAAATGGCCATGGCCATATATATATATATATATCCGTTAACGCTCTAGCGGCCGCAATTTTTATCAGAATCAAAATTGGCATTTAGCAATAAATGTTAACCAGCAAAATCGGACCATTACACATAGGAGTACACCCTGAAATGAAAATTTAAAAATGGCTCTAATGGTGAATGTTAGATGATTCGCAACGAAACTCAGTATATGTTATTCGAATAAAACGAGGAAGGGCTCTCCAAAATCTGGGAAATCCGACCATTAGTTGTTTACCAGAAACTCGAAATTTAAAAATCCCGTCAGAGACCTCAATGTTTGCTTCCAAGCAATGATTCGGTTTATACCGTAATACAATTTAATTAACAATTAAATTGGCAATGTATCCTATAAGATATATTAGTTTAATCTATTTAATATATTTAATAAAGCGACGGCTCCGTTGCGCAAGCGGTTAGACGCTCGCCTTTCATCGTCACACAATGTGGGTTTCGTGGTGGACGACTCGGAGCTTGTTCAGGGTTTTCTCGGGGTTTCTCCCGTTTTCCCCTGCCACAAATTGCATTCCACCATTTCTCCATACTCATCTCATCCATTTCGTTTCATATCATTTATCCGCCTCTGTGATGGTGCGTCAAGTATAAATGGAAAAAAGGTAAGAGTGTAATATGTATTATGTAATGAAACATTATTCTATTACCTTGTAACTTCATTAGGTAAGCTAATAACACGAGAAGAGAAGATCGAATTTAAATGCGCATTATATTAAAAAAAAATACGTATGGCATCAAACTCGTAAATCTGTATTGATTATTTATAGCGGTATGAAGTTACTGAAATAACCTTCCTTTATGGACGTTACAGGTTACGTAATGTGATAAATGAGCGATGAATGTTTTTCATAACAAAGGTCTTTACAATTTTAACGTGTTCATATTTTTACACACTCACCTCATACGTAAAATCGGTACTAGTTATGAATTTTATTTTTTTATGTTTTTAGTAATCACTTCAGTTGTCCTTGACTATTCGGAGCTTACGTGCCACACATTTTATTATTATTATCATTATTATCATTATTATTATTATTATTATTATTATTATTATTATTATTATTATTATTATATTATTATTTTATCGTTTTATATTGAGACCCAGAATAAGCAAATTAAATTACCGCTAGGATCCACATAACAGCAAGCTGTGTTTGCTCTTCATTTCTTGTAGTCATGATTTTATGTTATAACAATTTACAAATTTTAGCATTTCATGAACTGGATCGTGTCAATAAAAATAAAGTCGAATGTTACCCTTCAAGATTGAGGAAGATCATAAAAATAGCAAAGTTAGTTCGTCTTCCGACACGATTCAACCCAAAATTAGCTTTAAACCTTATTATTTGTTCCAACTCGCTTGGGAGATATTCGAATGATAAATGTTTAGTTACTTCATTAACAGTTATTATTATTTAGCACTGGAATACAGGCTCTTCCGGAATTTTGTTCGTGTGTTTTGATATGGCGAAGCTATGATCTCAAGTAATTTATTAAAAAAAAGTGTTGATATGTTAGATGTGTACCATATATTTGTATAGTGATAAGAAGGATTTTGTTAGATTATAAAGAAAAATTGAAAATTAATATAAAATTAATCAATTAATTCCAGTTATAAATTATAATGCGCCGTATAAAATGAAGCAAAGGGACAGTACAGTAGGATAATGCCTCGACATACTTACACATTACAACAAAGATATTTTATTTATGATTCTTGCAGGGAAGTTGTAAGTCGATTTTTAACGCAATATTCAGCTGTACCTTCCCCACATAGAGATACTGTGCGAAAACGTTACATTAAATTTATAGAAACGGGGTCTATTCTTAATGAGAAGCGAAGGTAAATAAACGTGTGCTTACTGAGGAGAAATTAGACGAAGTTTGAGAAATATTAGAACATACTCCACATAAATTTTCATTGTACATTTGTACTGAATTGGCTGCGGGGGTATCATCGGTTACTATCGCGACGGCCGAGCAGCGGGGTTTTTGCTTTCGATTTGCTGAAAACTGGGTTATTATAGGCCGTCACTGCCGGCCGCTGTGGAACGGGCGACTCCATAACGAAAGGCACTCAATAATATATACATAAAATATTGAAAATCGTTTGCGAAAACGTGATGAAAATTCCGGAACAAATTTCGAAATAATTCTGTGCCTAATGCCAATAAAAATATTAATAAGCAAAAAATTTAAACAGGCAGGTTCAGTAAATTATTATAAAAGACGAAGGAGGAAACATGTTCTTACAAAAGAAAAATTAGATGAGATAGGACAGAGACCTGCAAAAATCTCTTGAGCGTTTGTCGCAGAAAACAGGAGTAAGTTACGGGTGCGCTAATCAATCAACAAAATTACTTACGTTAAAGCAATTATTAATTGTTGTAGTTCAAAAATTAAAATAACCAGATCCCAATGTGTGCGGGGGGGTTAATTGCAAAATTGTCTATATTATTAAATGTTTCAGTTCCGGAAGATCGGCATATCTGCTCGCCGCAGATAAGCTTCTAGCACCCAGAAAAAATAGAACCTCCGCTATTGGATAATCTGTAATAGGGTTTGATCAAAAGAATGAAATGTACTTACTCAGCCCTGGGACTCCCTTTGTGTATTGTTACTAGGTGCATTATGACTGGTTGATCCATGTTAACTATGAGGTGATGATTGGTTGTTAATTTTTAATGTTTGTCATATATATTAGAACCAACCTTATCTCGTCCAAAGGACATGCTAAATGTCTGACACGTCAACAAGACATTACTCTGTAAATAAGTCACCGGAAACCATGGTATCCTTACATCAAAACACTCAAAAAACATGCCTGATCAACCTGTGAAAGTTTGTCAGTAGAGTCATGTTCACTCGGTATTTCATAGCGATTGATGTTCAGAATGTAAAGAAGCAAATACATGATAATTATTATCTTCTTCTTCCTTCCTTCCTTCCTTCCTTCCTTCCTTCCTTCCTTCCTTCCTTCCTTCCTTCCTTCCTTCCTTCCTTCCTTCCTTCCTTCCTTCCTTCCTTCCTTCCTTCCTTCCTTCCTTCCTTCCTTCCAAGTATTAGGCCAAGGCCTGTTACGATCCTATAGAAAATTTTCCCTCCAGCGTTTCATAGGACGGCCCAGTGATCTTCGTTCTCTTGGTATATAATTATAAACAGCTTTGGGGATCCGATTTGAACTCATTCTTTCAAGATGGTGTTTCCAATTTAGTTGGTACTGTTTAATATATTCCAAAATTGTGATAGTTATCATAGGATACATTATTATACCACAGTCCCAAAAAAAAGGCACTTGCTCAGAATGACTAAAATTAAAAATTTATATTAATAACAAAGAATACAATAATAGTAATACTGGACACTAAGAAAGGAACAAGTGGAGAAGTGATTGCTCCAATGTACCCCAAAGAAGGTGAAACAAAAAAAAATATAATACTAATGGTAATAATAATAATAATAATAATAATAATAATAATAATAATACATAAAGACTCTAGCGGTTTTCAAAGTTTCAACACATATTTTGGCACACCAATTCAAAATTACTAGTAAAAATTGACTTCATATCTTGGAATCCGAGTAGTCAATGCTTCCCAACATAGACAAGAAAGGAGAATAGCCGCAACTGACGCTCAACGCGTGTCGCAGGAAATTATATTTTTTGTTTCAGTTTTAGCTTATCTACAACTAATATATATGCTGGTATGTTTTTTTCCTAATGCTCAAAATATAGTTAAACGCTAATTAAATCCTTACGAACGAATTAATGATGAAGTCACTAAAAATGTAATTAAGATTTTCCTGTGTATATTAAGTACCAACGGATGAGAAAATAAGAGTACAAAGAATATACTGACAGAATGGGTAATAATATAATTGTAAAAAAATCAAATGAAATTTACCAAGAAAGAAAATAAAGTTGCCGAAACGAATATGGTGAGAGAACTTGAACGGAAGCGGAATACTGTCTAATGAGCAGGAATTAATGTAACGTACATATTATATTAGAAACAAATCAAAGGGATAAATTCTCTGGGACGGACATTCAAATCTTGGGTAAGCCCAAGTCTGAAGATTTTCCTGCTAGTAAAAGAGCATCATGCCTAAATTAGAGTTTCCCAGTAAAATTTAGCCAGCCTTTCCTACTCAAGTAATACATTGTTGCCTATGCTAGCCAATAGTCACTGCTTACATCTGTAGGGAAATAAGCGTAACTAAATTATCTTGGTTAAGTAATTCACACAAGGGAGCACCCTTATCTCACATGTGGATTTACGGGTGTAGTCGACACACATTACAAACGGAAACGAAAAATAAAATTATTTGGTATATTATATACTAGTCTTTCGGTAATATTATCTAGCCGATATTCAAAAGCAGCGATGTAAAACACGAGCTCCATGAGACGATGCACTCATGTCAGTTCAGTTTCACTCGTCAAACGCAGTGATGAGCGTGGCTACGTTCAGCATGGAAGCCTTGCGAAAATCAAGCCTTCGTATTTGTTTGGCACAGAATATCTCTCCCAATTTTGAAACTGTTAAATTAGCTAATTCGATGATGAAACAAGACAAAAAACACAAAAATCGCCTTTAAAACTAATAACTCAAAAACATGGTATCAAACAAAATTGAAGTAACAAATAAATACGAAAATAAAGGCGTTTATAAACTAAAGTACAACAATTACAAGTTTTACATCGGTAGAACAACAAGAAATTTAACACAAGATACACTGAACATTTTAAAACATATATTAGTAACGAAGAAAAATCAAGCGTTGCCAAACATATACTAGAAACGGGTCATCAGTTTGTCAAAATCGATTATACTATGTAAATATTACACAGAGAGAATAACAAAAATAAGATTAGCATCCTAGAAGACAGGAATTTTAAAAGAAGCTGAGAATACAGATTTGCTCAACAAGAACACGACCGCAGACCTGACCCATTGTACAACTTATACAACAACATATCAGTTGAAATGCAGAAAATGAAACATGGTTTTGAAAGACCTTAATAATTTTAACTACTTAAAGTTTTCAATAAGAACTTTATTTTAGTTGAGGACGGCTGGTTTATCAGACACTAATTTTATATTTTTAATATTAAATTAGTAAAATAAAAACAAATGTCGAGTGTCAAGTAAGAATGCCCGGAAAGTAGCATCATGAAAAGAGCTGATTTATTTTCCTACAGTAAAATCGCCCACTTATTTTTTTCCTTACCAAGAAATATTAAATCATGTTTGTTAAATTGGTATAGAAATACATGAACATGTTAAACGTTTTCTCATCTTTTGTTTTGTTTGTACGTATAGGCCTGTTGGTTCTGAATGTTTTGTTCAGGCAAATATTACATATTGCAGATTAAAATCTTTTGATGTATTATTTAACACTGTAAACCAAATAATAATAATCATTAATAAATGCTTCATTCTTATTTGTGCGTTGTTTTATATTTCGATTTCTCCTGTTATAAGCGTTCGACAATGGTAGGCCTACGTACAGGTCCCGCCGGAGAAATAGGAAGGCGTACTTATACATGCTCCAGAGTTAGTACCGCGTTCCGCACAGAACTTGGAGCTCTAAACTATGACATGGCTGTTCCAGAAGTTCGACTGGCTACTCCCTCAAGACAATAAAAACGATCAGTTACTGACTTCAAAGTGCTAAAAACAGATTGACATTGTGCCTGAAGAAACCATATAAAAATTAATTCACTTACTAAATTATTCAAAAACTGAGACAAATTCATATTCTTAAAACATTTAATCACAGCCAGTTTACATACAAGAACCTTTGAACTAGAGGGGAGCGTTGTAACCACTAGGATCGACAGATCCTCTATATATATATATATATATATAATTATTTTGTACTTGTGTATGTCACTGAACTACTACTAAACGACTGTGTATTTTTTGTGTGTATTTGAGTGGGTTCCAAGATAATTTAGATTCACAATTGGACTATCTAAAACCATTAGGTGTAGGAATTCACCTGAAGTGAAAATTTAAAAATCGCTCTAGCTGTCACAATTTTCGATGTTTCGCAACGAAACTCAGTATAGTCTATTAAAATAAACCGAGGGAGATTATAAAAATATGAGCGAAATCCGACAATTAGAAGTGGAGGTTTACCTGAACGCCATGTTTGGTTCGTCTCAGCGTATACTATACAATTTAATTAACCTTTAATATTTCATTTATAGGCGTAGAACGCACGCCGGGTATTAGCTAGTGTCCTATAGATTTAGCTAATTAATACAGTGATGGCAATGATCACTTACAACAAAGCTCTGGAGTTCCTAACTATGTATGTTCCATTATAAAACCAGGAGAGAACAGCAATAAATGAATTTAATGAAACACGGATTTTATTGTAAGTTCAATCGATATAAGTAGCATCGTTAATATTAGATTGAGAAAGTAAGAGTTTAAAATGATAAAAGGAGATCGCGTCTTTGTGAAGCGAATCGTGAATAAGGAGTCTGTAGGAACTCAACAGACGTGGAGACAAATTTCTCAAGTCAGGAAGCGGAAGTCCGGAAACGGATACTGAGCATGCGTACATGAGAAAAGGAGAACGTTTCCAATCGCTTTTCACATAAATAATAAACGAGAAATTGTCGGTAGTTATTTTCAGCCGGTTACACGTCAATATTTCATAGCCAGAACAAAGTCTTTAGAAAATACTCCTTTCTGCGAGATTTGGCAGTCACCTTGTGAAAAATGTCTCATTGATCACGTGTTACTATCATAAGTAATGCCACGAGTGATTTCCAATTTATCTAGAGGATTTGGAAATCAAGTGTGGCATTTGTTAGGACTATGTAACTAATAAAATTAAGCTGTTTACTGAAAATTCATTATTCAAATATAGTTGCCGGTATTTTAAAATATTTATATATTTAATGTAAACGGCGATGTTTGACAAATCAGAAATGTGAGGTTATGTATATTCACTGTAACTTGATCATATTATTTATTGCCAAATAGAGTCGCAATGTTATAAGAATGCACCCTAGTGGAGAAATAACGAAACACATCAAACGTTATGTTATAATCAACATTATAGCTTATTAATTACATTTTTAAACAACTCAGTAAAATCAAGGAATATATTCATTATTTGCTATATTAAATGTATTTGTTGGAGAAAAATAATGCTCTGACCTGTTCAGAATATTAAAAAGGAGTTTATCAAAAAGCAAGATCTAATAAAGAGAAATCGATAAAGAGCGAGGTGAAACACGACTGTCATTGGTTGTAACACAAACTTCATTGAAAAGCGATTGGTCATTGACTACCATTTGGGGCATGAGTAAAATAGTTATAATAAACACTATTAATTTCCAGCTACAACTTTTAATTTATTCGGCCCTTTTGTCTCTCTATTTTTGTATATTTAATTTGTAATATTTACTAGTGCATTCGATAAGTTAAGCAACATTGTTGTAAATCAGCGATCCTAGTGGTGACCATTGTAATCTTGTAGTATGTTGAAGAGCAGTCTTTGTTGTATAAATCTGTAATGTTGAAAGCCTCGAAATAGCAATATTTGGTGAATACTTTCACTGTTTCTCATATTAAGTTAGTAATACGGCCCTAAAAAGATGTACAGTAGAATTTGTTTAGTAGGTGGAATTGGGCTGGCATGTACAAAGAATGGAGAATGAAAGATGGCCAAAAAATATATACCAATGGTCACCCTCTGGAAGAAATAAACGTGGCAGACCAAGATGGAAATGGAAAACCTATGTCGGAACTATAATGAATGATAAGAATTTGGAAGGAGGAGATTGGAACGATAGAAATAAGTAGAAACTAGTAGTAAAGTGATCCCACAACAGGCCTCAGGAGGCTCTTGGGGTAGTAGGAGGTAAAGGCTCCCACTTTTTCTAGACAATCGGCACTTTATGTCAGCCGAGTTGTCAGCCCTGCGTGATGGCCGCCTTTACCCCCAGAACAAGTGTCTGGTACTCATTTCAGTTAGAGGCTGAGTCGACCCCAGGGCCATAGTGCCGCCAGAAGGTTTTGGATCAGTTTAAAAGTCCGGCTTGTAGCGCAGTGCCTTAACCACTACGCTACGGCGTGCCCCAAGTGGAAACTGTGGACGGCAAACCTGTAAGTGGAGGAAAGCCGAAGAAGAAGAAGAAGGTAGAATTGGGAAGTACTCAAATATCCACCTAATTCACCAGACAGGAGCCCTTGTGATTATAACTTATTCACAAAATCAAAGAACCTCTACGAGTATTCGATTACAATGACTATTTAACTCATGCCCCAAATGGGAGTCAATGACCAATCACGTTTCAATGATTTCTGTTTTACAACCAATCACAGTCGTGTTTCACGAAATATTTATCAGTGTTATAATTACCATATTAAACGAAGCTGCTCCTTTTTAATATTCTGAACAGGTCTGACCGTTATTTTGCAGTGACAGCCTATAAGAAATATGGCTACCAGATTGTATATATAGTGCATACATGTCAACATTTGTAGCAATTGATTATACCACCAAAAAAAAGAAACCACTGTTTGCACTTTCTTAAATGTATTTTTTCCCAGGTAATAATCCAGAAAAATATAATTGTCATATTTACATCATACGACATCAGAAATGAATTAATATACAGATTGGTGTGTTTCATTTTTTCTCCACTAGAGAGCATTCTTACAATATTGCGTTCCTTTGGCAATAAATAGTATGATCTGGTTGCAGTGATAAACAAAAGAAGCAGTAGAAGCGTACCTATCGTTTCTCATTTGTTTTCAAACATCGCCGTTTGCATTAAATATATAAATATTTTGAAATAACTACAGTTAAATAATGATTTGTGAGTAAATAGCTTAATTTTATTCGTTAAAATAGTCCTAACAAATGCCACTCTTGATTTCCAAATTCTCTAGATAAATTCACTCCTCACTTCGTGAGTCGTGAATTTATCGATAATTTGGAAATCACTCGTGGCATTACTTATGAAAAGTTGATAACCAGAAAGCCCTAGATCGGTCAGAAAAGATATGCACCCAGGATTGGTGCTGCGGATGGAGTGCACCGTCTTCCAAGAACTTGGCAATGTGTAGTTTACTTGACAAGAGGATATAAATTAACTTCTTAATGTCAAAAATAATATAGCCTATATAAAAATTGTATGATGGTATAGCAGTGTTGCCATTATTTATCGAATGCCCTATTTAATCTGATACGTTAAAACTAAGTGACGTTTCTTACAGACTGTAGGTACAACATCGAACATATAGAGATATAAAGAATTCTTATAAACTAAATTTTAAGTTTTCTCTTCAGAGATTAGGCTGAATGTTTTGATGTGAGGAATTCCATGATCTCCATTGAAATATCATGACTAATATTGTATATCTTTCAGCTTTTTTAAATTAACCATCATTTAGCTATTTCGTTTCTCAAACTAAATTTTCTTTACAAGTTTCTGTAATTCGTTACAAACTGTGCACAATATGTCTATGTAGGCTGAAAGTTGATCGTGATCGTGACGGTAGATATTTTGAACATCTACTTTATTGCTCTATACATAGTTTCGTTACAATAACTCGAAAATTGGGCCGCTAAAACTATTTTAATTTTTTTTCAGGTGAGCTCCTACTGTTAATGGTACGATTCTGCTGGTAAACGAACTCGACCGTATTTCTTTTTAATTGATTACTATATGCTGAATTTGGGTCCGAGAAAAACATTGCGTCCGCGAGAGTGATAACGGAATATAGTTCATTAACCAGCAAAATCGGATCTATAGGGATAGTAGTTAACCGGAAGTAAACGTTTAAAACATCGCCCTAGTAGCATCAATTTGCAATGTTTCGCAACGAAACTAGGTATGAACTATTGTAACAAAACGGAAAAGGTATTTTTGCAAAGATCAGCGACATCCGACCGTTAGACGTGAGATATTTTTATAACTTAAGCGATAGCCATGTTTGTTTTCTAACTTGAATAAGAAACGTAATATCGAGTTTGTTAATCAAGAGTGGGGGGGGTTAAATTTTAAAATGAATATAGCGGGTTGAACTTTATATTTTTCGCAACAAAACTCGATATATGCCATAGAAGTAACACTAATAATATATTCTCAGAAAATCAGCTAAATTCGACCGTTACGAGTTGGAGTTTACCTAAAAGACTTAATTTAAAAGTCGCTCTAGCGGCCGTCGTGTTTGTTTCGTTCGAAACACATACGATTTAATTAACGAAGTATAGATGTATTCCGTAAACCAACAAAATCGTACCATGAATTCGACTTGCTGAGGAATTCACTTTTTTACGTAATTTCTGCGTGATGGACTTTCTATGTAACGTGGTTTGTATTTTTCTGAAGACAAGAGTGCGCCCAGTCCCCTGGTTTATTTCTGGACATTTCAAATATCAAGAAATAAACAGTATTACTCCGTTGCTATTGCACATTGGAGGGGTGTCCCAACCCGCCGGTTCGTCAAGTGTAGCTGGTTTTTGTTATCTTCAGTGACATCAGCGTAAACTTTGGAACAAAAATGGTAATCACAAACAATTTTATCACTTTTAAATGAAGCTGAAATTATTTGAAAATATAATTAAACTGTTAAGATAACAATCTGAACCCCTATCTTAAACCCGGGAGCCACCTTAAAACCCACCTACCTACCCATCCTACACAAGAAAAAAAAATTGGGCACTCAACCGGTCATATAAACTCCTCCGCCTGAGGGGATTCGGGAAAATATCTGTGGCCTAGCAGTGCCCGTCTGCCATTATTTTCCAGGAGCCCCTCAATAAGTTGGGCTGCGCTGACGCGCTGAGATGACCACAAGATCACTTACTGTGTCCTGGGGACTCGCTGCCCATGTGACAGCTACCAGATACTCGAACTAACGCCTGTCATGTGCTAGTCACATCTCCACGCCATAAACGTAAAATAACATCAGTGGAGTATTTAATTCCCCTCTATGGAAGAAAGTTTACTCCACTCCATAAAATGAGACCGCCACGGACAATTCCACCTACCGTCCCGCTCTGCTGGAGACATCCAGTTTTCTAAACTGTAGCGTCTCTAGACGAGACCGATATTTACCCACCGATCTTATATTACAATAATACTAATAATAATGTATTATACATGTAATATATGGTCAATGATTTTACTAGTCTCGCCCGATACGGCAGTCTGGCGTTCACCGGAACTAAAGGTTGTTATCCCCACAGTAGATTACGTATCCTTCTTCAGTCTTCTTTAATCATATTAAAATAATTTGTTGTTTTAAAGAAATACATTCATAACTAACCGTTTCCAGGTTTTGACTTGTTTATTAACATTCTATTGTTACGAAGAAATAATAAGTTGCCCCCAACTGGAATCTGACTGGCAGGAATTAAATGGACATTAGATATACATCTGTTTCTAAGTAATTAAATTTTCATTATCAATTTACCTGGCGCTGTTGGTGTTTGCCAATGGCATACAATACAAAAAAATACATATAAAATGAAAATTTAACATAACATTTACAATAGTTAAACAAACAGGATTCAGTTTATTATTTATGTTCGTCCAGTTGATGTCAAATTGTTGTGAAATGAAATCGCCTGGCTTGAATTTTGTAACAAATATCTATAAAAATTACAAGTATTATATCGGTGTAATTTAAAGACATTCTGCATAATAGAATAAGATATAACTAGAAAACTACATAAAAACGTTTTGAGTGAATTTCACTCGAAAATGCTTTCATTATTCATGGAATTTCTTATTCATTTTACAGATATTGAGCTATTTAAAATGCAAATACATTTCATGCAAAATTTTGTTCAAATGTTTGAAAGTTGTATATTTTATGTAGGCTGATTATATACTGTAATTGAGCAACTATATTCTTTATTTTTATTGCAGTTTAAAACAAATTAAAAACAGAGCAATGCAGATTGGTCTCCTTATTTCAATAATCAGGACAAAAGCAGTTTTATCGAAGTGCATTTATTACCTTGCTATTGCATAGAGCCACTCTACTGTGGGAATTAGTATAGTCGAATTTTTTTTTCAATTTACTGAAAATATATCTTTGGCAGAAATTCAAATCGTGAATTTCTTATCAAGATAGGATCGAGTTGCAATTGGTCCAGACAGTGAAATTGATTTGATATTTTGAAAGTTTTGAGGAAGGTGGACATACCATCAAATTCATCAGGATATTGGCTGGAGAATTTATCTGAATATTCATGAGCTATATTGCTCAGAACTTTCCAATATTTTGTGGAGTCGCGAGACAAACAATTTTCAACCATCACATCCTATCCATCATTCCTAACACCTGTCCTTTCTCATAATATATGAATAATGTAGGGATGTTCAAGTGAACTGCAACTGACAACTTACTAGTTCATGATCTTAAAACTATTTTTTTGTAAAATTTTGCATAAAGTTGTACATTTGAATGGAATGAGTTAAAATTACAGTAGTGTAAGTAATATTTTCTTTGTTTTCTAGAAATTGTCATAATGCAAAAAGTGCTGTAATGAGTAATCAATTGATTTGGCATTTACTTGATGAAAATACATTTTTTATGAATTAAATAAAAATAAAACATAAGTTTTATACGATTTTCATGTTTATTTAAATACAAATTCGTTACAGCTATTTGAGTACTTTGTACCTTCTTCAGACGAATACCATGAATACAAATGAATTTTGTTATATATATATTAGTACTGAAACAGCGTAACGAATTTATATTTAAATACATATGAAAATCGTATAAAACTTTAACAGTTTTATTTTTATTTTTTAATTAATACATGCTGTAATGATTCTGAAACAAAAACATCATAATGTTATATATTTTAGGAGTGGTTACCATGATTCAATCAGGGGCGTTATTCTGGGGAAATAGATGAAGTACCACTTCACCTTATTTTTATCAGAATTGTTTTTAAACTTTATTTTCCTTATCACGATTGTTGGTTTTAGTAGAACAATATTTCTGTATTATTGTATGAGACGGAAATCAACGTTGTGTAATTCTAGACTTCGGCCAGCGCTGAAGTGAAGAATGTTTGCTTCCAGCTTGCTCCTACCTCTGGGGGCTGAGCTTACCTTGCTGGCCGCCTTACAACCGTGATGCAACCCGCTGATGCCAAACGTAACAAATACAAGTGAAGTAGGGAGATGAAAATAGCACCCACATCGGGGTTTTGTGTATGGAATTATCTTGTATTCAGCTATGTTGTGGTGGTTTAAATATGAAACCTGTTTATATCATGTAGTGGGAGGTTTATTGGAATCACCTTTTTCACGTTGGGAAGATGAAGATAAAAATGAATTTTTAAATTGTGGGCGTCCTACTGAATCTCTACAAATATGTGGTACAAAATAAGTTAAACATTCAGCAAACGCTAGAATATTAGTTTCAAACTGTCATGGTTTAAGGAATTTTCATTTTTGTGCTCCTCTCAAACTCTACAGGAATATTTTTGTTGGCCTTGCTTGCTTTTTTAGTAATAAATTAATCATTTGGAATAGAAATAACTTCTACTACAATTAACGAAAGCATATCAATTCTAAGAAATTTGCAGCCTTAAAATACCGAAGGATCAATTCGATATAGAGAAATATATGGGTTTAATAATAATTAATGTAAGCAAGTGTACAAATAATTTTTATTAGCCTACTAGCTTCTCACTAACTTAAAATCCACGAGCCACCACTGATCTAAATTTAACATAAAGACTCGAATTTAATTAAATTTGTGCAGTATCCATCCATCCATCCATCCATCCATAGTAATTCTGCCCGAGGGCAGGTCTTTCAGTACAATCATAGCATTTCCATGCTATGCTTTGCAGCTTTACTAGGGATTATAGGTGTGGTAGCTTCCCGTTCCTTTCCACACCGGTGAAGGATGATGATGATGATAATGATAAGGATGATGATGATGATGATGGCCGGATAATTTTCGGGGACCGTTGGGCCCTACGTTTCCCCACATTTGTCTTAAAGGTGAAGAAAACCCCGAAATAAACCTCACCAAGGAGCCTGTCCCGACCGGGAATCGAACCCGGGCAGCTGCGTGACAAGGGACTTGTACAGTATATTGTGATGATTAACATATTAATGCTGACTAAAATGAGTTACATAATGTAACTCTAAGCCCTCGAAATTATAAAATAATGTAACTTCTTTTAGTCCCTTTGTATTCTTTATGATATATGAGAGATTGATTCCAACGTCCTGTTGTGTCGCCATTTTTGATGCAAACAATCAACATGACAAGCAACAACGCCAATGTGATCGGAACTTCAAACTTTTCTCTTTCCAGGAACGTTTGAATTGTATTTATATTTGTTGTAGTTTGGATGAAATAAATGTTTGAAGTCTGATCCTTCTTTCTGAATAGCCCTATATTTGCTGTGATGCATTTCCTACCTTAATACTGTTACTTCATTACTGATAACTTTCATATTAAAATTCCGTTGAAGTAAAGAGTCTCAAAGTGAAACATTAAAATAAATGTATAACTGTAGGCTTTCACGGCCGGCGTCTTGATCCCTATTAGGTTCGTCTTCCGGGCATATAGGCCGTGGTCCAGTCGTTCTGCTACTCGACGTTTCGTCTACTGCTGCGGTAGACATCTTCAGGAGATACTGCGTGCTCTCTGTGAACTCCTCAACAGTCGGCTGCAGTCTGCAGACTGTTGAGGAGTTCACAGAGAGCACGCAGTATCTCCTGAAGATGTCTACCGCAGCAGTAGACGAAACGTCGAGTAGAAGAACGACTGGACCACGGTCTATATGCCCGGAAGACGAACCTAATAGGGATTAAAATAAATACCCGACAGATGCAGTCGTCTTCAACTAGGTTAAAAAGCTTTTTAAGAACTTTTAAGAATTATAGGCCTTTCGGAAACGACTTTAATCTTTATCAGAATGATATGCTGTACTAATTGTCGTTGTTGTTTTGAGAAGCGTTTTGACTTAGCGGCCTTCCAGCGTTCTCAGTAGCTTCCGTCGACGCTGGAAGATCGCTGATGTCAAAAGCGTCGCGAAACAACAGTTAGTAGCGGATATACTTCTGCTGAAGAAGAAAGCCAGTTTTCGAAAGTTCTACAATACTTAAAAGTTTAAAAAAATGTCCTAGTTGAGGGCGACGGCACCTGCCAGATATTTAATATTATACTTTGTGTATTATAACTTTTTTCAAACACTGTATGTCATCTATGTTTGTAATGATTTCTATTTAAATTAAAAATTGCTGAAAAAAAAATCAATAATAATTCGCGATACCTATTAAAATGTCGTTTTATAGGTATTTTAATTTTGTTCAACTGACTCAAGTTATGCTAGAATTTTTTCGTGTCCCCTGGCTCAATAAACGGATTATTCATTTTTTTATTTTACACTTTTAGCAGTTACAGAGGACAGCACTTTGATGTGCAACTGTGATAAAGTTAAGACTAATCAAATCTCGTTTTACCTAGATAATCGACCAAGCTTTACTCAAATTTTTGGAGAGATTTTCCTCGGATGAGATGTATACTGATTAACCGGATTTGCTAGATAATGTTGTGTTGCAGATCTCCCAATTAACTACAGGAACGTCAAATATCTAGGATCTGCTGATAGAAAAGAGATTACACACGCCATTAGTTGACTTCAGACTCACGCTTTATCAATACGGGTTTTCAACCTGTAGAGCATGAGATTTTAAATCTTTGTTCTTTTAATTTTTCGTGTATTGAAATGGTGCATTTCTTGATATAGGTCCTTCATCAAAAATTTATGCACTAACTCCCAAGAAGCGTGCAATAGGAATTTTGAATCACTCTGTATATCTCCTTTTTGAGATAAACATACTAAAGAAACAATAATCGTCGTATAGTTTATTACGATAGATAGGTTTTATTTGACGTTACTTATACTGAAGGTTGTTTCCGATATGTAGTAAAACTTTATTTGGTGTTTACCTTATGAAAACCCATGTCTCCACCACGGATCATGCTCTATTTATTTTCCCTTCGTATGTGCTATCGTTTCGTATTTTCCATTGGATAAGGCTCTTACATAGTACTGTCATATCCATAAGTTGCTACTCCTTTTTATATGCTTTCCGTAGATCATATCATTTATGGGGACGTCCGTTTCCCAATATCCTTTTTAGGAGTCTAAAGGCACAAAAATCTAAGGAGAAGCATAATGAATTTCACCTGAATGTTGCAGAAAGTAATAACGTGTATTACTGTTTCCAGTTTCATTGTTCCTTGAAATGCAAGAGTCGAAACCGAAGTGTAACTTGAAGCCTTATCTTGATCCTCCCTGATTTTATTTTTGTCTCTACCATAGAGAGCTGTGACGATGGTGTAACAATTTGGCCCAGACCTTCATCCTGATGATGCAAGGAATTTATTTTGATTTTTTCGCAAAACGCCGAATAGTTAGTTTCCCATTATCAGTTCCCCAGCGACGACGATAAATCCACTTGAAAAACGTTTTTTTTCATTATGAGTAGGCCTACAATTTAATTTTTTTTGTTCACTCCTGTACTAATAATGGCCTAATTATCATTATCTTTTTAGGTAAGTAAGTTGAATTTACCAGAGAGACCTTCATAACCATTGACAACGGCATGCAATTGCTCAACTTACTTCCCTATGGAAGCAAAGTAATTGACTTAATTAATAATGTAAAAATGTTTTTTTTTTTAATTTGAACCAGTCCGTAAACATTCTGTATACCTTTTCATAACTATTTTTCGACTTTGCTGATAATAGAAAATGAACCGTAGCATTCGCCGCTTCCTATACTTCACAATTAATCATGTTTATTAATATTTAGTCTGAAACTTTTGTTTAAAATCCTGCCACTAATTCAGACAACAATAAACAATTGCAGTTGTTTTATCAACATTCCTTTGCTATCAAACAATTGAACTCTTCAACCCAAGATATAAATTCACACTAAATATAAAAATTAAATATAATAATTATTAGTATAGGAGTGAATAAAATTATATATGTAATTCGGGAAGTAATTACAGAGTGATTCAGAAATATGTCTGTACGTTTGATCGCATTTTGTGACGAAAATATTATTATTAAAGGAAATATGATATCATTTGAAAGGGAATCCTTTAAATTACAACAATAGAACAAAACAAAACAAATCACTGCTCACGTGCAGCTTGGCGGGTTGATTTTTGTGGGCTAGCGTCGAACGCCTCCACAATTCTCTTCGTTGTTTCTGCATCTGTGCTAATGCGAGGCCTTCCAGGAGGTTTGATTTTCTGCAACCTTCCCGTTTCCAGCAGTCGTTTTCTCCACTTCCCCACAGTCGACGGCTGCAATGCTACGTTAAACTCACGTCTTGCCCGTCTTGCGGCCTCACGATCATTAGCAAACGTTATTGTCCATGCAACAATTGTAATTTGCTGTTGCATATTCAACGCCATTTCGACTAATGACGTAAGTTCTACACTGTTTTGTTTTATTCCATTTTTGTAATTTGAATACTTGCCTTTCCAACGGTAATTTAATATTTCCTGTAATGGTAATATTTTCATCACACAACGCGATCAAACGTATAGGCATATTTATGATTCACCCCGTACATTAACTTATTTGCTAGCACTCGCTGAAGTTCGGACTCAAACGCATCTTCGACTTGTAATGTAGCCTACTACTTTCTTCCCTAGTTGCGTACATAACTATAATCACCCCTTCGAAGGTAATAATTTGCAAGAGATCTGCTAGTGTCACTTAAGTAGACATATGCTTCGTCTAAACCTAATACAAAAAAAATGACGCGACAGGCTTAGTAGATCATTGGTCTTACCAACTGGCTACTGGCCTCACATCTACATGTATTAATCACATATATAGTTGATCATCCAGCCAGTGTAGTGGTGACATTTGGTCAGCATGTCGGATCCCCCAGCCGGTATAGTTGGTTTCCTCAACCTGGAGCCGCTATTCATTGTAGCTACCCAAATGCCTCACGATGCTGAGTGGGCATCCAACCCCATACTGGCCGAAATATTATGAAAATATTTCTTCCGCCATGGAGATCCGAACCAGCGCAAGTCCCGAAGCTCTGCGACAAGGCATGTTGTCTTCATCACTCGGCTTCATACAGGTTTCTGGTGTTTGTGTAATATGTAGATTGATGCATAAATCGATGAAGAAAAATACTGATGAATCGACAGATACTGTAGATGAATACAGAGATCGAATAATCAAAAGATTAATGAAACAGTACATTGGAGAATCAATAGTTCGTTAAGTCGTTATATATGGATCTATAGATGGATAGGTAAATATATATGAACTTTAATTACAAAGAGGGATGAGATGCAAAAAGAAATTAAACATGCGATTAACTCTGGGAACGCATGTCATTATGCATTACAGGAACTCTTGTTATCCTAACTTCTCTCAAAAAACGTAAAACTAAAAATATATAAACCTTGCAGTTATATTATATGGATGTCAAATATGTACTCTTAATTTAAGTGAGAAGAAAATAATATAGGGAAGTTCGGGTAATGTGAACCCTTCTGTTTGAGTGGACCCGTTAATATCTTATTTAATTGGGACTGCCCTAACAGAAAATATTTTAACTTCTTCTCCTCATCAACTTTGAGGGGTTCAAGGCCAGTTTCTATTATTCTTTGTGCGAAGAAGGGTTTATTTATGATATTTATGAAAATTACTCTTTAAAAGTTTTTCAAGCTAAGAATCAATTCTTAATTTCTGCTATTGAATATTACAAATGTTGAAAAAACTCATAAACATATTATATCACGTAGATACTCTTTTAATATACTGACGGGTTTGGTTTGATATTATGTGACATGGTGGCTATATAAAATAATTGAACATAATAAAGGAATTCGGTTAATGTGGACCCTCCATGAGGACGTGGGTCCACTTTACACGAATACGTATATTTTATCAATGAGGATGCTATCTATAAAAACCATTCACTTAATTAATTTTATTTAATATCATTGTAATTTTACTAAACGCAAAGATCGTCGCTTTCTGCAGTTGAATGACGAGTGAATGTTATAATCAACAATAATTTTTCAAAACATTAAATAAATGTCAACGTTTTTTAACCCTTAAATTAGCAACCTAGCGAATATTAATGTGTTTAAATGAAAAGACAAATTTCTTCTGTCAGTTATCTGAATGTGGCGGACCGCAGTGAAAACGGAATCTTGAGTAACTGTTATTATTAGGTATTTGCATAATTATACACATATTTAAGTGGTTTCTTTTTGTTCGTTTTCTTCTGATTTATTTAAAATATTAAATTAATTGAACCAACTGATGTATCCAAAAGGATACATTACGAATTTAAGGGTTAGTTATGATCTGTCATAAATATTTTCAGATTTATCCTGCCTGTATGTATGAATTAATAGAGTAAATAAACTTAAAAATAGACGAAAAGCTAAGGTGGAATCTAGGGTTCCATTTATTCGAATATGGAGGTTAAAGTGGACTTTTCATGATGTAAAATAGTTTATAAATTATGAACATGTTTCCATATTTGAATAGAATAACAATGCCATTTCATATTTACAACACTAATAATGATCACGGTAATTAAAACAAGAAAAAATTCAAAACCGGGGTCTAAATTATTCGAAGTTCCTCTAGTATATTACAATGCGAGGTTGGGAAGTGTTTTTTACAGAAGCGAGGAAATGATTAAAAACCGAGCGATAGCGAGGTTTTTAATTTCCAAGATTCTGTAAAACACTTCTCAATCGTGCGTTGTACATTATTTTTTGTACGATGGTGCAAAAACGTTCTTAGGAATATTTTTGGTCCAAATAGATACGAACAGATAAATAAATGGAGAAGACAACATAACAGTGAGCTACTTGATATTTAAGGAAACCAGAATTAACAACAGTTTACTCTAGTCGAGTGAGATAAGCAGGGCATGTGACACGAACGGGAATGAAAAGACCATGGCAATTTCTTGAAGGATAACCAGAAGGAAAGCGCCTAGTAGGTAGGCCAAAATGAGGTAGGAGAATAACATTAACCATAATTTGAGGGAGGTAATCATAGAGGAAGATTGAAAACATTAGTATATATATATATATATATGATGTAGTATTGTTGGCCGATAGCGAGGAGATACTAAAGGACAACACGCACACACTATTGAGTAACACTAAGAAATTAGGACTGGAAGTAAATATCAATAAAACTAAATATATGGTCACACATAGAAATCCATTAAATAATGGAAATGGACAGCTAATGACAAATGAGGGAAATTTTGAGGAAGTGGCTGAATTCAAATACCTAGGAACAATAATCACAAATAGGAATGAGATGCACAAAGAAATTAAACATAGGCTCAATTCTGGAAATGCATGCTATTATGCATTGCAGAGACTCTTGATGTCCCAACTCCTTTCAAAAAACGTTAAACTGAAAATATATAAAATAATTATTCTACCAGTTATATTATATGGGTGCGAAACATGGACTCTTACTTTAAGAGAGGAAAGGAGATTACAAGTATTTGAGAATAAAGTACTTAGGAAAATTTTTTGACCAAAGAGAGATGAACAGACAGGTGAATGGAGAAGACTACATAACAATAAACTACATGGTCTTTACAGGAAGCCGGGTTTGAACCTGCGACCCTCGGGTCTAGAGGTAAGGAACATAACCACTAGACCACGCGCCCAACAAAAAAAAAAAACATACCAATAATTTAATCAACCTTCACAACTAAAAGTAAATGTCCAAACAAGAATAGATGTAAATTAAGTCACATTTCTGGGTGTTATTTTTTCGACACTTTCCTTGACACTTTTATTGCTCCATAAGATAACATTGTATGGTTACCAGGAACATTTTATTACTTAAAAAGCCAACAAGGCTTTGTAGCAAATATTACAGTAAAGTAATCTTAAAATTCAAGGTTATTGGGAAAACAGGGATGGATAAAGTTATAAATCAAACATAACAAATTAAACCTCTAAAAAAATATACATAAAAGCTCAATGGAACTATCAAAACTAGAGGTTAATGGCCGCGCGGACATAAGCTCTCCATATATACTTACTTACTTACTCACTGGCACTATCGAACCCGTAGGTTCATGGCCGCACGGACATAAGCTCTCCATACATCCTTATCCTGAGCTAATGCTTTCCAATCATTCCCTGTATAATCTACTTCCCTCAAATCATAGTTAATGTTATTCTCCCACCTCATTCTTGGTCTACCAACTGGGCGTTTTCCCTCTGGCTTTCCTACAAGAAGCTTCCATGCAAGTCTTTCATTCCCCATACGTGCAACATGTCCTGCCCATCGCAGTGTACGAGACTTAACTGTTCTTATTATATCTGGCCAGGATCGACGGATTTTTAGGATGGAAAAATCCAAGGGACAAGTTCTCCGGAAGGGACTTCAAGCCGTGGGTCCCGAGTATGAAGATTTTCAGGCTGAATAAAACACCTCTGTGGAGAATTTAACCGACCTTCATCCATTCAAGTAATATCTTAATTGCCTACTAGATGTCTTATTGAGGCGATGTGCTAACCATATGTCACTCGTTGACATCTTTAGGTAAATAAACGTAACTAAATTACCGTGGTTAAGGAACTCCCGCTAGGAGCAGCTATATCACTAAATGGGGCTTATGGGGATATATGCCTACATGTAGGTAGGTATTGTCGAGAACAAAGCTATTAATTGTTTGAAATCGAAATTTACTGTATATAACCGACAAGAAACTTGGTATGTTGAAAGGAAGCTCTTTGTTAATTTCCAAAAATTTCTTCTTCTTCTTCATTACTCTATCCACCTCCTTTTCTGGATATACTCCCCACAGGACTTACGAGTGATGCCATGGGTCAGTTGTCTCTGCATACGACATTTACGAAATTTGAATCATACACTACACAGCTACAGACAGACGTGTTTGTCTGCATATCACTGCCGAAGAAAACACTGGTTAGCACAAGGGCGACGTCGGTTTTGAAACCCGGGACTTCGGAATCAAAGATGCTGTATTAAACATACTGAAATTAATCGTAGAAAATCGTCGTCATTAATAAAGAAAATAAATAGTAAATTTCATTGACTGAAAGATTTTTACATTGTAAATGGTAAACAGATATAAAACTAAAACTTCACAGGAACTGCCCACTAATATTTGAAGTGTGAACTGTTTTTATGTTTCAAGTGATTGATATTTCGATCATATTAAGAAATATCTAAAGAAAGTTATACCGAATGTCTCGAAAATTTAAAATTTTCATTTCAGGTGGATAGCTAATGTTTCAATTTTACTGTTTTAAGGAATTCGACCTTACTTTTTAAAACTGATTGCTATATCCCAAGTTTGACTCTGATAAAAACAAAAATTACGGCCGCTACATCGTTAAAAAAAACACACATATATATATTGTAGATTTTCCCGGATGTAAGTATGATTAATAAATGTTTATTGGGTTTTCCGCGTAATGGATTCAAGTTTAGCCTCTGGCCACTGATTCCGCTGTTTCGACATTATCCCACATGATCATTCCTTGGTATTGTCGTAGGTACTTTTACGTACATTACGTCATCCGGGATTTTGAACTCTTGATATACTATACATATTTTTTGATCACATAGAGACATGTGATCATTTCAATCCAAGGGACATCTCCGAGACATGAGAAATTATGGAGGTGTTCGGAGATTACTTAGGCTTTAAAGTTACCTCATATTTGTCTTTTAGGTGAGAGAAATCGCCGAATAAATTTCACCCAGGAAACTTGTTCTAACTAGGGATCGAATTCAGGCCCTCTACATCTGTGCCAACGTTACTTTGAATCATGAGATAGAAATATATCAGGTTTAATAATTTAAATTACATAAATAATAAATAAAGAATATTGAAATGAGAATTATGATTAAATGTAATGGTATTTAGGATCATATGACATGTGGCATTATTAGCGAACAAGTATGATTTGTAAGACAAGTACACGAAATAGAGGTACTACTCAATGCAATCAATAGGAAGGAGCATGCGCTGCAGTTGAGAGTTTGCGCAACTAAAATACAATACAGCAACCAGCAGTGAGGGCATGATTATACCCCTGGACAGTAGGCAATCCCCCGTGCCAAACATATGTAATTTCGTCCGTATGTGTGTTTTGATTTACAATAATTTATTTTCGTAATACTATCATTAAACACTTTCTTAATACGTAACTAAAAATGTAAACGTTTGCGAAAAACAGAAAATGTGATTTCCGTTATCGTGTAAAAAAATCTTGTGAAGAAATATATATGTGAATTGGAGCTATGTGGATACTGAACAAATTATTTGTAATTGAAAAGGTGTTCGAGTTTTAACCTCAACTCGTTAGGGTTTTGCAAGTAATCCTGTAAGCTATACACAATATTTGTTAATGTAATTCAAATGTGAATCTGTGTTTTCTGTGTGATTCCTCCAGTTGAAATGTATATTATCAGTTAAGTAAGTTTACAATAAGCTAGTTTGCACGTGTAGAGAGGCTAGTTTAAATGTGATACCGATAGATGGGGGAAATGCAGGTTGTAATATTAGTAAATCTTCATGCTTGTTACTGGTAGTAAACAAGATAACATCGACATGAAAATACATGTGACATTGATATATCGTTAATGAAAACCTCGTATTTAAGAAAATTAACTTTTGTCTCCACAAATAAAAGCTAGATTTATTATTAATTTCATGTCTCATGCCTAATAAACATTTTAAAGTCGTAAAATGAAATAACTTCTTACATTATGTAATAGTAATATTCAACATAATGGTTTCTTAAATAATTATAATAATGCACAAAATAATAAGTATAATTCTGAAGATTGCACAAAACACCACACTTGAAGGCAGGTAAATAATCCGATGATTTGCTTTGGTTATTATTTAAATTCGATGCAATCAGCTGCAGTATGATTTTCATTTCCAAGGAGTTTACCAATGTTTGATAGAACATTTAACATTAACAATTTCAGGAATGATTTTGATTAGCTTAATTACAAAAAATAATAAATAATTCATACTCGGAGCATTATTTCTAGGATTCTTTCAGATATATATCAGGTGTAGTCTGTGTTATGCATTTAAATAAGTTGTTACATGTATGTGCTCATAACTTACTCGTAGCAATTAAATTAATAATCCATTTATATACAGAGTATATCACACACACACACACACACATATGACAAAATTACAAATAATGGATATTAATAAGACATTTTATTTTACATTGAGAATAATAACTAAAGACATAATTTATTAAAGAAAAGGTCCAAAGTTTCCCTGCCCAATTATTGTAATCCTATTGTTAATTTAGAGATAACTTTTTCCTCCAAATTTTTACAATATTTACAAAAATGTTCATATTTTTAATTCCTGTAAATTATTTATTTTGAAACAAGTAATATTATTTGTCATCATTTTAGAATATGATGTAATTTTTAATTAACTCTTAATTATAATAATAACATTAATATTAATAATTACGCAGTTAGTATATTTCTGATTAAAGTACTTAGATTGAATAATTTATTTTACGGAATTAGAAAATAATTTTAATATGTTTTCAATTTTTAGACACATTCGTATAACAACACATTCAAAATAAAACATAGTTTTGATTTTATACACATTTAAAATCGATTTTATTTGATATATCTGTAACCCTAATTAAAAATATATATTTGACATAAAATCTTTACAATATTATTTAAGAAATAAATAAGTTTTTAAAATCACATGACAGTAATTATGGAGAGAAAACGTCGCTTTAAGAGAATATTTAGAAATACAAATGTTGTATATTAGAATGAAACGAACACCATATGGCGGGAAGAGTTCTCCAGGGAAACTGCATGTGTTGTTAACAGAAACAAAACTATTAACTCCCGCACCGTTTTGTTTACGTAATAATTGTACATTGTAATATGGTGTAGATTATTTAATTTTATACAGGATAATATTTTAAAAAATATGAATAGCCAAGGCTGACTGAGGTGGTTGGTATCACTACGGATTACATCAATGAGAACCATATGTTAGTGTGGGGCAGTTTCACAGTATTTACTCTACTTTCTTAATCGGATTCCACTACTTCTCAATTCAAATAGCTGTTCAGTTTTTCTCATGAAGCTGAACTTATGTTCAGAGATAAATTAGTTGGTATGGACTAATCGGGACTACATTGCACTATAAAGGGTAGTAGTAAATAAACGAAATATCAGATAAAATAACTTTATTTCTTATTGGAAAATTAAGTATGTTGTTATTTGATAAATTTTTAGGAAAGAAAAGTATATTTTATATTTCAAATTTATTAGATTCGGTTTATGCTTACAATCTCCGAATTTTATATAATTAACTTGGGTTGATACTATTTTCAGACTTCAATTATTGAACAATCACTATTTTATAATATTAACGTATTAATAATTGTAAACCTAAAAAGCATCGATTATATTTGCTTTAATTTATTTAAAAGCTCCATAATTCTCAAAAAATACACGGTAATATTTTAAAAAACGTAATTTTTGTATTATTACTTAAATATTAATTTTAAATAGATTTAGATTTACAGGTATAAGAAATAAATAATTTTGATATATACGTATAAATTGATAAGTTCCAATATTAAAGTAATTAGGTCATTATATCAGAGAAAGGAAGATCCCATGTAAAAAAAATTGATGAAAAATCAGACAAACATTATTTAATAAACCATGTCCTTTCTACAAAATGTTATGTTCTTACATTGACTATTTAACTCAAGCCCCAAATGCGAGTCACTAACTAATCGCGTTTCAATGAATTTTGAATTACAACCAATCACAGTCGTGTTTCACCTGGAATTTATCAAATAAGCACATCATATTAATTTAGTTCTGCTTTTTAACATTCTGAATAAGCCAGAACATTATTTTGCAGTCACAAACATACGAAGAGATACGGCTACCAGATTGTATATATAGGGCACGAATGTGAACAGATTGCGGTATATAATAGAAAAACATTCGTAGTAATTGATTATACCACAATAAAAAGAAACCACTGTTTGCACTTTCTTAAACGTGTTATTTCCCAGGAATTTACGTTCCAGAAAAATTTAATTTACATCACAGGACATCAGAAATTAATTAATAACCTATAATGTTGGTTATAAACAGTTTAGTGTGTTTCATTTCTTCTCCACCAGGGTGCATTCTTACAATATTACGATCCTTTGGCAATAAATAATATGATTCGGTTGCATCGATGAACAAATGAAGCATAACAAACGTTTATCATTTATTTTCAAACATCGCCGTTTACATTAAATTTATAAATATTTTAAAATAACTATATTTAAATAATGATTTGTGAGTAAACAGCTTAATTTTATTCGTTAAATAGTCCTAACAAATGCCACTCTTGATTTCCAAATTCTCTACACTATTTAACTCATGCCCCAAATGGGAGTCAATGACCAATCACGTTTCAATGATTTCTGTTTCACAACCAATCAGAGTCGTGTTTCACGAAATATTTATCAGTGTTATAATTACCATATTAAAGAAAGCTCCTCCTTTTAATATTCTGAACAGGTCTGACCATTATTTTGCAGTGACAGAGCCTGTGAGAAATACGGCTACCAGATTGTATATATAGTGCATGAATGTCAACACATGCCGCATGCGGGAGTTAATATAAAAACATTTGTAACAATTGATTATACCACCAAAAAAAGAAACCACTGTTTGCACTTTCTTAAATTTATTTTTTCCCATGTAACAATCCAGAAAAATATAATTGTCATATTTACATCATACGACATCAGAAATGAATTAATATACAGTTTGATGTGTTTCATTTTTTCTCCACTAGAGAGCATTCTTACAATATTGCGTTCCTTTGGCAATAAATAGTATGATTTGGTTGCAGTGATAAACAAAAGAAGCAGTAGAAGCGTACCTATCGCTTCTCATTTGTTTTCAAACATCGCCGTTTACATTAAATATATAAATATTTTAAAATAGCTGTAGTTAAATAATGATTTGTGAGTAAACAGCTTAATTTTATTCGTTAAATAGTCCTAACAAATGCCACTCTTGATTTCCAAATTCTCTAGATAAATTCACTCCTCACTTCGTGAGTCGTGAATTTATCGATATTTTGGAAATCACTCGTGGCATTACTTATGATAAATTCACTCCTCACTTCGTGAGTTGATATCTACAGAAAAAACAAAAAGTATGGCATTTCAAGGTGTAGATCCTGTCAGAAGTAAAATTGTACTGGACAATAAAATTTTGGAGCAGGTGAATAATTTTACATATCTAGGATGCAATATCTCATATGAAGAAGAAAAGGATGTAAATGCAAAAAATCTAAATTTTTAAGAATTTTAGGGTTAATAAATTCTATCTTCAAGCCACAGTTAGTCCAAAAGCATTCAAGATTAAAAGTGTATAAAACACTGGCTCTTCCAACTCTTTTGTATGGTAGCGAAGTATGGACGTTGAAACAGAAGGATATACATAGACTTAGATCTGCTGAAATGAGATACCTTCGGAGGACTGCAGGATACACACTACTAGATCACAAAAAAAAATGAAGACACCTTAGAAGAATTACACATGGAAACTTTAGAAAACAAAATTTCTGATTATAAGTCAAGATGGATGCAACATGTTCATCGAATGGAAGATCACAGAATACCCAAACAAATGTTAAGATATCAACCTGCAGGAAGAAGAAGACCAGGACGTCCACTCAAAAGACTTTTGGATGGTGTTTCTCTTGAGGCCGAAACAGGTCAACAAATGGCCTAAATTCGTGAATGTACTATGATGATGATGACTTCGTGAGTGGTGAATTTATCGATAATTTGGAAATCACTCGTGCCATTACTTATGATAATCTACAGAATGAAATCTAATTCTACCGACAGGTTGTTCAGGAAAGCTTTTAGTATTTTGATATACAAGGTCTCCAGTGACTTATTACACAGTTATTGATTAATCGTGTACCATATCCTTTGATCCACGGTATGATAAGTATTAATATATACCAAAGAAATATTTAAGAATTAATCAACCAGTCATCACCTACTTATTTCTGATCTAAGAGAACTCATCTCATCACAATCCAAAGGACATGGTACCATAGCTAGCACATCATCAACACATTACTCACTAATAAGACCAGAAATCATTGGCTCCTATATCAAAACACTCAGACAACATCTGTAAACACATTACGAAAATTGTATCATTAAAGTTCTATTCCACTATGTATTTGAAAGCGATATACCTCCCTCCTGCTTTGTACAGAAGTATGTCTATACACGAAGAGCAGGAATACTTGTTAACTAATTTTGTCAGAATTTCAAAAGTAGACCGACTCTGTTTGCTTTATACTTCCAATTTTATTTTGAGACACCAGAACATCTTGGTTGAATCGCATTTAAGAGCTTTGAGTATATATCAATTTCTTTCGTATTTTAGATGTTGTTTTTATTCGTGTACTTCCTCTGCTGTCAGTGTGTTGAATTTATAGAACGTTTAACGATCAGTATTACGCTATGACATTATGACAACGTACCCATACAATCTCAAATAAATTATATGTACTCTCTCCCTATTATATCTCCATTAGTAGATGTTTTCCCTTCAACGATATGTTTATGTCATAAATATTCTGATCAGAATTGCATTCACGAATTTTAGAAGTTTCATATTGTCTGTGGACAAATTTGAAAGAATAATAAAAAGGACTTAAGCTTCTTGGAACGTGAAATTGTCGACAATGATATATAGAAATAAAACATGGTTCCACCCATCCATCCATAGTAATTCTGTCCGAGGGCAGGTCTTTCACTGCAATCATAGCATTTTCATGCTATGCTTTGCAGCTTTACTAGGGAATTATAGGTGTGGTAGCTTCCCGTTGTTTACCACACCGGTGAAGGATGATGATGGCCGGATGATTTTCGGGGACCGTTGGGCCTTAAGCTTCCTGACATGTGTCTTACAAGTGAGGAAAAACCCCGAAAAAACCTCACCCAGGAGCCTGTCCCGTCAGGGAATCGAACCCTGGCCCGCTGCATGACAAGGCAGCACGCTACCTCGAGACCACAGCGTTGTACAAAACATGGTTATTATGGGAAAAAATAAAATAGTAAGCCATGGCTAATATTACCGTAAGAGAATTGCGCTTCCAAAATTTTCTCATAATCTAAGTTATGTCATTAAGAGCAAGATATTAAACTTTTAAATAAACCAAAATAAAACTCAGTTGGAGTTTTGTTCACTTTTCTTAGAGAAAAATTGATATATCATTTTTATGGAATTGATGGACTAAATTAGTACGTAAAGCGAAGTAAAATGATCCCACTATAGGCCTTCGGCCCTTGTGGTAGTGCGAGTTAAGGCTCCTATATTTCTAGAAAATCTGTAAGATATGCCAGGTGGGTTGTCACCCCTACGTGATGGCCGCCTTTACCCCAGAATAAGCGTCTGGTACTCACTTCTGTTCAGGCTGAGTCGACCCCAGGACATGGTGCAGCCAGAACATTAGGTCAGTTTAAAAACCTGACCCCATCGGGAATCGAACCCCGACCTTCCAGCTTTTAGCTTGTTGCCCTAACCTCCTACGCTACGAGTTTTTAGTACTACATTTATTACTGAGTAAATTATATCAATTATTAATTTTTATTCAACAACAAATGAAAGTCACAGGGAATTAACCAGTTAAGTCACATTTTCTTGAAATCTAGAACTTATTTTAGTTGTAAGATATTCATACTTCCTTACCTATATGCCAAAAATTTAGAGATAAATAAACCCAGGACTATACTCTATATTTTACTGTTTCACACTTCTAAATGATAGTTCCTTCGATGCAGAATTTAATGACAACTCAAACTCGATTTCAATAAAAAAAAGTGACTTACCTGGTTCTTTCCCTATACCCTTAAAATCTGGTAATTCCAAGAAAATTTTCATGGAGAATTGTTTAAATTATATATGATTTATATATTTAAATTTTGTTCACTTATTGTTTAAACATTTTTATTGCACCTCATATCAAATATTCGCTGAGTGAACTGGATCTGTTGGTTCAATCAAAATATCCCGTAGCCGATCAATCTGATTCCTGTCTTTCCTTTGTTCTCTCCGGCCGTTTAAGGAAATGGGTAGGTGAAATTTCGTTTATAATACCATTTGATAACAAGATAAAAAATATTATATTACGATGCGAGGTTTTTAATTTCTCAAGATTCTCTAAAACACTTCACAAACGTGGGTTGTACATTATTTTTTTTTTGCGCTATGGTGTTTTGAAAATAATAAATAATAGTAAAATAATAACATCTTTGTTGGAAATATTTGCATCCATTATAAACAATTGACTAACGTTAACAGTGTGGACAGTGTATTAGTTGAAACAACAGGAGGCTATGAAACCAATTTAGTGATAAAATGGCGGAAAGTAGTATTTATTGTTTTATATTGTTTCAAATAAAATTTAGTTCATTTAAAATGCAATGGTTTGTTTCATATAATGTATATTAACACTATCTTTTGGGTATTTTTTGTATATAACATTGTATGTAGTATACGTAGAGGGCATTAGTTTTATTTCCCACACGCGTTTTGTAATATGTAATATTACAATATATTTATTTTTATTACAGTATAGTAATTTAGGTTAGCAACCCCGAAATGTATGAAGTTGAACTTTCAATCATGGTCGTCATTGCTGTAAGTACGACAAAACGCACTATCGCGCAAAAAAAGTATATCAAACTTCCACAGAAAACATATGACAAACACAATAATATAAATACAATGCCTAACAATATATTCAGACCAGCAGCATATTCCATTAAATGTCATGGTCTTATATTTTTATTAGGATACTTATGTGTTGGCCGCGGTGGTTTAGTGGTAATTTTCCTTGCCTCTAGACCTGTGGGTCCGCGGGTCTTAAGATTTTCAGGATCATAATATAACCTCAATGCTAAATTTAGTGCCTCTGAGCAAAATTACGCAACGTTCCCAATCCAAGTAATACCTTAGTTGCCTACAAGATGTCTCATCGAACCAATGTATTGCCCACATGTCACTCACTGATATATGTAGAGAAATAAGCGTTACTAAATTAGCTTGGTCAAAAAACTCCAGCTAGGGGAGATCACCCTTGTTTTCATGAGGAACGTATGGGTTGTATATATATATATATATATATATATATATATAAGTGTGTGTGTGTGTGTGTGTAAACATACATACGTACTTATCACGAATGTATTAGTCTCTGAGACATCCCTCTGTGATTAGATTTTTGTGGTATTATGTTTAATTCTCGGGTTATCATTTGTTTCAAAGTATTAAAAAAACATTTTTAATTGTGGATTAATTTTTAGACAGCATTCAAATTTGGTATTCTTTTTTCTTGTGTCAACATAATTCTTCACAATTTGTAATGCTGCGTAAATAATTAAAGAAATAAACAAGACATTTCTTTCCACAAAAAATGTAATCCATTCTTTATTTGTCTTAATTTAACCTCTACCTTTGTATGTAATTTTATATTCCCCACGTCACTCGGGCCTTACAGGGACATAACCTATTGGGAAAGGATTTTAAATTCTCAATCACACATATACTTTTTTGACCACTCACGGATATTTAAGGGCCTCGCTGGTTGAGTGATTAGCTAAATGCTAGGGCCACCTCTGAGACAACACACATTTAAAACAACATACATCATCACTCACACATACATACTAAGCAATCGATTTTGATGGCCAGATCATGTTCTGGGACTATTTGAGCTTTCACGTTTCCTGACATTTGTCTTACAGATGGAGATAAACCGCGAGAAAAAAACTTCACCCAGGAAACCTGTCCCTACAGGGACCCGCTGGAAAAGCAATGGCGTCACCCAGAGATCACAGCAATGCAAAAATATAATTTTTGGAATAAAAAAACAATTCGGGAACCAAACGTCACATATAAAAAGTCTGATCCAAATGCGTTTTTCAGAACATAATGTATCTTAAAAAGAAAAAAAAATACTCCATTGCGCGGCAGGCCTAGATAGGTCTTGGTCTACCATCCGGCTGCTGGCTTTATATCCACATGTGCTAATCTCGGAGGAAGACGATCAAACAGCCAGTGTAGGGGTGATATGTGGTCAGTATGTCTGGTCCCTCAGCCGTTATAGCTGCTTTTCTGAACCAGGAACCGCTACTTATTGTGTAGCTACCCAAATTGCTCACGATGCTGGGTGGGTACTGGTCCCATACTGGCCGAAAATTCCATGAGAAAATTTCTTCCCCCATGGAGACATCTATAAATATTCTTGATAAACTTCATAAAACATGCGTGGCCTTTATTTTTAATAAATTGTGCTGGTGGTCTTGAATTGTTGTTAGGTACTGTACGTGTAAAATTTACTGAAAACAATCTAAGAACATAAGTCTCTAGACATTAGGTCTATATAATTTTAAATAATAATAATAATAATAATAATAATAATAATAATAATAATAATAATAATAATAATAATGGTAATGGTAATGGTAATGGTAATGGTAATGGTAATGGTAATGGTAATGGTAATGGTAATGGTAATGGTAATGGTAATGGTAATGGTAATTGTAATTGTAATGGTAATGGTAATGGTAATGGTAATGGTAATGGTAATGGTAATGGTAATGGTAATGGTAATGGTAATGGTAATTGTAATGGTAATAATAATAATAGTAATAATAAAAATAGTAATAATAATAGTAATAATAAAAATAGTAATAATAAAAATAGTAATAATAAAAATAGTAATAATAATAATAATAGTAATAATAATAATAATAGTAATAATAATAATAATAATAATAGTAATAATAATAATAATAATAATAGTAATAATAAAAGTAATAATAATAGTAATAATAATAGTAATAATAATAGTAATAATAATAGTAATAATAATAGTAATAGTAATAATAATAATAATAGTAATAATAATAATAATAGTAGTAATAATAATAATAGTAGTAATAATAATAATAATAATAATAATAATAATAATAATAATAGTAATAATAATAATAATAGTAATAATAATAATAATAGTAATAGTAATAATAATAATAGTAGTAATAATAATAATAGTACTAATAATAGTAATAATAATAGTAATAATAATAATAATAATAGTAATAATAATAATGTAATAATAGTAATAATAATAATAATAATAATAATAATAATAATAATAATAGTAATAATAATAATAGTAATAATAATAATAATAGTAATAATAATAATAGTAATAATAATAATAGTAATAATAATAATAGTAGTAATAATAATAATAATAATAATAGTAATAATAATAATAGTAATAATAATAATAGTAATAATAATAATAGTAATAATAATAATAGTAATAATAAATAATAGTTAATAATAATAATAGTAATAATAATAATAATAGTAATAATAATAGTAATAATAATATAGTAATAATAATAATAGTAATAATAATAATAATAATAATAATAATAATAATAATAATAATAGTAATAATAATAATAGTAATAATAATAATAGTAATAATAATAATAGTAATAATAATAATAGTAATAATAGTAATAATAATAATAATAGTAATAATAATAATAATAGTAATAGTAATAATAATAATAGTAATAGTAATAATAATAATAATAGTAATAATAATAGTAATAATAATAATAATAATAATAATAATAATAGTAATAATAATAATAATAGTAATAATAATAATAATAATAATAATAATAATAGTAATAATAATTTTTTTTTAAGTCCCGCGCCGTAGCCGAGCGGTTAAGGTAGGAAGCCTTGGCGCAGAGCTATGGGACTTGCGCTGGTTCGAGTCTCCATGGGGGAAGAAATTTTCTCATGGTATTTCGGCCAGTATGGGACCGGTGCCCACCGAGCATCGTGAGGCAATTGGGTAGCTACAATAAGTAGCGGCTCCAGGTTGAGGAACCAGCTATAACGGCTGGGGGACTCGACATGCTAACCACATGTCACCCCTACACTGGCTGTTGATCATCTATCTCTGTGATTGACACATGTGGATGTGAAGGGCCAGCAGCCGGCTGGTAAAAGGGCAACCGCTGAAAAGTGGAAAGACCCTCAATCGGATCGGACTTTTTTAAACTGGTTTTTCTCACATATGTTAAAAGGAATTCATACTTAAAATCTGCGCATTTATACACTCATAAATCTCTTTCTGAACGAATGTTAAGTATAAAGCAATTTTAACTAACTCACCCGTAGGTTCAAGGCCGCGCGGACATAAGCTATCCATACATCCCCTATCCTGAGCTAATGTTTTCCTACCGTTCCCTGTATGATATTTCCCTCAGATCATAGTTAATGTTATTCTCCCACCTCATTCTTGATCTACCAACTGGGCGTTTTCCTTCTGGCTTTCATACAAGAAGCTTCCACGCACGTCTTTTCATCCCCATTCGTGCCACATGTCTTGCCCATCGCAGTCTACTGTTCTTATTATATCTAGTATCCTATAAAGACCATGTAGTTCAATAAACTCCTTTTATCGAAAATCGGGTAAAATTATAAATGTCAACTTTTATATTTTGTTTACTTCATAAAGTTAATGACGAAGTTTACCCTCTGCTTTGCAATAATGTACATCAACTACAATACTTTATTTTTGTCCCAAGCCATAGCCAATCTGTTCGAGACATCAAGCCTAGGTTCAGAGGTACGAGACTTGCGCTAGTTTGTTTTTTCATAGGGAGAAAAATGTTCTCATGTAATATCGGCCAATATGATACCTTTGCCAATCCAGCTTCGTGAGGAATTTAGGTAGTTACAGTAAGCTCCCTATCAGCTCCAGGTTGAGAAAACCAGATAAAACGGATGGGGGACCCGACAACTGACCACATATCGCGTTTATGCTGACTGAATTATTATCCATCTCTGATATTAACAACATATGTGAATGTGAGACCAGCAGATGATTGGTAGGCAAAATACTTTCTAGGCCGATCGTGACATGAAGACGCAGAGTCTGTAAGATATACAGTGGAAGATCTAAATACAATAGTCTGAAAAGAGATGAATCTTATCAATGAAGGAAAATAATAATAGTATATTGCAATGCGAGGTTGGGAAGTAGTTTTTACAGAAGTGAGGAAATGATTAAAAACCAAGCGATAGCGGGGTTTTTAATTTCCGGCATTCTGTAAAACACTTCACAAACGATGGTGTTTTCAAAATAATAAATAATAGTAAAATAATAACATATTTGTTGGAAATATTTGCGTTCATTTTAAACTGACTGACTGACGTTATCTGTCCGGTCATCGTGTGTATATATATATATATATATATACATACGCTAAATGCCGAAAATAATATAATTGAGACTACAGCAGGCCGTGACACAATCAGGCATAAAATGGCGACAAGTACGAATTTATTGTTTTATATTGTTTCAAATAAAGTTCGGTTCATTTAAAATACAGTGATTTGTTTCATATAATGTATATTAACACTACCTTTTGATGTATTTTTGTATATACATTGTACGTAGTAAGACTGTACACAAAGAGCAGTGGTTTTACTTCCCGCCATATGTAAAATTAAAATTTGCTTGTATACTGCATAATATGTTCAGGTCTGAAGAAGTTAAATCTAATAAAGTCCTACTACTACTACTACTACTACTACTACTACTACTACTACTTCCCGCCCTAGGTAGGTAATTTGTATTGTTACAGTATAGTTATTTATAGGTTGGCAATTCCGAAATTTAGGAAATTTAACTTTCAATCATAGTCGGTTTTCCTGTAAGTAAAAAAAAAGTATTTTTATTTAAGTTGAGCAGGCTGCTTTATTATGGACAATATTTTATAAAATCCATAATATTTAATAGAATTCAGGAATGTCAAGGTTTAAATCCAGGATTAAATTCAACCTTAAAATAAGGAAGTTTTCAAAGCACTCGATTACCTCTCTGATTTTCGTTCGGCCGAGATAAAGTGAACTCAAGTAACGACGGAAGTGCGAAGACCCACTCTGAAAGAACAGTTTTCTGTCTGTTTCTATTACACGGATTACATGTTTTCAACTAGAAGTGAATTCTGCTTTTGAAACAAATATACTTTTTAGAAAATCACGAAGTTGACACATCAAGAGAATTACTGAATATAACTTGGGATTAAATTTTATCAGGCTGTGAGGAAATTTCTGTTTCATACACGGAATTTGAAGAAGGAAATAATGATACCAAATCCTTAAGAATAATTTTTGAAATAATACCCTGTATTATTTTAAAAAGTCAGCCTTGGTTATATTCTAAAAAAGTAGAGCGTCCCCTATATTTTCGAGATTTGTGGGTTCGATTCCGATCAAGATCAGTCGAATTTGTTGTGGGTTGAAACATTCCAGGTACAATTTTCTTCAGAGGGAAATTTAAAATTCTTCAATCTCATGCCGCAATAAATGTCAGTCACGGAAAAGGAATCTTGCCGAAAAGTCAAAGATGCAGGATATTTCCAATTAGTCTTGTAACGGAAAACACGCAACCTTAAACCAATGAAGCAAAATTGAATAAATAAAGCTTCTGCACTAATTCTACTTCCACATAAACATTTTATAAAGTAAATTAATAAAAGTAATAAGGGGGCACGCCGTAGCGTAGTGGTTAAGGCACTGAGCTACAAGCCGGAGGGTCGAGGGTTCAAGTCCCGTTGGGGTCAGGATTTTTAAACTGAACCAAACCCTCTGGCGGCACTATGGCCCTGGGGTCGACTCAGCCTCTAACTGAAGTGAGTACCAGACGCTTGTTCTGGGGGTAAAGGCGGCCGTCACGCAGGGCTGACAACCCGGCTGACGTAAAGTGCCGACTGTCTAGAAAAAGTGGGAGCCTTAACCTCCTACTACCCCAAGGGCCTCCTGAGGCCTGTTGTGGGATCACTTTACTTTACTTTTTAAGTAAAAAATAAAGTCCGCTGCGGTGGAATATAGTTTATGTTTTTTGCCTCTGATCCTTTCACTGATACGTCGTTTTCCGTCCTCGTCCTCCTTTTCCTTCTTGTTATGTCCACAATAGAATTTGGTTTGATTTATATTTCGTTGCCCATCCTTTCTAAGTGGTCACCTTAAATCACTGTTTAGTTTTCATTAAATCAATTATTGTATGTGTAACATACTTAATTTCTCTGATGCTAACTTCCGTCAATCTATTCTCCTAGATTTACCAGTCGACCATCTCCATTAACCCATTTCTGTTAATAACTCTTACTTCTTCTTCTTCTTCTTCTTCTTCGGCTTTCCCCCACTTATAGGTTTGCCGTCTTCAGTTTCCATTTATTTCTATCATTCCAATCTCCTTCTTCCAAATTCATATCTGACATAAGTTTTCCATTTCTATCTTGCTCTGCCACGTTTATTTCTTCCAGGGTTGACCATTGGCCATCTTTCATCTTCCATTCTCTGTATATGGCCATACCATTTAAGAGTTTGATTTTCAATCCTCTTAACAACAGATGTGGCGACATTCATTTCTCTCCAAAGGAATTAATTTCTTACTTTATCCCGTCTTGTTTTTTGAAGGCTCCTTCTAAGATAATCAAATTCAACTGTTCTAATTTTATTGTTTCGTAATTCCGTCAAAGACCAAGTTTCACTTCCATATGACAAAATATTCTGTATTATGCTCTTATAAATTTTCAATTTAGTTTCGATTTTAATGTTTTTGTTCCAAATTATTCCATGTAATGTCTTAGTTGAATTTTTTACCATTGCAATTTTAGTTTGTACATCTCATTCACATGTACCTAAATATGTAATTATTGACCCAAGATATTAAAAAAAATCCACATTTCTTTTATTTTCCCTGTTTTGAGTATGTCATCCACATCCTTTCCCAAACACACACACATTCTGTTTTCTGTAAATATATATTCATCCCCATTTTGTATATTCTTCCTTTAATCACATATCTCATATCATCTTCATCCCATGCAAAAATGTGTGTGTAGCTAAAAAACTTTTTCTACGCTCTTTTTCTGTGACCACACTTCACGGCCATATAGCTATTGTGATACTTTGCCTCAAGTAGGCCCCAAGTAGGCACGAAATGGTCAACTTAAATTAAGTTGAAATAAATAACTCTTTTTGTTGCAGAGGATGTTGAAAATATTTCCTTGAACTCGCGTACATATCCGAAATCTTTCAAGAAAATTTGAATTCACAATTTCACAAGAATAATATGTGTGTGATTTAAAGTTTCTTAAAATCCGTTCGTAATGAATGTGGTACAAAGACATTTTCTCAACAAATTTTGCAATAAAGATAGATGATAATTCACACTGCAATTAAAGTTGAATTCTACTGATGGGTTAGGGGACAGGAGGTTTTACCGAAGATGACGTGGTTCCATCTAGCACCCTGGCACCGCCTTCTCGGCACATCGTAAAAAAATGACACTCTATTAAATTTCATGTCCTGATACTGTTTTTTTGTGTAGTGTAATGCATTATTGTTATTGTTATCATCATTATCATCATCATCATTATTCAACAGGTTTTAAATGCATATACCATCTTCCTGTGTCGAATTCAAGTTTTGATTCTATTAATTTATCAATCTCTCTCCTTCCAGTCACAATCCTGCAGTCCCTTGTCCTTCATCAAATTCATAATTTTCTTTATCCATGTCTTCTTAGGTCTCCCTTTTCTTTACCTCCCATTTGGGATAACACTGAAGTCAGGAGACTTACTCCCCAGTGCATTGAGTGTTTATACTCCTCAAGGATGAAACGTTTTGGAGGTTCACCGTGCAACTCTTCTGGATGTCTGTTGAGACTGCTGCCATTAAGTTGTTTAGAAAGGAACAGCCATTTCCACTAACTTCTAATTATATTTCTTATTATTTTGCCCCTATTTTTAGTTTATTTTTATCTTTACTATTATGAATAATTTTTCCTTAACTATGGTAATGGAGAAAATATCAATTTTGTGGACGTGTTTTGAAAATAATAATAATAATAATAATAATTTTTATATACAGATTTTCATTGTTTACACATCTTTCTCTGCCTAAAGTTTTATTTGCCTTTTCCACTCATCTCTATCCATCCACTTCATTTCCTCCAGTTTTCTTGTTCTCATTCCAGTTCTTATTTCTTGCATCCACGAGTTTCGAGGTCTTCCTTTCCTTCTTCTTCCAGGTGGACCCATTCCAATGTTTTTCTTGCATTCGTCGTACATGCCCATACCAATTTAATTGCTTGTATCTTATGTAATATACAACTGAATACCTAATATTCATTTTTTCTCCTATGACAGTATTTCTTATTTTTTCTAATTTTGAACATTTTGTTGCTCTCCTCAAGAAATCCATTTCCATCGACATAAGTTTTTGTTCTGAGTTTTTGTTGATGATGATGATGATGATGATAATAATAATAATAATAATAATAATAATAATAATAATAAAAATATTTCACCATTAGTTTCTATTAAATCTATTCCTTCCACTCAACGTGAGATTGGTCATAATGATAACGAAGACGATGAATATAATAATTATAATAATAATAATATTTATCAAACTGTTAATATTGCTTACTTCAATAATTAAGGATTGGTGAACGTACGTATTACTTTTTGCTATAAGAATGAATTCAGTAACTCTAACCCTACTAACTTTGAAGAATATCTTACAATTTGGAGACATTGTTTCCGGAAGGCACAAAATAAAAAAATAAAATACTTTCTAAAACTATGAAGGTTGAGATTTTGTATGGGTTGAAATATGAAATGACAGCGGTGCGTCACTGTATCATCCTTCCTAGGCTTGGCGGGCACGCCCGTAGTTATTTCTTGTTTATATGCGTTGTAATTTAACACGTTCACTCTACGTTATTTTCACAAATTTATTTTTTGTGTTACGATTTCAGAAAAATAGTGGTATATGAAACAGAAGCACCCGTGATATTGCTGTGTGCAAAGTATTATATTTGTTAGGATGCATTTACATATTAAATTAAATTACCTCTAACTCACTGATACTGTATTGAACAACATGGCGAATGAGAGAAAATACAAACATTTCCAATTATAATTTAATATAGACTCTCTTCGGATGTATTTCAATTTTCACGGAATTAATGTTTCAAATCTGTTGGGTCAAACCAACACAGAGTGTAGAGATAGCTAAAACTTACAAGTGATATGTTAACCATTTCACGCCGAAACCTACCTTCAAATTTCTTCCAGAGAAGCATTGTGATGTATCAAGGTCGTGTCAAAAAAAACTGCCGCTTTTAACTGTAAGGCATTAAAATTCAACCCAAATTTCTCATTTAAATTACAGGCAAATAATATAACTCCTGACTTGGTGGATTGGGTAACCCTTACAATCTGCTGTCCGTGTCGCGCCCGCCTCACTTCACTCCGCACTATTCAAACAGGGATGTCCGTCTGCTTCCCACAGTGGGTTGACATTGCTGGATTCTGGCTTCGATTGTGTGCCTTACAGTTAAAAGCGGCAAATAATTTTCTGGACACGGCCTTAGTACAACACAATTTTTCTCTGGAAGAAATTTGAGGCAGCTTTCGGCTTGCAATGATTGACGGTTCCCTTGTGAGTGTTTTGAAATAGAGAAAATCAACTGGATTATTTCTTCAAACTCCAAAAACTACTGCATTAAAAGCATTACAACCATTTTATTAGCTTATTTATATTTTATACCTAAAACAGTTTACGAAAAATGTTTAAAATTCTGGCTAATAAGATGGATAACTTTGGCACAAGACATAGGCTTCAAGAGCGTATGAAATTGTTTTTCAATAATTTCTGATGGAAGTTGAAAACAAGATAAGCTTCTTTGACCCTCTCAACTATTTCCTTTCTATGAATATCTTATCTCTATGTATCAAAGTCTTGATGCACCCCTACAGGAAAGAAAAATCCAGAGCTGTGACCTCTGTCGAGCATTTGACCATCTGTCTAGTGAACGATTTAGAGGATTGTCTCTGTCGAAAATGTAACATATAAAGCATTGTTTTTCAAAGTAGCGCCTCCAGACATTTTAATGGAAAGTTTCCGCAACTATATCAAAATACTCTCTCCAGACCCATCTACTATCCTTACCAATCAAACCCGTAAGATATGGAATGTGAGTAGTCCCACATAATATTTATTTTATATTGACACGGCCGCGGTGGACTAGTGGTTATGCTCCTTGCCTCTGGTCCCGAGGGTCGCGGGTTCAAACCCGGCCGGGGTCGATGGATTTTTTAGGACGGAAAAATCCAAGGAACAAGTCCTCCGGGAGGAACTTTAAGCCGTGGGTTCCGAGTCTGAAGATTTTCAGGCTCGTAAAAGATCCTTAAGCCTGAATGAAAAGGCGTCTAAGCAAAATTTACCGAATTTTCCCGTCCTAGTACTACCTTGGTTTCCTAGATGTCAGTATGAGGCGGAACGCTGACCACGGACCACTCAAATGACATCTATACGAAAACAAGTGTAACTAAATTAGTATGGTTCAAATACTTCCCTATAGGGGGAGAGCGCCTAAATCTCTGTTAAGGGAAACATGGGCTTACAAGAAGAAGATATTGACACGTTGATGTAAATTGAGAATTTACTTCTTATGTATCTCTAGTGTTCTGGTGAGCAGGAATATCACATAACATTAGAAATAGGCACAAAATAGTCCCCATCAATCATCAGCATCTTCCATACAAGTATAAGGCCTGAAGGTCTCGAACTTAAGTCTGGATTTTCAATCCATCTCTTCTTCGGAGGCCCAAAGTTGTCTTTCAACGTGGGCGGTTATCAAGCATTACTTTTGGGATTCTATTCTTGGACATAAATTGTATGTGAGTTTTCCAATTGTGTTTTTGGCAGGCCTAGTTGTTTATAAAATGGATAACTGATTACACTGGTCACCATGATTTTTGTCTCATGAGTACCAATAGTTGTACTTAATGCAGTTTTTTATCTTATTTTCAAATATATATTAGGAATTTCTCCATCACCCACAGTTTTTTTTATTTCAATTTCAATTAATGGATTTAAAGAATTATTTTTTTAATAAACGTTTTTTCGTCCAATTGTCCATTGTAAAATAAAACCAAATGAGCTAACTCAAATGGTTTCAGCTATTGAAAAGAAATATCAAGGCAAATGGAATCCTAATATGCTGGCCGATTATTGTTGGACCATCAAGAGGGATGCTCCACAAGTGAAATATAGCAGAAAATCGTCATTTATTACTTTCTAGGCGAGTCTGAATGTTCGAATATTGTGTAGTTACGAATGTAGAAAATATTAAAGTGTTTGAAATTATAAATTCCTGTCTCTCGGAAACCTTGCGTGATAGAGAAAAACCGATATCATATTTGAATTCAGGGGGAAAAAAATACTATCGGAACCACATATTTTTCTTTCTGAGACAAAAAAACGAGTTTATTTTTTGTTGCTCAGTGTTATAATTGATGTTCTTGCAGGACCTCTTCAGTTGTTCTGTAATCCTATCGGGAATAACCTGCTGTTGATCTTGTGAACTTCATCTCGCTGATTTTAATAAGATGGATGTCCTCATTTCTCATTGTCCATACCTCACTTCCAGTACATAGTGTTTATGGTATTGCGAATGTTTAGCAAAAAGTCTTGCAAAAATTAGTGAAAAATTTAAGCCTTTAAAAGTTTACATTTTTTTTTACAATGAAACACTATGATATACTGAATAGCTGAATGAAATATCTGGCGTCAGATTAATATAATCTGGAATAATAGAACATATATGGCGAAATTTGTAATTATTGCATTTATCTTTTTTTCTAAACGATACAACTTCAGTAAATATACATTTGATTTTCGTGACTAGAATATTTACGAAATAAAACAAGTGCATTTTTCCTTAGTGACCAACTAATGGATTCTCTTCTTCCCTCTCTTTATTTTAGTTTAACTTCTTCCTGTGTGCGTATTTTTTCATGTTCCACGTCACACAGACCTTACTGGAACACGACCTGTCGGAGAAGATTTTTACTCTGGATCTCACACATACTTTTATGTCCATATAAATGCATGGGGGCTTCTCTGGATCAGTGATCAGCTCAATGATAGGACCATCTCTGATACATCAAGAAAATTTAAGACAAGACATATCATCTACTCATTCAGATATGCATGGTGATTATGATGACCAAATGATGTTCGGGGAGCTTTTGAGTCTTAGGGTCGGTTTCACCAACAGATGTACCTGTATTACGCCAGTTTAAGCTATGCATTATACATGGAGAAAACTGGCGTAATACAGTCAACTCTGTTGGTGAAAGTGACCCTAAAAGGTTCTCGACATTTATCTTACAGATGAAGAAAAATCAAAAAAGAAAAAACCTCGGGTACCGAACTCAGGATATGTTACATACGAGACCACGACGTTACCCCGAGACCACAGCGGAATTGCCATTTTAGCGAATTCCAAATGCATATCTATTCAGGTTGTTCTCGTGTAAATATTTTTGAAATATTTCTACAAATCTTCTTCGATCGTTCTTAGTAGACACAGAAAATGACTATATATATATATATATATATACACACACACACATATGTGTGTGTGTGTGTGTGTCTGTCATATCTAGCGGCCGCAATTTTTGGACGTTTTAACGAAACTCTGTGTTTGCCATTGAAAGTAAATCGAAAAAGACATTCTGCAAAAATAAGCGAAATCTGAAAGCGTAATTTTGAAATCGCTCTAGCAACATATCTTATTGCAAACGATTTAATTAACAAATGGTAGATATATCACTTAAACCAGCAAATTGGATCATAAATTCGACTTGCTGTGGAATTTGCTTATTTTAGGCAGTTGCTGCATACTTTGTTGGAGATTATATGGAATATTTTTAGAAAATCTGGTAAATAACATTAATCATGATTTGGGGGAAGAAGATTATACTGGGGATGATTGGAAAACATTAACACACGATATGGATCTAATAATAATGTTCTTGTTTACTGTAAATTTTGTATAAAGAGTGAAGAATAGTATATATTATTAGCAATGTAAGTCAATGGTTTTTAAGTTTGCGAGGAATATTATTTTAGGTATGCAAAAATATATTTAAAAAATGTTACATATGTAATTAAGTTAAAATATATTTTTATCCTTTTCATTACTCTTTCCTTAGTTAATGAAGGGATACGAAATTAATCATAAGCACTCCTTTTAACTCAAAACATGGATTTCCAAATAACACTTTTTGTCCTTTTAGGAGAGTAATTTATACCTGTTGAAAAATCTCACACAATTGCATTTAAAAACAAATATATTTTCTATTTTTTAATTAAACATTTTTTTCATCCTGAAGAATATCTGGAAATTTTAATATCTGAATGGATTTTCATTTATATTATTTCCTAACTTCATAATATATTGTGAGGTTTTGAATAGCATTTATATTTATATATATATTTCCAGTTTTAAAAATGTTGATACATTTTTCCGCACCAATGATTTGTCTTCAATTCCGCTTTATAATTTTCCTCCTTTTATCTCTGTTATAACACATTTCTTCCTCTATTTCCCAGTCTTTCAAAGTTTCTCTAATTCCTTGCGTCCACGTAAGATTTGGTTGTCCTTTCCTTCTCGTTTCTGATGGTGTTCATTCCATTATTTTTTGGTATTCTTTCATCCTCCATTCGCCTAATATGCCCGTATAATTTTAGTTGTTTTTCTTGGATAAATTCTAAAATAAAGTTTTGTACATTCATGTTCTCTTTTATAACATCATTTCTAATTTTCTCTCTCCTTGATATCCTAGCAGATCTTCTCCAATTGTCCATTTCTGCTACCATTAATTTTCTTTTCATCTGATAATTTATAGTCCAAACCTCTGAAGCATAAGTCATAATACTTCTAAATATTGTTTTAAAAAATTAACTTTAAATTTAATTTATTTTATACGTCTATCTCTCTTCACTTGTATAATAAAACAGATATGGACACGGATATACTGAAAAATGGTATAAGTCGTATGTCTGCTTTTCACAAATTAATACAACAACAAAAAAATACTGTAACAAATTCGGGAACAATATTGTACTACGTTATAATTTTAAAGGTATCACCTTATTCCAAATTTAACATCTATCCATAGTAATTCTGCCCGAGGGCAGGTCTTTCACTGCAATCATAGAATTTTCATGCTATGCATGCAGCTTTACTAGGGAATTGTAGGTGTGGTAGCTTCCCGTTGCTTTCCACACCGGTAAAGGATGATGATGTTGATGATAATGATAAGGATGATGATGGCCATATGATTTCGGGGACCGTTTGGACCTTAAAGCTTTCCTGACATTTGTTTTACAGGTGAGGACAAACCCCGATAAAAACCTCACCCAGAAAAACTGCCCCGACCGGGGATCGAACCTGGGCCTGCTGCGTGACAAGACAGCACGCTACCTCGAGGCCACAGCGGTGGACAAAATTTAACATAGAGGTTTTAATTGAATTTAAGGTCTACAATAGTTAGTTTTACTGCTGACGAAAATTACTTAAACCACTGCAACTTTAACCCGTCCATATATTCTTAGCGTCATCCACTTACAATCCTTTCCGCTACTTACTCTCTCATTCCCTCTTTTTATGCTCAGTACTTTGCATACCTAGCACTTTCTTGCATTATACTTTCCATAGTCTTGTCACATCTCAACTTTCATAACTTTTTTTTAAAGTCTATTATGTTCTAAACTTCATAAACTTTTCTTTAAAATCTACATGTCTTTGTTGATATCCTTCTTCTCTGCCTTTCTTTCTTATTTTCACTCCGTTCATATCTTGTTTAATATGTTGCATGGGAGCGTAAGGAATTCTTCATTATATAAAGCAATTCGAAGATCATTTTCTTCAATAAAAGCCATATATTTTATGACTGTGATAATACCACTATAAGAATGAGAAAACATTTATGGTGATTTTCAACTAAATTGTAAATTCTTACAATGTTATTTAAAATGTTACACTACACGATTTTACAGTAGTATTTGCCACGTTTCTATCGCGTATAATGTCAACTATATTGGTTCATATTGCCATGCGTGGCGGTGGCGTGGGAACATATCGAATTCTGTAATTTAACTTCACTCAAATTTACACAATACTTCCAGATCTTCTTAATTTCTTTCACAATAATTCATTACACAACTCCAAGCGCGACAGGCCTAGAAGGCCCTTGGCCTACCAGCCGGATGCTGGTCTCACACCCCCCTGTTTTAATCATAGAGGTGGACAATCATCGAGCCAGTGTAGGGGCGACATGTGGTCAGCATGTCGGGTTCCCAACCGTTATAGCTGGTCTTCTCAATCTGGAGTCGCTACTTATTTCAGCTACTCTAATTCTTCATGATGCTGGGTGGGCCCGGTTCCATACCGGCCGAAATTCCATGAGAAAATTTCTTCCCCCATGGGGACTCGAACCAGTGCAAGTCCCGTAGCTCTGCGCCAAGGCTTTTTGCCTTAACCACTCCGCTACGGCGCAGGGCATTCATTATATAAACACAGATATTTATCCTGTTTTGAGTCTCTGAGAAAAACAATTTATCTTATAGTTAACTTCTCACTCACAGAAGCTATATATTTCAACACTATCTTCACTGTTCGTCTACCAGCCGAAACTTTCTCGCGATTTATTCGCGACTGATTGACCGGTCAGACCACTCTCATTCCTTTTAAACGCGATAGTCGGAACCATCTGGAGGTCCAGTCTTGATTTCTCTCGAATCGAAACCCCGACAGGCCGATTCTTCTATAAAGAGGTGCATAGGGGGACGCATCTGGATAGCTCTCAACGGGCCCCTCCGACTCATGATTCGTCAACTCAATAATCACCTTCTACTTTATAAAGCGAGAATTCATTTCCGCCGCCGTTCGTTAATTTCAAAAGTCGATCCAATAATGCGTCTCAATATAAATTCTCTACAGAACCAAAGTCTAAGTATTAATAATTTTCCTTACCCATAATATATTAGTACTATTTCATCATGTTTGTACATAAAATGTGAAATAAGGAAAAGAAAAATTCTTAATACAACTTTAATTTAATTTCGTTAAATAATACATAAGGTTTATATATTTTTATTTCTTCTATAATTTTAAGGAATAATTCCAAATTTCATATTGGTTCATTAAGTTCCACTTAATAGTTTTCTTTGGTAAATTGAATCTGTTAATTGTAACCAAGGAATGTAATCATACATAAAATATATTTTGCTGTTCAGTTCTTAAAATATTCAAGCATATTTTTTTTAAGTTTTGCAAATTCCAAGTACTTAATCTGAATTGAAATCAGCAGTTTTAATGGAAGAGGTGCGAACGTCCGTAAATATACGAAAAAACTGGTGTGAAGTCTTGAAGTGAATAGGATCAATGTGGATTAAAATGCAGACATATATATTTCTTCCCAAGAATTCAGAAACAGTATCTGAAATTTAGTGACCTACGTGCATTATATGATTGTCAAGAAGGAGAGAACTGTACAAAACTGGAGATGGGGAAGGTTATCAGATGATTGAGGATTGAAGGGAGTGGATGTGCTAAGTGCCATGTGATTGTGTCGTGTTAGCATAAAAGTTTTGTTGGTGCTATGTTCCTGTACGGATGAGTGGTTTTCTGAACTCCTTGAGAAACCTCGCATCTGGGGCATCAGGTGGCTCAGCCGGTGGCAGTAATAGAAATCAAGGTAAGATGCTTATTTTTGTAATCTGAATATTTAAAAATTACTCGCAGGAATTACCTAAATCGTGATGCCTGAGGCATTCATAGATTTTTTAATACCAGTATGTATTTTTTTTCAAATTTCACACTAAAACTGCATTAAATATAAAAATTGCAATATCGATGTGAATGTTTACTAACAATACACACCCTTATAATAAAAGCATTAACCACTCGTGAGTTTAATTTAAATTAAAGCCGTCTTTGATTACAATATGAAAATATGTATTTTATTTTAGGAGCAACACTTTGTCATCAATTTTATTGGTAATTAAATATAGATATTAAGTTAAACTAAAATATTGTAAATGTAAAAATGTTTGTTCCATTTGCTATCAAAGTAGAGTGTAATTTGATATGATTTGTAATTTTTAAATATTTGCTTATTTGGCGTCTTTCAAGAGTAGGTCTACAACTTGGTAGTAAAAGATTCCGGGCTATGTGGCCGTGGTCTATAACTGGCGTTTCTTCCAGACGTTTCTCCCTCAACTGCGGAGGGCATCTTCTAGCGCTCACCACTGAAGATGCCCCCCGCAGTTGAGGGAGAAACGTCTGGAAGAAACGCCAGTTATAGACCACGGCCACATAGCCCGGAATCTTTTACTACCATGATTACCGGCCGTGAAAGCCTGCATTCCAGGTCTACAACTTATTTTCATATACCGTTTGGTAAACGCAAGAATTGAAATTTTGGTTGTAATCCCTAATTATATATTTTCTTGTACATAAAATAAAAGCGTATTCATGTTTTGAAAACAGAATTACTTTACTTTTATTTAAAATAATATATATGTTAAAAATAAATATGTTTGCGTATATATATATATATATATATATATATATATATATATTTATTTACTGAATATTTATTTGATTGTCTATAAACAAACAACGGTGATAATATAGAATTTAACAATTCGAAATATTACCATGCTGCAATTTTTAAGAAAATATTTTTTACACCAGACGCTTTTCGTGTATAAGTCTGGACCTCGTTTCTATAGTTATTATTATCTCCAAAACACCAAATTTGAATGACCAGGCCATAATTTATTTATGATATTTTCTATTGCTGATATATCAGAATTTATGGCTGAATTTTATTATCGTATCGCAATGATCACATTCGGAATTGTCGCTATTTTTAACGTAGATAAGCCATTCACATAATTATATGTTTGTGTTGTACCGTCACAAACCGCGTAACATATCAAATTTTAGCCTTACACAATTCTTTCATAACTACTTATTATTAAGTTAACAAATATTTTTATTTGTTTAAATATTGTATAACCATAAAACTAGTTTATCTCATTATTTTTCTTTGCTTTTTATATGCAATAGATAGGGACAGACTACCAACAGTTTAATTTATCTTGCTTGAATACATTGTATTGTCAGTTTTAGTCTTAATCTAAACTATCATTAACTGGTTGTATTATAGAACGTAATATAATAGATATTATCTTATTGATCAAATCTTCGTTTAGTATTTAATATTAGAGTTGTTGTGATTGTTGTATTCTGATGTTATATATGTTTGTCCTGGTGAGTGGAAGAGAAGGTCACATGGCCCTAACTCCACCAGGCTAAATAAACAAATAAATAAATAAAGGATTTCCAAATTAATACTACTTTGACATTGTCTTTGAATGTATTAAATGGAAAATTTCTTAAATATGATGGGAGCAGCAATGAAATGAACGATGAATATAGCGCATTTTAGATGTTCTGTGTCTGGGTGCCCTCTTATATTTGCAACTAGATATTTACTATTATAACACCTGTATGCATAAGAATCAATTATATAAGAACATCCATAGGTTCGTTAAAAAAAACAGGATGTTTCGAATTTACGCAAAATCAACATTGAAATGAAAGTGATTGCATTGGTGGATGTATGTAAATATTTGTTTAATTTTTGAATATACATAACAGAGGAGGGACTGACTCACGAGATAAATGTATCCAATTACTGTAGTAAGTTAATAGAACTGTTGTATTGATTATTATCAGAGATATGACTTGACAGATTATTGTCCCATATAAATTACGTACAGTATATGCTACATTGCAACATATTTGATAAAGAATCGTCCATATGTAGAAATTTCTACTTTCAGGAGACATTAGGATTGAAACCCACAGTATTTGTGAGAATTTAATGGAATTATATATATATATATATATATATATGACAAGATACGAAAAATAACTGCCTATATATATATATATATATATATATATATATCATATCATATTTGCCTTCATTGCCAAATGTCAAAAATATATTTATAATATCTATATATAAAAGCGTTACTGCTATAAAGTAAAACATTCTCTTTAAAAATTTGCTTAACTGTTATGTTAGCCGCGAGATGGCAGTTGGAACAAATTTCCGCTACCTCTTGTGTGAATTGAGAATACTACATGTATAAGAAAATTGTATGCTTGTATAGGAATTCTTGGGTAGCTCAGTTGGTTAGAGCGCTAAAGGTACAGACTTTAGAGACTCGAGTTCAAATCCCGACTCAAGCATTCTTTTTTCTTTTCATATCATATATATATATATATATATATATATATATATATATATGACAAGATCAGAAAAATAACTGCCTATATATATATATATATATATATATGATTGACATTATAGAAAACAAAAGATTATAGCGGTATAGCCATGTCAAAAGACTGCCAGAGCAAAGATTGCCTAACTTATTATGAAATGGATCCCAATGGAAAGGAGGAAGAAATAAAGACTAAAGAAGGTGTGCAAGCGGATAATATTATCAGAGGATTGGAGGAAGATCAATGGATGGACAGAGAGAAAGGCGTTAGGTTTCCGGAAGACGGTCTCAGCTGTCATGATACCGGATGATAATTATATATATATATATATATATAATTAATGTATAAATGAAATCTGACCGTAGCTTTTCGCAAAACGATGCTTTGATTTATTTTTTATTATTTGAACTACATATTTAGAATTCTTTAACTTTGAGAAAAATATTAAATGTTCAACGATTTGGTCACCATGTTTTAAAACGTAGGTCCTACGTGTTATTTTTTCTTACTTTAATTGAATGTTATGAGTTATCGTAAAAGTTTATACATGGAATGTCAACATTTTCTAGGAACTTTACATTATTTGTTTTTTTAATGTATATTTCTCTTAAGTGTACATTTTAATTTCAATAGAATCACTGGGGCATCTCGTACCGGTATACGTGAATATGTAATTTTGAGAAAACGAATTTGTCACTGGGAATTAAATCACTTTTTAAAAATTGCTTCCAATCCAAAAGGATGGGGTTGTTTAATATTATATTGTACATAATTTCCTATGATCATGTAGTCATTTTACATTAAGCTATTTTTTATCAATTTTTTACTAATTTCATTTAAGTATATTACAGGAAAAACTATAATACAGTAAAACTTGCTCAAAGCGGAATTGCAAGGGACAAATTTGTTTTTCCACATTAGACAAAATTCCGCATTATATAAAACAAAACTTACTAATAATGTTAGATTATTGAGTACCGAAGGCCTTTTTACGTACCTTGGATTAATTGTAGTTCCGCTGCCTTCGGAAAGTGAAATATAGTATTTACGAGCGACTTCGACGGTAACGCGCGAAAAAAAACAGTACCGTTTCGACAGCGTTAAAAATGTCTCTTAGGCGCGTATCCTGAAAATAACGAATGTAGTTTCGGTTTCCGAACACTAACTACACTTTCGTCCACAGCCTTTGATTCCCCGCAAATTTCATTCCACACTCCATTGTATCGTCTTTTAAAAACTGTCCAGCCAACCTGAAGATGCCTTGAAATCGTTATTCTCTAGGGATTTAGCAACAGCCATAGCTTGACTTTGGAGCATCGGTCCGGAAATTTGGAGATTTATCTTCAATCACACTCACTTTTTCGTTTAATGACAATGATTCGTACGTTTTAGCCATCTTTACTCCGTATATTCAGAACGCTATCTGTGAAAGATCGGTCTCAGAACATGAACTAATTTAAGATTTTACAATACAATGGTTATTTGTAAGACAGGTATCTGTGTTTGGCATAACGGGTGAGTAGTGAGACCAAAATAAAATTTCAGGTACAGGTAGAATGTCTACTTAACCCGGTGGCAGGAATTGTTCCTTTTTTTTTTTTTTTTGCCTAACGGGAATTAAACGAAGTGGAACCTAATTTATTTCTCTGTCTTTCCGCTTTATAAAATGTTTTTCATGAACGTATAGAAAAATCCTTCCGTTTCCGTGTGGACATGCAAAATAAATACACGTAAAATTACTATTATTTCCCGGGGACCAATAAATTTGTTCACATTGGACAATTTCCGCATTATTCACGTTCCGGATTAAACAAATTTTACTGTATTCTGTTATTTTATTTGTTTAATATTGCATATCAGAAACTTACTAGTTTATTTGTGGTAGTGTAATGTGTGGATTAATGTTGAGATGGGAAACATTGCAACATTACAATACTCTACTCTTCTGGTTTAATTTAAAGAGTATGGCAGGCGAGACGGTTTGAAAAGATATTGTTTGGATGTAGCAGTTGAATAGAATATGATGCGCAGTGACCCGTGCCAACTGGAGCTGTATAAACTGTACTACCACAGCTGTCCTATCTAGTTCTAATATTGCAATCCCCACCATTTGGGTTTATACAGTGTGTTCACAAGTCATATAACCCCTTTAACGTTGACTATTTAACTCATGTCGCAGATGGTAGTCAATGACCAATCACGTTTCAATGAATTCTGTTTTACACCAATGACGGTCGTGTTTCACCTCGCTCTTTATCGATTTCTCTTTATCAGCTCCTGCTTTTGTGATAAAGAAAGCTCCTCCTTTTTTAATATTCTGAACAGGTTAGACCATTATTTTTCTCCAACAAATACATTGAATATAGCAAATAATGAATAGATTCAGTGATTTTACTGAGTTCTTTATTCAAAATATAAATTATTAACCTATAATGTTGATTATAATAGTTTGATGTGTTTCATTATTTCTCCACTAGAGTACATTCTTACAATATTGCGATCCTCTTTGGCAACAAATAATATGATCGAATTGCAGTGAATATACATAACCTCACATTTCTAATTTGTTTTCAAACATCGCCGTTTACATTAACTATATACATATTTTAAAACACCGGTAACTACATTCAAATAATTATTTTTTAGTAAAGAGCTTAATTTTATTCGTTAAATAGTCCTAACAAATGCCGCTCTTGATATCCAAATTCTCTAGATAAATTCACTCCTCACGAAGTGAGTCGTGAATTTATCGATAATTTGGAAATCACTCGTGGCATTACTTATGATAAACAGTGTATTCTGGAAATAATAATTCATTAAACCGTATACAATGGGTTAAAATTATCGTAGAATTAATTGTAATAGTGTTCGCCCATTAGTCGAAATTCGACCATAAATAACATTTCCGCATGTAATTATGTCACTATATGTTAGTTTTAATACTGTATTTTATTTTGTTTGACATTGTATTGGATGTTTTATTATTATCATATACATATATATCTGTCGCAGAGCTACGAGACTTGCGCTGGTTCGAGTCCCCATGGTGAAAGAAATTTTATCGTGGAATTTCAGGCAGTATGAAACCAGTGCCCACCCAGCATCGTGAGACATTTGGGTAGCTACAATATGTAGCGACTCCAGGTTGAGAATACCAGCTGGGGACCCGACATGTTGACCACATGTCATCCCTACACTGGCTAGATGATCGTCTACCTCTTTTATTAACACATGTACATGTATTATTTCTCTATAGTTTAAACGTGAGCTTTGGCGCTGGATTTTAGAGCCTTGCAGTTAAAAAGACAGATATATATTTTTGGACATGGCCTTTATAAATCACATGCTTCACTGGAAGAAATTTAACTCTTGCACCATGGAGATTTTACATAAGCACTGAAAAAAAATTGGTTGACAAACACAGAAGAAAAAAGTACTTAACTGTTATGTAGATGCATTACTCCCCCATTGTTTAAATGGGAACTTTGGTACTAGATTTTAGTGCCTTGCAGTTAAAAAGGCGGATTTTTTTAACATGGCCTTCGTACATCACATGCTTCTTAGTAAGATTTAACTCTTGCACCATGGAAAAATCCCATAAACACTGCCTTGCAGTTAAAAACGGCAGAACTGTTTACAAAATGTTTTATTGTTAACACTATAGTTAATAGTTACTAAACAAAAAAATATAATACATTAAAAATTATAATAATAAAATTGGTTGGCAGACAGAGGGGAAAATGTATTTGCCTACATCTACCCTAATATATAAAAATGTTTGTTTGTTTGTTCGTACTTTATGCGCGGCTATATCGTTAATTCGATAGTGATGGGACGTTTTGCAAAATGTTCAGGAGATTCCCGGGATGAACATAGGCTATAATAAAGTTGTGATGCTCGACTCCTACACTCTTAAATATCGCCCTCTGTAGTGGAAAACGTGAATAAAGTAGCTCTTTGGACGCTTAAATCGCTTACGCTGCCTAAACCATAACAAATACACAAAATTAATGTACACAGAATTTAATATCTCAAAAAGCTCTACAAAAAAGTCCGCCACAGCATATGCTTATCTTTTGCGGATAACTCACAATAACCATATTTGTCTTTCATTGATGCCAAGAAGATCGAGACAAGTACGTAGATTCCTGTGCAAGCATAGCAGCACATGACGGGCATTCTTTTACGGATAACTCACAATAATGAATTTTGTCTTTTAGCTCATTTATGCCAAGAAGATCGAGACAAGTACGTAGATTCCTGTGCAAGCATAGCAGCACATGACGAGAATTATTTTACGGATAACTCACAATAATGAATTTTGTCTTTAGCTCATTTATGCCAAGAAGATCTAGATAAGTAGATTCCCGGGCAACACCGGGTAATGAGTACGGGAAATCTTAAAATAATTACGATATACATTTATAATTATATTTCACTTTACTTCTTCAACTAATCATCATAAGAAGTACATTAATTTTTGTCATTCAGTTCATTTATGCCAAGAAGATCGGGTTGAGTAGATTCCCGGACAACGCCGGGTAAACAGCACGCGGGATCTAAAAGTAATTACGATATAAGTTTTTCTTTCTACGTATTTAACTAAACATAAAACACATTAATTTTCGTATTTCAGCTCATTTATGTCAAGAGTATCGGGTAATCAGCACGGGGTATCTAAAAAATATAAATTTATAATTATTTTTCCTTCTACTTATTCAACTAAACATAAAAGCACATTAATTTTCATTTATTTAGGCGTAGCAGCGCACGCCGGGTATTAGCTAGTTTATATGTAGATTTACTAAAAAATTAAAAAAATATATATTAACACTCGATAGACACAATTAGAAAAAAACTATTATCTAAATATCAACCACAGGAAAAGAGAGATTTGGGAAGGTCAATACGTAGATGGATTCACCTAGATCGCCTTTAATAAATTACATGCAATATATTCTGTGATGATGAACTATTATCTACTATTATAGCAATCGGTGACGGCTTTAGTTCGTAGTTACTAGGCAACAAAACCCATACTTTATATTCTAACAAAACACGCTATCAAAACGTAAAACACACGTTCAACAAAACGTAAAATACACTTCAATGATTATTGATAGATATTGTAATATTACAATCATTACAATTTGTAATACTTATTGGAAACACATTTCATATTATCAGAAGTATTGTTTTTCACAAGTTTGCCTGAAATTGAACTTTCTCCCGTAAGTATTAGATCAGCCATTTTATTCTTATCCTCCACACTTTCTTCTGTAACATTATTCGATTTCCATCCTCCATGTCTTTTCAAGATAAGAACATCAGCACCGCTGTCTGCGAGAAAAGTAGCAGAAGAACGTCTCATACACTGCCCGATGTAATCCTTGGCGTTTCCAGCTTCAAATACTCTGCAAATATTGCTAGCAATCTTCCCAAACATATTTATGCCAACCACTTGTGCACGACATTTTCCATTTAAATAAAATAGAAAATACTTATTGCAGCTAATAATACCAAGTCGAATGTCATGATACTTTTTACAAATTCCAAGCAAATCAACATTATATATTTCACCACTAATCACAAAATTTCTATATATTTTTATTTGTCTTATATTCACAATAAATGCAGAACCCACTTCCTCAACAACATCGATCGTCAGTTTATACAATTCTTCCCGATGACACGCTCCACATATCCCAAATATAAAAGCAATAAAATGTTTTTCATCAAGCGCAGTTTTCAGGAATTGTCACTTCATCTCAGATTAATATTGTCGATTTCTTACTACGATAACTTACAGTTTCTCTCTTTAAAAATGCCTTTAATTTTCCAAACGTACTGATATAAAAAGAGTTGATCTCAAAGTGGAATATTCACTCCAAAGATTCGAAGCTTCAATACTTTTCGACTTCCCATAAAAATACGCCAATAAAGAATCTTCATTTACGTCTGCTTCATTACCCACGCACCAGTCCTTGAATTTCGTATAACTACATAAATAAACTTTCCTCGACTATTCTGGAAGTATATCTAATAGTTGCATCTTAGAATGCTTTTAAAATGTTTCTTGATGAACCGTGAAAATCACCTTCTCTGCTAATTTTCTTTAAAATAATGTATGAAATTAGCAGCCAAAATTGCAGAATATAACAACGTTTGTTGATTTATCGAGTTTTTTTTTTCCAAAGCCCAAATTACTCTTTCTCCAAACTTATCGTTTCAGCAATAAATAAATTTCATTAAGAATACTAAATATACAACTTATACTAAAAGACTTTGAACATAGATAAATTACTGTAGACAACACGTTATAAAATTAGGTTTAGTAACTAGTCTAAATAATTAATTATTCATTCCAGGATACGTTAAACATTAATATAAGAATAGTTGCATTGCAATGCTGTATAACCCACAAAAATATATATAAAAATCTAGCCATTATTCGAGTAAGACGTGTGTGCATGAGCGTACAGTTCCCTCCTTCCTCTCTTATAAAGGCTTCGCAACGGCATAGAGTAACAACCCCAGAGTATAACCATTACAGTTGCGGAGTATGCACTAAACAGTTAAATGAATCCGAAAGAAAAGTCAACAAATAAGACTAGAAGAACCCAAAATTATTGTTCGATTTCATTAAAAATGCAAATTATTAGCAGATATATAAAAATTATTCTACTGTTCGTTATTTCCCAATCGGCTCAGCAAATTCAAATGTGAATTTGTATATAGAAATGATTCTAAGTTAAGTTAAACTTATAACTGACTGGAAAAGTGTCGCGTGTAGGACACGAAAGAGATATATCAAAACTGATACAAACAACAGAGGCAACAATTTCTTTCAGATCTATACTAGGGGTGGAATGTAGGTGAGAGGTAGCCCTTAAGGAGACGACAAATAAGTAACGGTTCCCAACCACCAGAAACAGTGTGCGTAGTATAATATGTTTAAAAACAAAACTATTCACAATACTTTAATATGTTTAAAATAGCTTCATTTAAATCGTAAATAAATAGGGATTTGCACAATAGATATGTTCGCAACAAGAGAAGTGACTATCGTATAGCTGGCTTAACTTGGCAGAGAGAGAGAGAGAGATGGAGATACAAGGGTAGATCGTTGACTACTTTAGTCCAAGTACAAAAGAAAGAACCCACCCTGTTGTCAGTTTTCCTCTTCCCCCTTTTCCTATTAACATCTGTTGAAGAGACCCCGACAACACTGGTGCGAGTGAGAGACATAAGTACAGTTGTCACATTCTACAAATTTCTCGTAAAGTTAAACCAGAGAGACTATAGTACATTACTAGTCGAAGATGTGTTTGAGCCCGAACTTTAGCGAGGGCTAGCAAATAAGTTCGACACTAGTAAGTACTTACTTTCCGAACTGCGTATATAATTTTGTTCACTACTATATTAAAGTCCACCGCTGTGGTCTCCAGGTAGCGTGCTGCCTTGTCACGCAGCGGGCCCGGGTTCGATCCCCGGTCGAGGCAGTTTTTCTGGGTGAGGTTTTTATCGGTGTTTTTCTTCACCTGTAAGACAAATGTCAGGAAAACGTCAAGGCCCAAACGGTCCCCGAATTCATATGGCCATCATCATCATCATTATCATTATCATCATCATCGTCATCATCCTTCAGCGGTGTGGAAAGCAACGGGAAGCTACCACACCTACAATTTCCTAGTAAAGCTGTAAAGCATAGCATGAAAATGCTATGATTGCAGTGAAATACCTGTCCTCGGGCAAAATTACTATGTATGGACTATACTAATATTTAAGTTTAATTTTTATATTTCGTATGAATTTATATCTAGGTTTGAAGAGTTCAATTGTTTGACAGCAAGATAATGTTGATAAAACAACTGTAATTGTTTATTGTTGTCTGAATTAGTGGCAGACATTTTAAATAATAGTTTCAGACTTCATGTTAATTACAGATATGATTAATTGTGATGTACGTAAAGGAATCGGCGAATCCTGCGAGTTTTTTAATATTTCCAGCAAAGTCGAAAAATATATATATAAACTAGCTGGCCCGGCGAACGTCGTATCGCCTTTAAGTATTTTACGTTAATTTTTCCGATGTTTTAATAGTTATCTGCTATTCGGGGTGGAAATAAATCCAACAAATCAGAGATCATAAAAATCGGTCCAGTTATAAATAGTGTAACTAATCCGACTTCGTTTTATATATATATATAAGTCCCGGCCACGCGTTGCTGTGGCTAAGGTATACTTTAAATTATGTTGTAGTAAACTAAGTGAGAAATCTAAATCAGAAAGTTTTTGTTTTGCACAATTTTTTAGTTCTGGTACGTTAACTACACCCGGTATACATATGGGTGGTGGTTTATGTGGAAGTGGTATTGTTGATTGAGATGAATTTATGTTGTCTGCATTCTCATTATCATCCGTAAGTGTATCATAAGGAATGTATACGTTTATTGATGGAATATTTTGAGGAGGCTTGCTGATTTCATTATACTTTCGTTTTTTTCTGCGAACTTGTTGGCAGTTTGGATTCTCATCATCATCATCAAGAAGTCTCTGTATAGTAGGCCTAATATAATCTTGTGATATATTATAGTCATCTTGTTTTTCATTTAATTGAGACAAGGGGATTGTTTCTGTAATATTAGGCATATTATTATAAATAACAGACTTACTTACAGTTCTGTTATTCCGTTCCTTAGGACCGTCATATGTTTTTAAATTGACATTCTTCTTAAATGTAAGATTTATGTCACATAGACCTATACCAATTTTCGGAAATTCACTTGATATCTTATCATTCATGGTCTCTAGAACTGATTCGCCATATTGTTCAATATCCCTTCTCGGTCCAGTTAAATTTAAGTTAAGTTGCTGTCTTTCAGCCAGTTTACTTAAAACTAATACTTATACACGAAATTAATATCATTAGCAATATATTGAAAATAAAATAAACACAAACACACTTAAATAATGAAATAATCAATATTTGTAATTGAATTGAAATTCGCGGTTGCAACAAAAAGCACAGCCACCTGGTTAAATAATAACTGTTTAGTAATATCATCTTGCGATATATTATAGTCATCTTGTTTTTCATTTAATTGAGGCATGGAGATTGTTTCTGTAATATTAGGCATATTATTATAACTAACAGACCTACTTACAGTTCTGTTATTCCGTTCCTTAGGATCTTCATATGTTTTTAAATTGACATTCTTCTTAAATGTAAGATTTATGCCACATAGACCTATACCAATTTGCGGAAATTCACTTGATATCTTATCATTCATGGTCTCTAGAACTGATTCGCCATATTGTTCAATATCCCTTCTCGGTCCAGTTAAATTTAAATTAAGTCGCTGTCTTTCAGCCAGATTACTTAAAACTAATACTTATACACGAAATTAATATCATTATCAATATATTGAAAATAAAATAAACTTACAGTTCTGTTCTTCCGTTCCTTAGGACCGTCATACGTTTTTAAATTGACCTTCTTAAATGTAAGATTTATGTCACATAGACCTATACCAATTTGCGGAAATTCACTTGATATCTTATCATTCATGGTCTCTAGAACTGATTCGCCGTATTGTTCAATATCCCTTCTCGGTCCAGTTAAATTTAAGTTAAGTTGCTGTCTTTCAGCCAGTTTACTTAAAACTAATACTTATACACGAAATTAATATCATTAATAATATATTGAAAATAAAATAAACACAAACACACTTAAATTATGAAATAATCAATATTTGTAATTGAATTGAAATTCGCGGTTGCAACAAAAAGCACAGCCACCTGGTCAAATAATAAACCAATTACCTTACACCGTCATCTGTTAGAATCGTATGGAACTCACAGATAATTTATTATAACTCTTTGTTAAATAATAAACAAATAATTTGCAATAACAAATAATGCGACTATAAATTTAGTTATAAACAACCGTAGGTCTCAAGTTGGATCAAACAGCACACAGTGTGCAAAATTTTATTAAAATCGGTTCAGTAGTTTAGGATTCCATCGCGGACAAACAACGTAACACGTAATTTCTATATATTAAGATATACAGGATATTTAAGGACAGGTGTAAATTAATGAACATTTTTTACATTATTAATTAAGTCAATTACTTTTCTTCCCTAGAGAAGTAAGTAGAGCAAATACATGCCGTTGTCAGTGGATACCAAAGCCTCTCTGGTAAATTCAACTTACTTCCCTAAGAACAGAATGATAATTAAGTAATTATTAGTGAACAAAATATTTTCACATTAGAAATAATTAAAAGAAAGGTATTTAATCAATCCCCAAAATATGAACTCGAATTAATAAATATATTTATTGTAATAGAGGAAAGTTTAAAGATTATATTGTTAAACCAAATTAAATTTCTGGGTAAAATAATAGGTTTATAGTCAAACCATTCAATAACAGAGTATATTATGTTAACTATATTTTGTTTCTTGCTACAATCAACTGCCGATATAGAATATTTCAGCATATTTTAAAAATAAACAAGAAATCTGCAAAATATACAATATCTTAGCATTACTTAACATGTTTTAATTTTATCTGATTTTGGTATGTCATGATACTCGTACAAAAAAAATTAAATAGAGCATAAAAAATGGTCACGAAATTTACCTCTATTTTTACATGTTTATGAATATCGATTCCAGACGTATGGACACTCACTCACGCGCGCACACATGAACAAGTGTGGACAAGTGATTCCCATCCTATTTCTGGTTCCAAAGTTCACGGGTTCAAATCTGGCCGTGGTCGATAGACTTTACAGGGCGTAAAAATCCTTAGTATGGGTTCCTTTGGAAGGAAACTTATGCCTCGATCTCGTGTCGTAGATTTACGTCAGCAAAGAGAATCTTACGCCTGAAAAACAGCCCTCTGAGCAAAAAGCATCGTCGCTTTCGCGCTCAGATTTGAGTTGCAATGCTAATGAATTTAACTCTAACTCACTGGCACCATCGAACCCGTCGGTTCATGGCCGCGCGGACATAAGCTCTACATCCATCCCTATCCTGAGTCAATGTTTTCCAATCATCCCCTGTATAATCTACTTCCATCAAATCATAGTTAGTTATTTTCCCACTTACTTACTTACTATCGAACCCGTGGGTTCATGGCCACGCGGACATAAGCTCTCCATACATCCCTATCCTTTCCCATAATGAATTGAACTATTAAAAATAATGTTAAGTAATAGTATATTACAATGCGAGGTTGGGAAGTGGTTTTTACAAAAGCGAGGAAATGATCGAAAACCGAGTGATAGCGAGGTTTTTAATTTTCGATATTCTGTAAAACACTTCACAAACGTGTGTTGTACATTATTTTTTGCACGATGGTATTTTCAAAATAATAAATAACAGTAAAATAATATCTTCGTTGGAAATATTCGCGTTCATTATAAACTAACTGACTAACGTTAGCAGTCTAGTCAATGTATATATGCTAAATGCCGAAAATAATTTAGTTGAGACTACAGCAGGCCGTGACACCAATTAGACATAAAATGGCGGCAAAACCGAATTTGTTTGATATTGTTTCAAATAAATTTCAGTTAATTTAAAATGCACTGATTTGTTTCGTTTAATGTATACTCAAATTATCTTTTGGATATATTTTTGCATAAACATTGTACGTAGTATACATAGAGGGCAGTGGTTTTACTTCCCGCCCTAGGTGGGTAATTTTGTAATATTAGATTATAGTTATTTAGTTATATATAGGTTGGCAATCCCGAAATTTAGGCAATTGAACTTTCAATCATGGTCGCCATTGTTGTAAGTAGGCCTACGACAGAACGCACTATTGTGCGAAATAGTATATTACGATGCGAGGTTGGGAAGTGGTTTTTACAGAATCAAGAACGTTTCCGAGATTCTGTAAAACTCATAATAAACGTTCGTTGTACATTATTTTTTGCGCGATGGTGTTTTCAAAATAATAAATAATAGTAAAATAATATCTTTGTTGGAAATATTTGCGTTCATTATAAACAATTAACTAATGTTAACAGTGTGGGCAAAGTTTATTAGTTGAAACAACAGGAGGCCGTGAGACAAATTTAGTTGCAAAATGGCGGCAAGTACGTATTTATTGTTTTATATTGTTTCAAATAAAGTTCAGTTAATTAAAAATGCAGTGGTTTGTTTCGTATAATGTATATTAACGCTGCCTTTTGGATATTTTTTGTAGGCCCTATATACATTGTATGTAGTATACATAGAGGGCAGTGCTTTTATTTCCCACACGCGTTTTTTTAAATGTAATACCACGTATTACAGTATAGTTATTTTTATTACAGTGTAGTTATTTAGGTTGGCAACCACGAAATGTAGGAAGTTGAACTTTCAATCATGGTCGCCATTCCTGTAAGTACGACAAAACGCACTGTCGCGCAAAGTAGTATATTGCGATACAAATGAGGTAAGAACTTATTACTCGTCGAGAAAAGGTTTGAAAAAAAATGAAGCGCTTGCGCCGAGTTTTTTCAATTTTCTAGATCTGTTACGTGCTTACCTCATGTGTATTGCATACTATTTTTTGGTCAATATGACTATTTTTTATTAAATATAGTAATAAATGAATTAAATATTGGTTGGATGTAAATAACTTCTATGAGAAAGAAATATTTGGTGATGGTTGCTATGTAGCTTTTCATTTGTTTTATTATAAGAAAGGATTGTTGGCTGTGGAGGCATTTTTATATGTAGTACCGTGATTAGAATCTGTTTGATAATTTTATTATGGAAGGAGTAATGGTAGATGATAGAGAAATTGAAGAAGCCTGGAAAGTGGGATGTTCTGCATTAATTCCCGAAAAGTCTAAAGAAAGTTACTAGTTAGTGTACAAAACATTCAATTTTTTTTGTTTTACTTACCGAACGTGTGTTTTTTGAGTCCATATCAGCATTGCGATTTCTTTTGTTTGCATAGCAACCAGGTTAGATGTGAGAACGTTGACTTACTTCCAGTAACAACAATATTGGTAAGTATAAGAAATTAGTCACATCGATCAAAAAATAATATTACTTACTTGATTTAAGTTCGTTTGCGGAGTAAAGTTCATATACAAAAATTTGTTTTAAATGTACCTCGTAAATAGAAATCTCAATGCGATAGATGTGGGCTATCAACGAGCCACAAATTCTTACCCATTTTTCACCCAGGGAACATATGAGATAATTCCGTCCATAATATACCGGAGATACGCTTGAACTTCACGGTAACCGACCATTAATTGGAAGAGACCACCTCCCGCGAACTTCCGAGCATCCTTATCTGGTTTCCCTGTATTATGTCACTGTTGTACTGTTATTTCGTGTAGGAGGCTCCAGTTCTAACACCTATTAATTCTATGCTACTAAATTTTGAATGTTATTTGTGTTTTCCTTGCTTTTAAAATTACGATAAATATTAGTCTTTCATAAATTTATAATCGCTAGAAAAACTTTAATTTTTCTCGAGAACTAAATGTATTCTATATCATTAATATATTTTCTCAGTATTCTATCTTGTACATTTTATATTTCATTCGTTAAATTTAGAGTGAGTCAAAATATATTGTAAATAATAATTATAATATGGATATACCATGTAACAATTATGTTTATCGTAATATAGATATAAGAAGAATTTTCGTATTTTTTTCTCTAACCTGGTTGAGTGGTGGACAAGGTCACATGGTCTTAACTCTGCCTGGTAAAAATAAAGCTATAATTATTATTGTTGTTATTATTCCATCCATAGTAATTCTGCCCGAAGGCAGGTCCTTCGCTGCAATCATAGCATTTTCATGCTATGCTTGCAGCTTTACTAGGGAATTGTAGGTGTGGCAGCTTCCCGTTGCTTTTCACACCGGTGAAGGATGATTATGATGACTATTTAACTCATGCCCCAAATGGGAGTCAATGACCAATCACGTTTCAATGATTTCTGTTTTACAACCAATCAGAGTCGTGTTTCACCAAATATTTATCAGTGTTATAATTACCATATTAAAGAAAGCTCCTCCTTACAATATTGCGTTCCTTTGGCAATAAATAGTATGATCTGGTTGCAGTGATAAACAAAAGAAGCAGTAGAAGCGTACCTATCGTTTCTCATTTGTTTTCAAACATCGCCGTTTACATTAAATATATAAATATTTTAAAATAACTATAGTTAAATAATGATTTGTGAGTAAACAGCTTAATTTTATTCGTTAAATAGTCCTAACAAATGCCACTCTTTATTTCCAAATTCTCTAGATAAATTCACTCTTCACTTCGTGAGTCGTGAATTTATCGATAATTTGGAAATCACTCGTGGCATTACTTATGATAATAAGGATGATGATGGCCATATGATTTCGGGGACCGTTTGGGCCTTAAAGTTTTCCTGACATTAGTCTTACAGGTGAGGATAAAACCCGATAAATACCTCACCCAGAAAAACTGCCCCGACCGGGGATCGAACCCGGGCCCGCTGTGTGACAAGGCAGCACGCTAACTCGAGATCACAGTGATGGACATTATTATTATTGTTATTATTATTGTTGATATTATTATTATTGTTATTAACATTATATTGTATGGACTCTTACCTTAAGGGAGGAGAGAAAATTACGAGTTTTGAGAATAAATTTCTTAGGAAAATTTTTGGACCAAAGAGAGATGAAAAGACAAGTGAATGGAGAAAACTCAATAACACTGAACGAATGGTCTTCATAGGAAGCCAGATATGTTAAGAAGAGTTGAGTCTCGTAGATTGCCATGGATTGAACATTTGGCACGAATGGGGAATGAAGGAGATGCTGGAAGCTTCTTGTAGGAAAACCAGAGAGAAAACTCCCAGTCGGTAGACCAAGAATGAGGTGGAAGAATAGCATTAACCATAATTTGAGAGAAGTAGATTAAACAGGGGATGGTTGGAAAACATCTCTGGATAGGGATGTATGGAGATCTTATGTCCGCGCGGCCATGAACCTACGGGTTCGATAATGACAGTGAATTAGTTATTAACATTTAAAAAATTAGACTTTTAAATAAATTTAAAATTAGAAGTAGATTACAAAAAATGGTGAAAATTTAGTATACGAGCGTTGCTATGAAGATCTTGAAGATTTCCAGGCTGTTGGCCGTGGCCTTAGAGGCTTGAAGTTCCCCGACGTTTCGCCAGAGAAACATCGGGAACTTCAAGCCTCTAGACCACGGCCAAACAGCCCGGAAATCTTCTTCAAGATCTTAATAATAACTCCGGCCGTGAAAGCCTAAGTCAATATATACGAGCGTTAGTTTTAACGCGATTCTCCTTTTTTTTGTGTTTTATTTATAAAAATCTCATGGACATGTATATTAATGTTCATAAAGCAAAGTGAACACCTTTGTTGGGAATATTGCATAAGGGTTTTCACATTAGACGTTACATTTCCCTGAATAGCTCCGTGTCAACTAGGTAGAGTTATGAATGTATAATTGGAGTAATATCTTGCCGTGTGAATTGACAATTGTTCTATGTTGTAATAAGACTATTATTCTAGCAAGCTTTAGTCAACATCAGCATCTGCCTAATTAAGGAAACTCTGGCTGAAAAGGCTCAAAATACACATTATCATCAAAACTAACTTGTAAAGTTATATTAATATAGAGCGATGAAACCAAACCAAAAAATTCAGCTTATTCTGCCACTGTGCTCTCTCTCTCTCTTTCTCTCTCTCTCTTGCCAATACGTTTTATCCAGCTTATACACTAAAACCTGTCTTAGCCGGAACCTTTATACGAAGGAAACCTGTAGAGAAGGAAAAAATCTCCAGAATGATACAATTTTATATGTAAAATCGTCCTGCATAAGCCAGAAACCGTCATAACGCGGAAATGGAATGGTTTTTAAAGTAAAAAAATAGTTAATGTTTACTACAATAAGATGGAACATTATTCTTAAGCATGTTCTAATTACAGTATTAATGACAAAAATCTGCATATGACGCTTTCTGCATTATATCGTTTTACCTTCTTGGTTGCTATTGTATTGCGGGGATACCCTTGCTTATGTGTGACAGCGGGAGAATCCCTTGTTTTTCCTTACCTGCTTACGTTACCTGCGAGGGAGTTGGGAAACTCTTCAGACTTCCTGTAGTTGAATTCCGTCTCGCTTTTTTGTAATAAAATTGTTTTGTATTGCCGTGCAAACTGAGCAGAGTTACATGCACTATTTTGTCTGTATTTCAGTCAATACGTTATGTCTTTAAAGCGTGCATGTAAAACCCTTACACTGCGTGAGAAAATTCAAGCTTGTAATTTGGGAACCCTTTATAAGAAGGAAAACTGCCAAGACGGAAATATATTTAAGGAACCGTCATGTTCCTTCATAAACAGGTTTTACTATATTCAATATTTGTCCTTCCTGCTGTAACTAGCGAAGTATTTTTTTACGTTTTTTTCTTATATTCATTTGAATTATTTATTATTTTTATTCTTCTGCATTATATTCTTTTTTACACAGATTCCCAATGCTTTCTATCCATTATCTTTTATACCAGTTATATTAATGTAGTTACAATATGTTTGTCCACCGCTGTGGTCTCGAGGTAGGGTTCTGCCTTCTCACGCAGCGGACCCGGGTTCGATTCCCGGTCGGAAGAGTCTCCTGGGTGAGGTTTTTTCAAGGTTTTTCTCATCTCTAAGACAAATATCAGGAAGCTTAGGACCCAACGGTCCCCGAAAATCATCCGGCCATCATAATCATCATTTTCATTATCATCCATCACTGGTGTGGAAAGCAGCGGGAAGCTACCACACCTATAATTCCCTAGTAAAGCTTCAAAGTATAGCATGAAAATGTTATGATTGCAGTGAAAGATCTGCCCTCGGGCATAATTATTATGGGTGGATGTATTATATATTTAAGGATTCACTTTATCAACAAGTCATTAGACGTGAAGTGTCGACAAATTTTGTTCAGAGCCTCTTATTTCAGGCTTGAGGTACTTCCAGGTGCCATATATATATATATATATATATATATATATATGTATACAGTGGAGGAAATTGGTATAAAGGCTCTTGCTAGAAGTGTGAACACAAGTTTATTTACGCTTTCTTTGGCATTTTTCTATATTAACTTAGGAGGCGATTGAGTATAAAACACACACAAATAATGTCAAAATTAATTATCCATTTCCGTCCAAAAAAAGTATATGAAAACTGAAACCACTCTCACATATGGGTGGAAATTAGTATAAATGCACTTTGTGTATTTCACAGATTAAACCAAAAAGACTGAGCACAAAGTTTACAACAAAGCTCTAAAATTTAGTTGAACCTCCATTGTTGTTAATTACTTGGAAGATTCTCTTTGGCATTGACTTGTTGAGGGTGTTTATTTCTTCCACTGAGATTGAAGCCCACTCTTCTCGAATAACATTTTTCTGCTCAGTCACTGTCCCAAACTGCCGTATACTGCAATACACACGCCTTGCCAGGATCCACCATAAGTTCTCAATCGGGTTTAAATCAGGACTTCTGACTGGCCACGTCAAAAGTGGCATTTCTTTCTTCCTGAACCACTCCTTTGATTTAGCAGACACGTGAATGAAAGCATTATCTTGCTGAAAAAATAGGTCTTCGCCAAATTCTTCATACATTCGTATCAATTAGGACTCCAAAAGCTCCACAGTGTAGGACTCAGAATTCACCTTGGTGCGTATCTATGTTATTTTTGATCTTCCTTTAAAGCAGAATGCTGCCCAAATCATAACGCCTCCACCACCGAAGTTTTTACTCATTCTTAGTTGTCTTCAATACGAAGGTCATGCCAGTAATACTAAAAGCGATCAGGCCCGTCCAGATTAAACTTTTTCTCGTCACTGAATATTACTTTATTCCATTCTGAGATCCAGGACATGTGTTCTTCAGCAAAAGTCATTCTAGCTTTCTTATGTGCATTATTCAGAGGTGTTTTTTTTATTTTAGGTTTTTGTCTTCTGACAGAATTTGTCTTACTCGTCTGGCTGTTACTGGGAACTTCAAATCAGCTTGGATTTGAGAAGAAAACATACTCTTACCTTTTGCATAAAATGAGACGTTTAGTGCGCTCAGACAATTTTCTTGTCCGTCCATACTTCCCGCTTTTTCCATATTGATAAAATTATCAATGACACGTCTTGAAGCCCCAATTTCGTAGTTATTTGTCGATTGGAAAGGCCCATCACCTTGAAGGCACTACCTCTTGATTTCTCTTCATTTGATAGAGGCTTTCCACGCGGCATTGTACATACTACTGACTTGTAACTGATGAACGATGCTCACAAACACGTCTCCATGTAATTGCAGTGTTTTGTTTACATTTATGTCCCTGTAAGAGCCAGACATTGGCCTGCCTTTATACCGATTTCCACCCCTAGGACAGCGTTTTCTTAGTTTTTCCGTAATATTTACGTATATAATAAATACAAAATGTGGAGACATGGATGAAATTATTTCCAAGACTATTTAACTCATGCCCCCAAATGGGAGTCAATGACCAATCACGTTTCAATGATTTCTGTTTTACAACCAATCAGAGTCGTGTTTCACCAAATATTTATCAGTGTTATAATTACCATATTAAAGAAAGCTCCTCCTTACAATATTGCGTTCCTTTGGCAATAAATAGTATGATCTGGTTGCAGTGATAAACAAAAGAAGCAGTAGAAGCGTACCTATCGTTTCTCATTTGTAAACATCGCCGTTTACATTAAATATATAAATATTTTAAAATAACTATAGTTAAATAATGATTTGTGAGTAAACAGCTTAATTTTATTCGATAAATAGTCCTAACAAATGCCACTCTTGATTTCCAAATTCTCTAGATAAATTCACTCCTCACTTCGTGAGTCGTGAATTTATCGATAATTTGGAAATCACTCGTGGCATTACTTATGATAATTATATGTAATCTATGACATACATACGGTATTTGCATAAATATTTCAGGTTGTTTTACTACTAAAAGTTAGTGCCTTTATACCAATTTCCTCCACTGTACACACACCTTGCAACCTACGGTTTTACTTACCTTCTGAAATAAACCTTGCTCAGTATTATTATTTCCTATTGAAATTAATCGATCTTGGGCGGATTTGAATCCGTGAACATCGGAACCATAGCCTGATAACCACTAGTAACAACTAACATAGATTCTTTTAAGTTCTTCCTTCACTTTAACCAACTTAATCAATCTTGCGTCCTATATTACTATTTCATAAAATTTCCTTTTCAAAATCCAAGTTGACAGTCATTTCTTAAAGAGTCGAAAAACTAAGAGAATCTACATAAACAGGGAGTTCTGAAAAATCCAATACCTACACAGGAGATATAGTTTCACAAAACAAGAAAAGTAAGTCTGTATAAGCATTGTTTCTAAAGTTAATATCTTCTGAATTATGGTCCTATTTCGTAAAGAGACTCTACTACGTATTGAAAGGAATAAAGTGTCGTGGACTTGCTTCCACGGGGCGCACCCTGGGAAACGTATTTTAATTTCATTGACAAAAAGTCTGTAAATTAGCATTTGAACTCGAAATGATACAGTGCATGGTGTAATATGTTGATTAAACATTTTTTTTAGTTATTGCCAGATACATATAAAAACAATATGCGTTGTGTAATTGTAATGGAATCTACATACAATGTGTTCTCATATTTTCTTGTCAAATACTCAGAGTAGAAGATATGCCGCTCTTACAAAATAAGACCATAACTATATATATATACAGGGTGTGCCATTCAAACCTCCCACATTTTAATTAATCATAACTAACAAAATATGCGGAATTATGAAATGAGGCCGGTATTAAACGAAACAGAAACTCAAAGAATTTTCATTTCCACACACTAAAACACCTCTATATGTGCACCATTAGTAGCATGAACAATATCAAGTCCGTATTCGATTTCGTGCCACGTGCTGTCCAGCATGTCCATTGGTACTGTTGCAATTGAGTCAAGGATACGGATTCGTAAATCATGAAGATCTTGTATTGGAGTTGCAAACACACGGTTTTACATACCCCCAGAGGAAGAAGTCTAGTGGAGTGATGTCTGGTGAACGTGGTGGCCAGCAAATTGGTCCGCCGCGTCGAATCCACCTATCTGGGAAGGATTTTTTGAGTGAATTCCGAACATCCAGGCTCCAGTGTGGTGGGGCTTCATCTTGCTGAAATATTACTTGGGGTTGCAGATCAGATACTTGGGGGTGCAAGAACTATTCCAACATGTCTTGGTATACCGGGCCAGTTATTGCCCTCTCATGGAAGAAAAAAGGACCTGTAATCCTGTTCTTCATCAGGCCGCATCAAACGTTTACTTTTGGACTATCCCGGACGTGTTCACTGTTGACATGTGGATTTTGCATACCCCAGATCCTTACACTGTGCCGATTAACAGATCCTGATACATGGAACTTTGCCTCGTCAGAAAACGTTTCCAAGAAATTGAGTATCCTTGTCAATACGATCCAGCATTTCAATAGCGAATGCCTGTTGTCGTGGCTTGTCATCTGACTCTATTTGTTAAACAATTTTCACTTTGTAGGGGTGCAAAGGAAGTCGCTTATGAAGCACTCGATGCACAGTTGATCGCGGCACATTGAACTGCCGGGAAGTTTGGCGAATTGATTTTTGTGGACTTCTCTGAAATCCTGCTCTACTTTCTTCAATATTTTCTTGTGAAACACGTGTACGAGCACTTCCTGATTCTTTTTTAACGTTTCCAGCTGCCAGAAACTTCTCAAGTCATGCCTTAATGGTCTTCCGATTCAGGTGTATTTCCTCCATATTCTCTCCGGTAATTTCTTTGCACTGTAATTATTAACTTTGTCTCTGCATATCAGAAAACAGTTTGTGCCCGTCGCTGAGGAGTCGCCATTTTATTTTGTTATTATTGTCCAACATGCGACAGATGAATTAACTGCAACAATGAAAACAAAATGCTTTTAGTTTCTCTTTCTTTTAATACAAACCTCATTTCATAATTCCGCATACTTTGAGAGTTATGATTAATTAAAATGTGTGAGGTTTGAATGGGACATGGTGTATACATAAAGTTTAAGAAATATGGCCATATAAACTTTTTGTCTTCTTTTGCTTAATACTATCATTCTCTATGTTTCAGAACATCCTGTATTAATTGTAGCTACCATTCCTTACCACTCGAACACATTAGAAATCTGTAATTAATCTTTTTGTTTACAAAATTAAAAATCATGCGAGATCTATACTGTCTCATATTTAAACTTTATGGGTGTCATTCCCTAATGATATTAGATATTTCATCAGTTCTTCCTTTTATTCTTATTTCAATAAATTGTGTAGTCTTATAAAAATTGTCGGATTACCAGATTCACTTTTCGTCTTCGATAAACTGTATGTGGAATGGGATTAACAAGTATTGAAAAATTTGATAATGATCACTGTTACATTTTTAAATCATTACCTTTTAGTACTGGTATCAAATTGGTCTTAATGTTATTTTGCACTTGAAGCTGTGGAAGTTTCAGCTTAAATTATCGTATTGCTTTTATAAAACATTGCCAGCTCCTGCATTACTTTATAGTCAAAAAAATTACGAAGTAGAATACAAAGCGTAGAACTGAATTTCCTTAGAAGAACAAAGGACTGCACAAGATTGGATCGGATAAAGAATGCAGATATAAGAAGAGAGTTAAATATATATCCACTGAATGTTAAAAGGATATGGAGACATGTTGAAAGAATGAACGTAACAAGATTACCAAAAGCATCATTTAACTACAAGCCAAGACGTTCAAGATATGTAGGATGATCAGTGAAAAGATGGACAGAACAACTGTGAGACGGAACAAGCAATTATCCTAGCCCGTGAAGCGAAGAAGAAGATAACTTCTACATTCTTTAAAACGATGTTTAATAACTATATTTTCGAAAATATCATTTTGTTCTTCTTCTTCGCTTCACGGGCTGGGCTAATTGTCTGTTCTGCTTCACAGTTGTTCTGTCCATCTCTTCACTGGCCTTCGTACATTCCTTGAACCACTTGGCTTGTAGTTAAATGCTGTTTTTGGCAATCTTGTTATATTCATTCTTTCTACATGTCTAAACAATGCATCTCTATATTCATTGATTTTGTGAAACTCATCTCTCTCACAGTGTTCATTTTGTTAATAGATGAATTAAAGCAATTCGGATGGAAATGTATAGGTTTAGTAAAACAATTTCACGTTTTACTGCTGTTGTACATATGAATGTTAGCGAAGTCCTAGTTAATCCGCTTATTTAGAGTCGCGGTGAATAGCTGTAACTGCCCCTCATGTAGAGATTTATTGAGGTTCTCATAGCGACGCAGTAACAACGCACATTTTTACTTCTGTCACATACAATGAAGCATACGAATCTTGAAATCCTTCTTATTCTATAATATATAAAAGTTGATTTATTTATACAATAGATGTAATATTATTAAATTAACCGAAGTACTTTTAACCTTGTGAATTGAACTCTCAGAGAACCGAATTCTGTAACTTAAAATCTATCATTGTTTTATTTGTCCATTGAGAAGACGGACAAGAAAACATATAAACATACAATGTGATATTCCGACGGGTTTACTAGTATACGACTTGAGGTGCCATTTCATTTGATAGCGTATGAATAAGGATCATTTCTCATGGACGTTGAAGTGCCCGTTCTTCGCACCTCTTGACATGGTTAAACCACCTTATTTAGAGTAAGGCAGAACACCTAACTTCATAGACAAGATGTAATATTAGTCTAACCTAGATAAATGTTTGAACATACACACTGTAGTTAATATGATTACAAATCATTAAAAAAGGTTAAACTTTATAGATAGAGCGTGCGTCCACGGAAAGCTCTGAACTATAACCTACTTAAATTAATAAAACGGCATAAACATAATCGCAACAAATTACATACCAAAACGTCTTTTAAGTTGTTATATTGTCACCATTGATTAATTTTCATAAGTAATGCCACGAGTGATTTCCAAATTATCGATAAATTCACGATACACGAAGTGAGGAGTGAATTTATCTAGATAATTTGGAAATCAAAAGTGGCATTTGTTAGGACTATTTAACGAATGAAATTAAGCTGTTTACTCACAAATCATTATTTAACTATAGTTATTTTAAAATATTTATATATTTAATGTAAACGGCGATGTTTGAAAACAAATGAGAAACGATTGGTACGCTTCATCTGCTTCTTTTGTTTATCACTACAACCAGATCATACTATTTATTGCTAAAGGAACGCAATATTGTAAGAATACTCTCTAGTGGAGAAAAGATGAAACACATCAAACTGTATATTAATTCATTTATGATGTCGTATGATGTAAATATGACAATTATATTTGTCTGGATTATTACCTGGGAAAAAATACATTTAAGAAAGTGCAAACAGTGGTTTTTTTTGGTGGTATAATCAATTTCTACTAATGTTTTTTATATTAACTCCTGCAAGCGCTATGTGTTGACATCCATGCAGTATATATACAATCTGGTAGCCGTATTTCTTGGAGTCAGTCACTGCAAAATAATGGTCAGACCTGTTCAGAATATTAAAAAGGAGGAGCGTTCTTTAATATTGTAAATTTAATATAGATAAATATTTGGTGAAACACGACTGTGATTGGTTGTAAAACAGAAATCATTGAAACGTGATTGTTCATTGACCTCCATTTGGGGCATGAGTTAAATAGTCAACGTAATTTTTCAGGTACGATGAATTACAGGATATTGCTTCCATCCGAGATAAAGTTCAAAGTTGTTATTTTCATTCTAGTTTTATTTTGAGCGTGCTGGAACTTATTTTATTATATTGCCTAAGATTGTTGGATGTAGGGTAAGGTTGCCTAATTCTCTCTTACCTGTACTTTTTTCATTTTTGTATAAATGTAACATTTTAGTTAATGGTGACAAAATATGAATACAGGAACATAGTATGAACCTTTCATGAGATTATTTATCGAATTAACTGTAAACCGATGTACAGTTGTCCCCAAATGCCTCATAATTTTTTCCAAGACATGGATTCCTCCATACGTGATATGGGTCATACATTCGTTATAGTGGTATCCTAAAACAGCATAATTCAGCATTCGGAAGTACATGGAAATACCAAAAAATGGCGATTCATATAAATAGAGTTGGAAAATTGAGTATGGCAGATGTATTTATCTACCTTTCAAAAAATCTATTAAAATGCTATTCTTGTTTGAACTCTTATTTCTTCATTCCTGTTGGGAAATCTAGGATTTGTTATGATATCCTTGTAGTTCATTTCTATTTCAAATTCATGGACATGTGTGACACAGACACTCAATTCTTTTCTTTATCCGGAGTTTGATAGAAATTCTGAATCTCATAGCAATCTACGTCATGGAAAATACATTTTCTCTCCGTTGGATTTTTCAAACATCTGTCATACTCCCTATAAATGGACTGTTTGTTTTTACAGATGGCAGATAGAGAGAGAAATTCGCCTTTCACAAACACAAAAATGGATATCCAAACATGAAGGTAACTGGTAAATGTGTTGAAATCAGTGTTCGTACGCTCTTCTGTGACGACAAACAAAACTATTTATATTCACTTGCTGATGTAGAACTTGCTTAGGAAACAAAATCGTACACGTTTCGCACAAAATAGTGACAAACTCAGAACATGGGTTGAGCATCTAAGATATGACTCATTATCTGGAATGAAAAAAATAATAAATAATAGTTAAAAAAACAAAACAACACGCTTTATTAGAAAACCGAACTAAAAAATGGAAAATAATTTTAATATCCAACAGGCTTGGGATAAAATTAAAGTGGTCAACAAAAAGTCATCTCCAACATAATTAGAATAAAACTATAGTTACCTACAAAAAAATAGTTTTACCATCAAAAGCGTGGGGTGCTCTATATCAATTAATATATTTGATAATAAAAAGATATCGGTAAAAGTAAAGTCTCTAAGAAAAAATGTAAATACCATAAAAAGCACCCCACGCTTTTGATGGTAATTTTTTTTGTAGATAACTATAGTTTTATTCTAAATGTGTTGGAGATGGTTTTTTTGTTGACCACTTTAATTTTATCCCAAGCGTGTTGGAAATTAAAATTATTTTTCATTTTTTAGTTCGGTTTTGTAATAAAGCGTGTTGTTTTAGTTTTTGAAACTATTATTTATTTTTTATTTTTTAGTTTTAATATTTTACAGAATAAGATAAAAATGTAAATATCCTTCAATTCGATACTATTGTAGTATGAACTGAAAGTTGTACTCTTCTAAAAAAATCCTCCGGGCCGGATTTGAACCAGCGGCCTATGGATTACTGAATGATATACTACTACAGTCTACCGCTCTACTAACTGAACTCTTATAACGATTGACTAAAAAGTTGACAAGTCCGCAACCTACTATACCGGTTTTTATTTTTTTGATTTTCTGATTATTCTGGCCAGGATTTTAGAAAACATTTATGAAATTATTGTATTGTCATTGGTCCTTTACAAGTATACAAAGTTTCAAGTCGATCCAATGATTTTAAGTGGGTAAAAATCGTGTTGAAAGATTCCGTTACATAATTACACACACTTTTTTTTATTTTCTGATGATTCTGGCTAGGATTTTGGAAAAAAAAATTATGAAAGTATTGTATTGTCATTGGTCCTTTACAAGTATACAGAGTTTCAGGTCGATACAATGATTTTATTTGGGTGAAAATCGTGTTGAAAGATTCAGTTACATAAATACACAGACACTTTTTTGATTTTCTGATGATTCTGGCCAGGAGTTTAAAAAAATGAAATTATTGTATTGTCATTGGTCCTTTACAAGTATTGTATTGTTATTGGTCCTTTACAAGTATACAAAGTTTCAAGTCGATCCAAAGATTTTAAGTGGATGAAAATGGTGTTGAAAGGTTCCGTTACATAGATACAGATAAATATAAAGCGTGTAAAAAATTATTATTTTTACTTTCCTGACAATTTAATTAGATTTAACAATCGCGTCGAAAGTAGAGAAAAATTAAATTAGAGCAGCTAAAGAATGTTTTATATAGTGCATTTGTCATCTATTTTGTCACGATGCCAATAAGTAACAATAGTTCCAGAGGGTAAGCTCCTGTGCTTATAAATTTAATTAAGGATATGGTTTTCATATCCGAAAATACTTAAAAGTTACACAAATTGTTGTGACAGGACGGACGGTTTTTAACTTCGTACGAAGCCACATCTTCAGTCGAAAAATTGAAACTAACTTTGACCAGGATGAAGGTAGATACATCATATTTTATTTATCGATGCTTTTTTTAAGTACTCAGAAATAAAACTATTAATTGAAATCTGGTCGTAACAGGGCTGAAAAATTTATATCAGAGGACTCTTTATTTCAAGATTGCGGATATTTTAATTGCCACAAATTTAGAAAATTGTATCTGGTGATTTACTTGCCTTTCGTAAGAAATCATACTTAGGTCTTGTACGGCCTTTAAAATCCATCGATAAAGCTTGGTTTGAGCACGCGAACATCGCAACCAGAATTGAACATTATAACCACTAGCCACCTAGACTGACAGCTGGGAACAAAATTTCGTATCCGAAGGTCTGACTTAATACTACCGGATCTTCAAGGTCACTATGGGAATAGTTGTAATTATAATATTAATGCAATAGTAAAATTGTCTGTAATTGTATGACACTATCCAGACACAGGGTAGTTACAAAAACATGGGAAAGTGTAGCATTAGATACAATGCAATTACATTAATTATAGGACCATCAATGCCTAACGTATGTTTTAATGATACTTTGAAGCTTTGGTTAGAAGAAGTGTGGTGTGATTTGGAAAAATAGTTGAACTTGTTTATATAAATAGGCTATCTAAATCTTCATTCGTTACTTCCACCTATATAAAGGGAGTAAAACTTCCTGGGACGCTATAGAAAGTAAAAAATAAAATTTTAATTTAATAGAGTACGTTACTGATGTGTGGATATTGTACTTTATTATTTAATCGCTCTTTACATTTTCTATTATTTTAAGTAATTGCGTTACATGGAACTTATTTAATTCATATTTCGAAAAAGCTTATATCATAAATAATATCCTGTAAGCTGCCAGAAATTCATTTAAGACATGTACATAATTCAAACTCTGATTTTAAAATTATTTCTTCAAATTTATATTTTATTTTTAATTATGGTTAAACATAATTTATAAATATCAACCCAGAAAACGAAAACAAAGGCTTTTCATGGGAAATGTCCCAAAAGATTGAAAATTGTTTTGATTGATAAAATTATAGAAAAAGTACACAGAATATTCTAGGCTCCATATCTCCTATAATTATGGAAATTATCTGAGGGAAAATAATTATTATTTCAAAAAATGTGTGGAAACATAAAATGGAATTTACGTAATAAAATCCTCAAAATGAACTATGCTAAAATTGTATAAAGTGATGGCAGTTCCAGTAACAATATGAGGATGAATACAGCTTTTATACAGTTAATAGAGGTGGCAGAAATAAAATTGCTTCGATGTGTTACTGGTTATGCTATAAAAGATCATATATCATATACCAAACGAAACAATAACACGAAAATCAAATATATTTAATTTAAATAAGATAATGGAAGCTCGTAGAAGTGGCTGAATTCAAATACCCAGGAACAATAATCACAAACAGGAATGAGATGCACAAAGAAATTAAACATAAGTTAAATTCTGGAAATTCGTGCTGTTATGCCTTACAGAGACTTTTGACTTCCCAACTCCTTCCAAAAATCGTTAAACTGAAGATTCATAAAACTATTATTCTATCAGTTATATTATATGGATGCGAAACATGGACTCTTACTTTAAGGGATGAAAGGAGATTACGAGTATTTGAGAATAAAGTACTTAGGAATTTTTTGGACCAAAGAGAGATGAACAGACAGGTGAATGGAGAAGACTGCATAACAATGAATTATATGGTATTTATAGGAAGCCAGATATAATGAGAACAGTTAAGTCTCGTAGACTGCGATGGGCAGGACATGTGGTACGAATGGGGAATGAAAGACGTGTATGGAAGCTTCTTGTAGGAAAACCAGAGGGAAAACACCCAGTTGGTAGTCCAAGAATGAGGTGGGAAAATAACATTGACTATGATTTGAGGGAAGTATATTATACAGGATTGATTGGAAAACATTGGTTCAAGATAGGGATGTATGGAGAGCTTATGTCCGCGCGGCCATGAAGCTACGGGTTCGATAGTGCCATTGAGTTAGCTTAATTGAAGCTCATAATTTGAATTGATATTTACGGAAGAATTAATGCTAGATTTTCAAAATAGGCAATTCTATACTAGTCACAATGTCGCAGGGACATTGGATGACCAAGAAGATGGAAAAATGAAATTTCTGAAAGAAACGGACCATGCGGCCTGACGTGATAATTAATTATACTTGTATCAACTAACTAACTCACTGGCACTATCGAACCCGTAGGTTCATGGCCGCGCGGACATAAGCTCTCCTTATATCCCTATCCTGAGCCAATGTTTTCCAATCATCCCCTGTATAATCTATTTCCCTCAAATCATAGTTAATGTTATTCTCCCACCTCATTCTTGGTCTACCAACTGGGCGTTTTCCCTCCGGCTTTCCTACAAGAATCTTCCATGCACGTCTTTCATTCCCCATTCGTGCCACATGTCCTGCCCATCGCAATCTACGAGACTTGACTGTTCTCATTATATCTGGCTTCCTATAAAGACCATGTAATTCACTGTTATGCAGTCTTCTCCATTCACCTGTCTGTTCATCTCTCTTTGGTCCAATCATTTTCCTAAGAACTTTATTCTCAAATACTCGCAATCTCCTTTCCTCCCTTAAAGTAAGAGTCCATGTTTTGCATCCATATAATATAACTGGTAGAATAATACTTGCATCAACTAGCAATAGTTAAATATTTAATAATCACCATTGTATCTTTAATATTTGTGTGTACATAATTGAAGCGATACACATGGGACGGGTTTGAATCCGCTTTTTGTAATATAATAGTAATCGCATTGTCAATGAAATCTGCTTTATTCTTTATGCTTATTAGGAGTGTTAGGAGTGTTAGGATAATAGTGGGTTATACTTGCTTCTGTGCCATTACCGGCTACAGGCACAGTACACTCGAGGATTTTCATTCCAACAATAAATTATATACTAGAAAATGAATTTTCTCTAGTTGTGTTAGTTCTTTAGCGTTTGTTTTACCTGCTTAAAATATATTTACTTGTATCCACATAGTTCAAAGAAAGAACGCATATATATTTCTTGAAACTAACCATTCCCGGTCATGTAGGTCTATTCCCATTATTTTGTTCTTCCTGAATGTGTACTTTGCTTTTGTGTTAGAGTCAGAGAGTTCCTATAATCATTTCTTTCTTTTTATTTTCCTTACTTTAACTTTTTCCTTTGTAGGTTTCTTTATATTCCACACTACCCAGGTATTACAGGCAAACGATATAAAAAGAGCATTTTTAAACTTAGCTTTCTTTTATGTGAGCACACAAGTACTTAAGTCTTCCTCGGTAAGTGTTCAGCTCAATTGCCATGTCAACTCAGAGACATCACGAGCATTTAAGACAATAAACAGTATTTGCCCTTAAATTCGTACTGAACAAGGCGAATGATTGTAATGGCCAGAAAGTGTTCGAGGACAATTTGAGACTTAACGTTTCCTAGTATTTGTCTTACAGGTGAGGGAGAATCCCGGAAATAATCCTCACCCATGAAACTAGCTCTACAAGAGTGTAATTCGAGCCTGCTGCGTTTGAGGGAGTGATATCCTTAGACCACAGCGAATAATAATAATAAACAATACAAATTTGTATCAGTTGTGTCAGTCGTCCTCAACACATTATATTTGAATAAAATATTCAGCTACATATGTTGTCATCAGTTCAACACAATAGAAAACACCCTGACAGTAATGCATAGAGAGAACGATAACAGAAGAAGTATAATTCATGAAGCAAACAAGGAACAATAACTTACTGAACGAGAACCCGCCCTACCAGATCAATCCACTACACAATATATTCGTTAAACAAAACCATTGCCCAATGAACAGCTTTGAAGATGGAACCGGTTCCGAAAGGCCTAGCTGCATATTTATATAATTTGTTGAGGACGACTGCCACAACAGGTACAATTTTTTAAAAATATTTAACAATAACCTCAATAATATTTATAATAATGATAATAATAATAATAATAATAATAATAATATTAATAATAATAATGCAATGACAATAATAATAATAATAATAATAATAATAATAATAATAATACAATGACAATAATAATACAATAATAATGACAATAACATAAAATAATAATATCAATACCGATGGCAATAATACTAAAACAATAATAATAATGGCTATAAAAATTACAATAACAAAAAATAATGGCAATAATATTAATAACAATAATTAAATATAATCATCCACGACTGGTAATAACCTCATCTCCTGTATAATATAAATAATAATTCATATAACGTTATTAATTCCTAGCTTATTTGATTTTTAATGTTGTTTTATTGAGTTTTAAATATATTCTGTCTTCATACATATTTGGATTTTATTTTAAAATTATTTTATATCTCAACTAATTACCCGATATTAACATTACAATTATTGTTAATATTGTCATCGTTCATTAAACATAATTTGTAAATATATAATTGTATAAATACATACGTATGTATTTTACACTTTTAATTGTTATTGATTGAGTGGAGGAAGTATCATCATAGTAAATGTTCATCAACATTGTAATTGTGATTATCATCAACGTTATTATTTAGACTTAGGCATCCAAATACGTAATTGAATTGCATTACGTTTTATTTACTTCTTAGGCAAATGATTTTTAACTTGTACCACAAAGAAAAAGTTTGAAAATGGATGAATTGAAATAAAAACAGATAAATTATCTATGTATATATATTTCGAATGAAAGGTAATTTATTTTGAATGATTGTTTATACTTTGAAAATGAAATAAACAATTAAAAACATTACTGAAATGTTAACAAGATTTTAATTGATTCATATGGGATGGAACATTTCAGAAAATATAATTTTATTTGTACAGCATTCAATTTAATCACTTGTGACGAATAGCCATATTCTATGGATGTGTTTGCATTGTCAATTTTGTGTAGATTTATGTATGTGTGTCTCTTTTTCCCGGAACAGGAATTATTAGCATTTGCAAGTTGACCATATGTCATGTAGAGTAGATATGTAAATATACATTTTTGAAAGCCTCTAACCCATATCTACATTGCTATTTCAACACGCCATTACAAATTGTCAAATACGCCTACATAAATCATATAGAGTCTATTTAATGTTATAAATGTTATATTGGCATATTAAACATGTTTTTTTGTTTTCACATTTTACACTTAATTCACATTTATAGAGGATTTAACATCGAAGGTTAAAATCTTTGGTATATTTGGGTCATTCGTCGTTTCCGTATATCTGTTGTGTTTATCAAATGTTTTCGTTCATGTCGTTTGTACGATAAAATACGACATTAATATTTCTAAAATACAAGTACAAAGAATTGGTGCAGTCGTTTTCCTATAAATGTTAAAGTTTTAGAGTGATCTATGCGTAAATATGGATTGCTATGTTATTCGTATTTATATACGAGGGACGTTCAATTAAGATTGGTACTAATTTTTATATAACAATTAATTTTGAAAAATTACTCATACAAACTTTTGTCCCCCCTCAAAATACTTCCCCAATGCTATGCACTTGTCCCCCCCTTCTTTGCCATTCTTGGAAGACATGCAGGAAACCGTTGCTTGACATCTTCTTTCTTATTAAATGAGTTCACCACTGTAATCAAGAACTAATATTTGTAGGTATGTTATAAGTATGTTAATAGTAATTTTTCCTTTAATTTTTTTAATCCCCTTATGCTTTATGTTAAATTATTTTTATGTTTATATTTTATACCCTTATTATTAGGATGGCCTCTAAAGTTTTCACTGCCTTGGTTTCAATGTCAAACCGAATTCCATTAAGGTATTTTTTGGCTGTTGGGTTGAGAAAAAAGTCGCATGAAGCCAGGTCGGGACTGAAAGATAAAAATGGTTATTTTAAGTAATCCGTTAAATATAGGCATATGCTGTCGCGGACTTTTTTGTAGATTTTGTTGAGATTTTCAATTATTTTTACATTAATTTGCTTATGGTTTAGGCAGCATAAGCCATTGAAGCGTTCAAAAAGTTCCGAAAAACACGTTTTTCGCTTCGAAGGATGATTTTTAGGGATGAAGAGTTTGAGTATTACAATTTTGAGATATATATATATATATATATAGTCTGTCTGCCTCCCCTTTATGCGCTACCATACCGTTCATCCAATTGTGAAAGGGCAGACGTTGAAGAAAAAACACAGAAATAAATTATTAGTCACAGAAATGGACTTTTAAAGAAGATCGGCAAAAATATCGAAATTAGATAAAATAAAAATTAATATAATAAGAGAAATAATGAATGTAGAAAAGGATATTGTACAAGAAATTGAAGAAATCCAACTAAAATGGTATGGACATATAATGAGAAGAAAGGACACAGGAACAAACAAAGAAGTATGGAAAAGGGAAACGTGGTAGACCAAAGCCAACATGGATAAAGGGAATTCAAGAGAACATGAAGAGAAATATGACAGAAGCAGACACGCAAGACTGGGAAGTGTGGAAAAAACATGTATATTTTGTTTTAGGATACCTGTGTAAATAATAGAAACAATCCTAAAAATATATATAGGCCTATAAGTTTATATATAATATAGATTGTAAGAATAAATCTTAATGATGTGTATAGAGATTTGTTAAATAAATTATAGAAGTGTACTTCTTATCTTGATTTCTTTCTGTTTTCAATGTGTTGTGAAAACATTCTCTCTTTGAAGTCAGATTACGCATATAAGCTGAAGCACTAAAAATACAATGGATGGCATTGATCATGCATACATGAATTTTTTCACATCTGATTTTGTTTTAAACACACAAAATTATGCAATAATCAAAATTGACTTGAATTTAATTCGTTGCAATTCCGCCCAACCTATACCTGGTTTGGATGTTTATTAACTTTGTCACAAAATTAACCTGGATAATGGAAGCTTGTAATTCGAGAGACATGTGAGTATGAGGTATCACAATTTACAGGTGTTTCCGAGCTTACAATCTATTCTCTCATCCCATAAACCGTACTATTAACCTTCATCAAAGCATAGTATTATAATGCTCTCTAATTCAAATTAATGCTACAAGGAAGGATCATGCAATATTAATGGTACTTCGAGAAAGGGGGTAAATTATTTCATTTTCGAGAGACAAGATGAGACTTGTTTCATGAAAAATTGAATTGAAAAGCTCAATGATTTGTATGTCTACAGAATGTTTTATACCTTTTGGTCAAAATAATTAGTCGTAGTGAAATCTACAGCCAATATTTGGAGATAGATAAACTACGGATCTGAGAAAACCACTTATAGCTCGACAAAATGTTGATGAATATAATCTTCTTCTTCTTCTTCTTCTACTTCATGAAATTAGGCCTTTGGACCTGTTTTAAAATCAAGTGGGATGTAACGAATCTTCGCATCTAGTAAATGAGCGTCCAACACTTCTATGCCCTATTGGTTTGCACTTTAATAACACATGAGGTTTTCTATCTGTAGACATTCTTTTAATATGTTCATACCACTTGTTTCTCGTATTGTCAATTCTACTTGTTGATTCAAATTAGTATGAATATAATAATGAGAATTTTTTAATTAAGTTGTTTAAATTTTGTACTCATAAACGATTTGAAACTATTAGCAACTGTCCAAATAAATGATCACTGGCTTACATATTTACCATATTATCTTATACTAGCTGATTACCCGTCGTTGCTCTCATTGCTATTTAAGCTATTTATCCCAATCTTACCATCACCAATCAGCTGAATGAACCCGAAACCCATGGGTTCGACACTTATATCGGTTTATTTTTACACGTCATTTCGCTTTCATCCCTTCAGATACTAGGGGCCAAGCTTGATTGATGCAAATCAGCATAGCGATGCCGAAAATTAAAGATTCGACACTAATACCGGTCATTTTGACTATCTAATACGGATTCATCTTTGTTGTAACCAACCTATAAATAAGTATTCTAATGTGTATATGCAGGGTGTAAATGAATTATACCGCATACATTTAACTGCTTACAGAGGGGTAACATACATGTAATTTGAGATAGGGAACCAATGATTTACGAGGGAAAATGGGCGAGTTATAGGGAATCAAAGCAATCGAAAATTAATACAGATAAATCAACAGGAGAGCAAAGTATGAGAGAAAATTGCACTAGAATAACTTCAGATCTTTGTATTAATTCCGAGATCCATCAACAACGTTTATGAAATATTGGATTATCAAATTCCTTAAAATGTAGAACTTAGCAAGATGATTGCACGCCACTGCTCTGGTTAAAGTAGAATCGGTACAATGCCTTAGCTCAGAATGAAACACGCAGAATCTGTGTAGTTAACGTGTGGCTTAATGGTTAACGCGATCTTTGATAGGCGTCACCAGCAGAGATTTTCGGTAAGACTTTTTTGAGCACGTCCTACTTAGATTACTAGAAGATGATCCTCTTCACGTCAAGCTCCTCCCCATTTCTGCCGGAATATGCGAAATCATTTGGATGAAGTGTATCCTGGCCGTTGGATATAGGAAGAGGTAGTTCAACTGTAGTGTGGCCACCTCGCTCTCCAGATCTCTGTCCACTTAGTTATTTTTGTGGAGACACCTGAAAACACTGGTGTATGCGACCCCTGTTGATACAGATGAACTGTTAGTCGCACGCATAATCGCAGCATGTGATGTGATCCGTGAGACACGGGATACGAGATGACGCTGTGTTGTGAGAATGAAGGTGTCCAATTTGAACATTCTCTCTAATGAGTCTGCAGGCGATTTACTTTTTTTTATGGTTTACTCAAATGTATTGTTTCTTATTTCTCAATAACATTATGTATGTCGTGTGAACTTACACTGTACCTCTTCATGTTATTACTCTTGAGATCGCTGCACTATCATTTATTTTAAGTACATAAGTACTGTACAGGTCAATTGCACATTTTATTTAGAAACCTATTATACTTTTTTTAAGAGCCCCACCACTATCCCCCTGGGTTTCCTTGGGCTTAATGTCCATATCCCCAGGTCTGCTCATGTCCCTATTTATTATCTGGGGTAGTTTCTTTATTTAATTCATTATACTTTTATAGAGTGCGGCTAGTTGAAACTTAATCTAAGGTGTTTACAGTTATATTACATTATGGTTTCTTAATCTAATTTTGTTTCTAATACAATGTAATAATAATATACATAAGATGGAAGTATTAATCTTATATCTACTTAACCTAAACTTAATATTACAATTTATCAAGTATATATATTGATATATTCTAAGTTCTAATTCTACTTATTCTATCGTTGATTTCCTCGTCTTCTCTTTTCTTCTTCAGCTCGTATGCTTAGAGCTTTTTGGGTATACTCCGCGATCAACTTGTAGTTATCTTTCTGCATCCAGAACCGCAAACGAGGAGGCCAGGCCTCGTTGCTGACGTACACTGAAGTATGTGTATTATTATTACAACCATTCAAGCAATTGTCTGTACAATACGTACGTAGATATTTTTGTAATTATTGTACTGCGCCGACATTCCAATACCATATTCTGTAAAATAATGAATAAACAATTAAAGCAGATGTAAATCTACGTACGTAACTAATTTACAGGACATATATAATAAAGGAAGAAAGGAAAGAAAAAAAAAGAAAGTATACACATAGTTTCGAACGTGATTCATCAATCTTACATTTGCGTCGGTGTTAAGACTGCTATAACCATTGAGCTAAAGGCGCATGATTGTTGCACGTTACAGTCTCTGTATCATATTATTTCCATTTTAATTTGAAATAATCAGTGGCGTGACAACCATTTTACAAATTGAATGATAACTTGGACATTTTTATTCGTAGACCATTAGTTCATAATCTCAAATTGCTTATATAATACCACCCTATACGAAGTTAAATTTGTGCAGTATAATTAATTTACACTCTGTATAATATATATATATATATATATATATATATATATATATATATATATAATAGCGTGATTGAATAGTGAACATTATATATATATATATATATATATATATATATATATATATATGATAAGAAAAATAAATGCTTGGATGGAATTTGAACCCGAGCCTCTGGATTGATACTCCAGTGCGCAACCAATTATGCAACCAAGCAAATCTACGAACATTTATCTTTCTTTATATATATTACAAGAGGTAGTTGGAACTCTGTATCGACTGCCATCTAGCAACTCCTATAACAAGGAAGCAAATTAAAGAGAATATTTTTTCTTTATAGCAGTGACGCTTTAATATGTTATAATTAATTTTTTTTACATTGAGCAATGATTAATGCTGCCAAAGTGCATACCTTCATACTAAAGTCTGATACAGGAACTAAAGAATAAGAAGAAACATACGGAGCGAGTTTTACGCCACCACCGCTATGGCAAACGAATGGAGGAGACCATCATACGAACTCCGACATACTGTGACCCGCTTTGCTATCCATGGATTTCATCACATGATCTTTAATAAAAAGAACTCAACCAACCAAATGAAAACTGTGTGTGTGTGTGTGTGTGTGTATACTGTGTGAAATGGTGAGCGACTGACACCATGGATATATTGGTGTCTCCAAAAAACAATCTCACTAACACAGTTCTGCAGCGAATGAACTCATATACTTTGCACATTATGCGCAATTCCTCTATATATGTATAGCGTGATTGTGTAACGAACATCTAAATAGCTTATCTTTCGAATTTATAAAATTAGTGTATTGGATATTTGTAAGAATGGGTGACTGACTTCTCTGCGTTCTGGGATTCTTCATATGGATACATCTCAAGTCGATTGTGTATGATAGTCGATATGAACCTAGGAGAGATGTTTTGTCAGTTTTAGGTATAACAGACACAATGATTTATATGAATTGAAATGACAAAGTATCACTCACCGTTGTACTACATTTATCCAGATTAGTGGTCACCAAGTTCAACTTTGAGTTGTAAGTGCTTTATAGATAAAAATAATTTTTAAATAAGCACAAGAAACAGTTCATCATATTTTTTAATGAAGACTACATTTTCGATCGACGATTTATTGTCTGGAAATATTCAGTTTGGGCTCCTCTAAAACTTTGTTGACCTGACATAGAAGGCGTGGATAACATCTGAAATACAATCTTTAGAACATGGTTTTTAATATTGTCCTGTTCATGTGTAAGAGTTTACTTTTTATAAGTCTGTGTACGTGTATTCCTCCTTTTTTTGCTCGATGTACAGGAACTTCCCATCTTTCAAAAATTGAATCCGAATTTTATCTTTATATATATATATATATATATATATATATATATATATATATATATATATGAAACGTTTCTCAAGGAAATTTAATTATTATTATTGCTTCAATTAGGATAATTAACAGGTGTCTGCACGGTGGGATCTGTTACCGCAATTTCGCTATTATTGCTCATGTATTGCCCCGCGTGGATATTTAACAACTCTACTAACCATACTTATATTGCACAGGTAAATACAATGTCTTTTCGAGTTCAAAGATTATAGCTATGATAGATAATCGAATTCCACAATTCTAATGTAATATCTAAGCTCGCAAAAACAATAAAGGGAGAACCGAAATAAAGAGAGAACATACATTATATTTAAGCAGAGAGTCTATGCGCTGGGCCCGTGATACATAACATGTTTCATTCCTTCAACATACATCTGCTAGTTATACATTCAAGCATATGAAATAATTAACAATCTGTCTATAGACGTTATAACTTTTCTAGTACTAATCATGAATGAGGCTTTGGGGAAGTAAACCATGTACTTTTACTAAACTCAGCTTCAAAAGGGAACTCTTGCATACTATAAATAATTCACAAACAAAGTTAACTAAACTGAGCGTATCTAATATATAAAAATCACTGTTTGTTTGTACTTTATGCGCGGCCATACCGTTGATCCGATTATGATGGGGCTTTTTGCAAAATTTTCAGGAGATTCCCGGGATGAACATAGGCTATAAGAGAGTTGTGATACTCAACTCCCACACCCTTAAAATCGCCCTTTGTAGTGGAAAATGGGGGGGAAGTAGCTCTTTGGATGCTTAAATGGCTTACGCTGCTTAAACCATAACAAATACAAAAAATTAATGTACACAGAATTGAATATCTCAAAAATCTCTACAAAAAAAGTCCGCGACAGCATATGTTTAACTCTTACGGATAACTCACAATAACCATTTTTGTCTTTCATTGATGCCAAGAAGATCGAGACAAGTACATAGATTCCTCTGCAAGCATAGCAGCACAAGGCGGGTATTCTTTTACGGATAACTCACAATAACGAATTTTATCTTTTAGCTCATTTGTGCCAAGAAGATCGAGATAAGTAGATTCCCGGGCAATAACGAGTAATCAGCACGGGAATCTTAAAATAATTACAATATACATGTATAATTATTTTTCATTCTATTTATTGAACTAATCATAAGAAGTACATTAATTTGTGTCTTTCAGCTCATTTATGCCAAGAAGATCGGGATGAGTAGATTCCGGACAACGCCGGGTAAACAGCATGGTGTATCTAAAAATAATTACGATATAATTTTTTCCTTTCACTTATTTAACTAAACATAAAACACATTAATTTTCGTATTTGAGCTCATTTATGTCAAGAAGATCGGGATAAGTAGATTCCCGGGCATCGTCGGATAATCAGCACGGGGTATCAAAAATATAAATTTTTAATTATTTCTCCTTCCACTTATTCAACTAAACATAAAAGCACATTAATTTAGGTGTAGCAGCGCACGCCGGGTATTAGCTAGTATTTCATATAAATGAAGTCATGAATAATTAAATGAAATAATTATAATTGCTGTAAACAATAAATAGTTCAAATAAGGATAACAAAATTAATTATTCCCGAAAAAATATTTATTCAGAATAAATGTCAAATATAAATGATATAATAAACACTAGTATACCATTTTAGATTCACAACTCCATTCACACTCGAAAACAAAGTTTCTTCACAGAGTACGAAAACAAACACAATGAACTAGCTGGTGGCCGAGGGACACGTACTCCGAATCCCTCGCCAAAACGAAGTTTCAAGCTCTTAAAGAAGACTGTATATAGTTTGGTTTCCGCATCCACGGACATCCCCTGTCACGCCGCATAGATGCGCTGACAGACGGGAGGGAGAAAGGGTGCGTTTGGGAAGGGATCAAGGTAAAGGAGATGCACATAGGAAGACAAAAACACAGTGATGTCAGGGCAACAGCACAGTACAGGTGAATGAAAAAATAAGTAAACAACTTTAACGTTCTGTAAAACATATTAAGTTACCTCGAAGTACTTAGCACTGTTTTGTTAGGAAGTGTTGAAGTTAGTTTCTGAACTCACATTTGTTCACTTGTCATCTCAGCGTTACACAACAATATCAAGTTCATTCCAAACCCGATGTAACATATATGCATCGACACTTGCTACAGTTCTTCTTTGCCTTTTTCCTTTGGGAATTTGTGAAAGACAGTGTTTTCGCTCTTCACTTCCTCTAATTTAATAAACTTAAAGTTGCAGAAACTGACAATACAGATATGTTACATCCGGTTTCAAATGAACTTGAGTATTATTATTTCGTTATAGTATGAAGCAGAGATTAATGATGAACATGTGTTAGTTCAGAAACTAAAGTTCTAGATTTCCTCTACAAAACAGTACAAAATGCTTTCAGGTACAATAAATATTTTTGTAATTTTAAATTGTTTACCTCTTTTTTGTAGCTCTGATTTCAACACATATTTCGTACAATCAATTAAAACTTTCCTATGTTAATAAACATCATGTCTGGAGCCCAGAATGGCTATACTTCCTAACATAGACCAGCGAAAGGAGAATATCTCCCACTGTCGAACGCGGGGCAGACAATTCTCCTCACTTCGTCTTACCTCGAAGTCACATCTGAACATAATTTGTCTTTATAAGTATAACGATAAGTAACTATCCTGAACTTTGTTATCGTATGGCAAGGAATAGTATCAAATTAATCCGCTAACGAACATAGAAAAATTCCATTTTAGTACATAGGGGAGATATGTTATACTCTCCTCGGTCCAACCTCAGCACCTTTTCTTAAGTTGAAAATATTTTTTTATGATATACGATATGTCTTTGGTACCATTATTTTAAATTTAATAAACTCAGTTGTATTAATATTACCTCTTTTAAGGCATTGTAGTAAGCTGAATACCAATTAGAAACATTCCTACTACAACGAAATTAAGGAAAATTACCTAACGTTCTCATTTCCTCAACATTCACCCGGCGTGTGTGCACAAAACATGATTTCATATTATTGCCTGATGGTTAGAGTCCGGTTTCCACGAAAGTGCCTGTTTTTTATATCTATATTTCTTATAATTTGCAGTTATTTATTTTATATCAATTCAAAATTAACCTAGTTTTCAGTGCAAGTTTGGGGTTTTTGGCGTTTTGGGAGTAAATCCAGGCATAATTCATGCTATCGAAATGTTTACATATAACTAACTCACTGGCACTATCGAACCCATAGGTTCATGGCCGCGCGGACATAAGCTCTCCACACATCTCTATCCTGAGCCAATGTTCTCCAATCATCCCCAGTATAATCTACTTCCCTCAAATCATAGTTAATGTTATTCTCCCATCTCATTATTGGTCTACCAACTGGGCGTTTTCCCTCTGGTTTTCCTACAAGAAGCTCCCATGCACGTCTTTCATTCCCCATTCGTGCCACATATCTTGCCCATCGCAGTCTACGAGACTTAACTGTTCTCATTATATCTGGCTTCCTATATGTAATTCACTGTTATGCAGTCTTCTCCATTCACCTGTCTGTTCATCTATCTCTGGTTCAAAAATGTTCCTAAGAACTTTATTCTCAAATACTCATAATCTCCTTTCCTCCCTTAAAGTAAGAGTCCATGTTTCGCATCCATATAATATAACTGGTAGAATAATAGTTTTATATATTTTCAGTTTAACAAATTTTGAAAGGAGTTGGGAAGTCAAAAGTCTCTGTAATGCATAATAGCATGCATTTCCAGAATTGAGCCTATGTTTAATTTCCTTATGCATCTCATTCCTGTTTGATTATTGTTCCTAGGTATTTGAATTCAGCCACTTCCTCAAAATTTCGCTCATTTGTCATTAGCTGTCTATTTTTACATATACTATTATTTTTACTTCTATACTGCATAATTATCCCTTATTTTCTGAATTTAGCGCATGCTATATTAATGTGCTTGATAATAATGTTCTTTCATAGAATCTGGTTTCATGTTGTCTATTGAGAATATAAATTTAAGATAAGTTTTCTTCCAATCTATCTGGCACTACAATAGCAACTTCAAACTCTCCACCGTACCTCCTTCATCTTTTGTTATAACTGAATTATAAAATAATTTAACTTAACCTCGTGTCGAAAAAAAGCCAGTATCGATCTAAGTGCTTCTTTAGTGAAATTTAGTACCTTTTTGCAATTTGCGTGATCTTGCTAAGTAATGTCATTGTTCTGGTAATATACATCTTTTTTATCCCTATATCAGTCCGTGATTTGCTAAGTAAGTCATTGTTCTGGTAATATACATTTATTTTGATAGATTGTATTTATTATTGTTTTCCTTTTATGTTTTGCATGTTTGATCATAAGATACAGTATTAATGCGTGCATGTTTTAAGTTTCGATAGTGAATGGAAATCGAGTTTTAGTGGTAAGGAGAATAGTCTTTGAGTAACTGAAGCCAAAGAAGGGCAATCTTCAATTGGAATTATTCTTTCTAAAAACATTATATACAGTAATACGTAACATTAATTACGGCACAAAGACGTTATTATGATAAAAATATTAACTGTACGGATGTTGACATTTGGTGTCACAAACCTAAAGCTTATATTATGTACCGATATTAGGTCTAGGCATTGTTTCCCAGTATCTAATAATAAAAAGGTATTTTATTCAAACGTAATATAGGCCAAAATATAAAAAGAATAATAATAATCCGAATTATACCGAGTTTGGATTCAAAATAATTAGGGAACCATCTTTAGTATAATGAAAATAGAAATAAATAGATAACTAGAACAATATACGATTTATATATATATATATATATATAGCTTAATAAATTACATACATCATAAAGTTATTACTCAGGAAAAGTCAGGTATAACTCATGGGTTTTCCAGCGGCAGCGTGCCGAATGCAATGGGGAAAGGAATCCGAACTGTCTCTTTGTAACAAAAGACGCGGCAAGGTAGGTAACTGTCAAACTCGACATGAATCCCCAAGCTAACAGATGACATTTTACACAATAAGATATTGACATGACAGATGACGTCTTTATCGGAGACGTGGCATTAGCAAGTCGTTATAGGAAAAATAAACATAATTATTCTGCCAACATAAGAAACATATATGGAAGGTTTGAACATCCCTCAGTAATGGAGAATGGGCGTAAACCAGCACCTTTGGAAATGCGATATAGAGGAGAGGGGAGCCAACCCCAAAACTTGTAAAATTGGTTAATTTGTAAGGAGGTCCAAAGCATATATGTGGGCGGGATCACCAAATACCTAATACCCAAATAAATTATTCGCGAAGAATATCGCACATCAGTTGTTACCTAGCCCTACATCTAAAAGGGCACACTTGCTCGTTAGCTAATAGATCAGTTAGTTGTTAGCCCTTTGCCTAACAGGGCGCAGTTGGTAGTTAGTCCGACGTCTTACAGGACACACTAGTTGTTAGCCCTACGTCTAACAGAGCACATTACTAGATCATCTCCTACATTGTGCTTTGGAGCTCTAGAAAGCAGTCGGAGGGTCGACTAGTGTATACATATAGGAAAATAAAGTAGTCAACTGTGTTAACTCCACGGCGGAATCCAGTGATTTCCTATTAACGTATCACTTTAATCTTCCTTGCATCACCTTTGATGAGAATCCAGCTCTTACCGAACCATAAACCCGAGCAGTCCGGAGCATATAAACTGTCCATTTACTATATCCTGAACATCAAACCTAACCAACCCGATATAAAAATCCCGTCCCACGTGTCTCCCAACAGTGGGGCTTATATCCTAATAGCAACATACTTCAAATAAAAAAACCCGTCCCGATTATCATTCTCTATACATAACATATAGGCTACATCTTGCAATAAACAAGTTTATGATGTCAATAGACTAAATTCAACAGAACGACGAGGTAAATAAACATTTTTATGTATTTATTTGATGTTGCCACGTTATTTCCACATTCTGGATTTCTCTCATGGCATTGTGTTATTGTAACCCACTTCTGAGGCTGGAGCGCCTGGAAGACGAAGTTACGCTGCCCCAATGATATATATATATATATATATATATATATATATGATAGGTGATGATGCTGATAATGATGCGCCGGTATATGCCTTAATCCTAAACTAAATGAATATGTTAATGATGGCCAGATGATGTTCGAAGACTGTTTAGGTCTTAAAGTTTCCTCACATTTGTCTTGCAGGTGAGGAAAAACCCCGAAAAAACTCACCCAGGAAAACTTGTCCCGACCGGGGAACGAACCCGGGCCCTCTGAATGGCAAGGCAGCATGCTACCTGGAGACCAAACGGTAGGCAGAAAAATAAATATTGAAGAAAGTAATCCAATGATAATATTCTTGATATACTAGTATTAACTAACCAAACGTAACATACTGTACTATCGAATCCAGAATCCCATTGCTACGTAGATATAAGCTCTCCATACAGCCCAATCCTGAGTTAATATTTTGTAATCATTTCATATGTAACTCACCTCTCTCAAACCATTGTTGAAATGCTACTCCCCATCTCACCCTTGGCCTAAATACTAGATGCTTTTCATCTGGATTCCATACAGCAATTATTCATTCTTCTCTTTCATTCCAATTCATATGATGTCTTACTTATTTTACCTGATGGCGTTAAGCCAGTAAGGTCTTCTCTTCCACTTCACTAGGGTTAAATTATACATATAATAACAATTATGAATTATCTACAATTTTATTATTAATACATAACAGACATTGGCGACCCAATATACAGTTGACAAGGAAAGAACTAAATATATTAAAATGACAATATTACTGTATATACTTTTAGTATTTGGCTTGGCAAAGGAAATGTAAAATATAAGTGAATAATAAAAGTATGCCTACAACACGGTTATATATTATATTGTCTAGGGAAGTATGTAGTGACTGCTTATAACAGTCTACGAGATTTAACAAGTCTAGCAATCTTCTGCTGAGGATGGAACTAGTTTTCGAAAGGGCTTACAGGTTCAAAGAAGAATAAAAAAGTTTCGAATGACTGTATCTTATGGCATTAATTGTATAATTTTATATTAAAATTAGTCTTATTATATCTGGTTTCCTATAAAGATCATGGAACTTATTGTTATGTATTGTCCTGTTATTTTTTTTCATGTATGAGTGTAGTTCTGTGTTATTGTGTATGGAGTATGGACATAGATTATATATATATACATTGTTTTTTTTACATTTTTTATGTAGGTGTATAGCCATGTAGGTATTTTAGGTAGATTCTTATGTTTTATTTTCATTTTTTATTCATGGAAAAATAATGCACATACGGCCAAGCAGGCCCGTACGCAATGTAAATACATATGTATCTCCTTTCTTTTGAAAAAAGGCAAATTCCATTCATTCATGTGGGTACTTACCAAATCTAGAGAGATTGTACTATAACTTATTTAAACAATGTTGCACTGACTATTTAACTCATGCCCCAAATGGGAGTCAATAACCAATCACGTTTCAATGATTTCTGTTTTACAACCAATCAGAATCGTGTTTCACCAAATATTTATCAGTGTTATGATTACCATATTAAAGAAAGCTCCTCCTTACAATATTGCGTTCCTTTGGCAATAAATAGTATGATCTGGTTGCAGTGATAAACAAATGAAGCAGTAGAAGCGTACCTATCGTTTCTCATTTGTTTTCAAACATCGCCGTTTACATTAAATATATAAATATTTTAAAATAACTATAGTTAAATAATGATTTGTGAGTAAACAGCTTAATTTTATTCGTTAAATAGTCCTAACAAATGCCACTCTTGATTTCCAAATTCTCTAGATAAATTCACTCCTCACTTCGTGAGTCGTGAATTTATCGATAATTTTGAAATCACTCGTGGCATTACTTATGATAATCCGATCAATGTTTACAATTCATGCTATTAAATCCTGGAATATATTATGTGCAGATAAATAAGAGTGGGCTATTGTTTAATCATGCATTTCACTGCAGTGTACGTAGATTCAAAATGTTCCATGTGTAAAGAGGATACTACTGTCAGTGGAAAACGGAACTTCCGTATAAATGTTGATAATGCATTGTCTACATTATCATTCAAACTGTCGGTTTGAATTGAACAGTACTGCTTCAGATTCTTATTACAGTGTTCCCAAATTCAAAATCCTGGTACTATTCACGCTGGCACTATCGAACACGTAGGTTCATGGCCACGCGGACATAAGCTCTCCATATATCCCTATCCTGAGCTAATGATTTCCAATCGTCCCCTGTATAATCTACTTCCCTCAAATCATAGTTAATGTTACTCTACCACCTCAATCTTGGTCTACCAACTGGGCGTTTTCCCCCTGGTTTTCCTAGAAGCAGCTTCCATGCACGTCTTTCATTCCCCCATTCGTGCCACATGCCCTGCCCATCGCAGTCTACGAGACTTAACTTTCTTATTATATCTGGCCTCCTATAAAGACCACGTAGTTCGCTGTTATGTAAGTCTTCCCCATTCACCTGTCTGTTCACCTCTCTTTGCTCCAAAAAAAATTCTAAGAACTTTATTCTCAAATATTCGTGATCTCCTTTCCTCCCCTTAAAGAAAAAATCCATGTTTCTCATCCATATAATATAACTGGTAGAATAATAGTTTTATAAATTTTCAGTTTAACGTTTTTTTAAAGGAGTTGGGACATCAAGAGTCTGTTTAAAACATAATAGCACGCTATTCTCGCTGACTGTAATTTTTTCTTGATTTTTATGTCAAGACAAATTCTACCCAGGATTTTATATCCTTGTCCAATGCTATCAGGTTATCATACAACAATTTTATCTTTCTATCCTGGCATTAGCGGAATTGTAACCCATTTCTGATGTTGAAACGCCTGGAAGGAGGTTACGTTATTCGAACGATATGATAGTTGATAAATTATAATGAAGCATCTGAAGAGTCCTTAAATCCCAAATCATGGGCCAACACAGGAATAATAATCTTTATGGAAAAACTCCCGTGACCTGACAGTGTGTCGAACTCTCGATCTCATGAACTGTAGTCAAAAGACCACGAGATTTTAATTCTCACTTCATTTTATTTCGAATAATTTTATTTATTTATAAACAGGTTTACAAGTTAATAAAACACCATCCTGTGCCAAAAACCCTTAAACTGTGTATATTCGTTCTCAATTCTTCTCAATCTTCCCATTTCAGTTCTTTCAGACCTATCTCCCTCATCCCTCTTCTAAATCATCCATTCATTTAAATCTAGGTCGAACTCTCTTTCTTTTCCCAGGTGGAATCCATTCCAAAGCTGAATAATTTTATGACGTATTAAAATAAAATTCAATTAACAAATAATAAACACAACAATAGGCATACCTAGCTACGCGTATACACCCAGAACCGTATTAAATAAAATTTTCTAGCACTTTAAAAATAAAATAAAATATAGTTGAAATGTTAATTTAAAACTTGTTTTAGTTAAACATGGACATATTTACATAGTGTTTAACTGCATTTGACAAAATGTTGACGAATGTAATTTATACTCGTGTGGAACATAGCTTGCAGTCCAAGCTTCTTGTCAGTGTAACAAAGGTCAAATGGCACGGATGTTCTGCCAGATGTGTGGAATAGCAGTTTGAAACCCCTCATCCTTAGGCGTCCTCATTTCCCTGCAGTGTAGTGTGTATTTACCTTCGATAATTACTAATTACCCTACAGTTCAATATGTTTTCTTTCCATCAAAACATTCTTACCGCTTGGGAAATAATCAATAAAAATCGAGAGATTGTGGATCTTAAGAATTTTGGTTTGCGTATTTTGTTTTAGGCCTACCATCTCCATGTTTCACAAAAAATATAAACAAAGGATTATTATTTGATATTTATGTGTCTGCATATCATATTGAATTCAAAATAGGCCCTACTCTGTATAAAATTAAATTCTAGTCTTTTCTAGCCTTATTTTTCAAAGTGTTTTTTTAGTGTTCCTATTATCTCTTTGGAGTTTGTAAGTATTTTTAAATGACCCCTGAGTACGGTACTAAAGTTCTGCAGGGTTAGTCCTTTGGAAGGGCTGCCTCCTTAAAACCTTAGGGACTTGCTTCCTAGTGTTTTCCCCACAAGGGGGGTTGCCTCTTGCGCCTTCTGCCGTTGAGGACTTCACTCTTGTTTCTGCGAACTGGGTCTCTTATTTCATCCCCAGAGATTGGGTTGCCACTTCCGCCGTTCCGATTGTTTTATCTCCGCCGTGTTTGCCGTTGTAGTCTTTCGTTTTGCAGCTTCTAGTGTGGTCTTTACTCCCACGTTGCGGATTATTCTTATTTCCCTCTCCTCTTATCTAACCGCAACACAAGACTTGAGAACAGAATACCAAAAGCAGCATATAACTATTCACCGCGAGGAAGAAGCAGCTTGAGAAGACTAAAGAAAAGATGGAAGCAACAACAATTTGGAACCGGAATAGGCTAGTAAAAAGCCTAAACCGTGACGAAGAAAAAGAGGAAAAAATAATAAGAAGAAGATAAAATTAAATTCAAGTCTTTTATGGGTTGAAGAATCTAAATGTTATAAAATGATGGATTTGTCAAATTTAATGCTGAGATTTATTTTCGATTCATTTGGAGTAAAATTAAATTTACTTCCCTGGCAGATTTATTCATTCATATACCATTTTAAATCCTGGTTATTTCCTTTATTTCTTTGCTAAAATGTATCCTTAAATTTGTTTTGACTGTAAAAATATACTTAGTCCACACTCTACAATTGATTTATGTAAATTACATATAGAATTATCGTTCTTCTATTTTTATAAAAAAATGGTTGTCGCTCTTTGTTATATATTCTATTGGGAAATAAAACATGTTATTTTACTATAATCTAGTTGGTAAGAACAATAAAATGAAATAAAATAATTGACTCGTTTCGGTGCAATTAATTTGTATTTTTTAAATCGATGTCATGGAACAGGGATTTTTAATAGGGGTTAAATTCTCATAAGTAATGCCACGAGTGATTTCGAAATTATCGATAAATTCACGACTCACGAAGTGACGAGTGAATTTATCTAGAGAATTTGGAAATCAAGAGGGGCATTTGTTAGGACTATTTAACGAATAAAATTAAGCTGTTCACTCACAAATCATTATTTAACTATAGTTATTTCAAAATATTTATATATTTAATGCAAACGGCGATGTTTGAAAACAAATGAGAAACGATAGGTACGCTTCTACTGCTTCTTTTGTTTATCACTGCAACCAGATCATACTATTTATTGCCAAAGGAACGCAATATTGTAAGAATGCTCTCTAGTGGAGAAAAAATGAAACACATCAAACTGTATATTAATTCATTTCTGATGTCGTATGATGTAAATATGACAATTATATTTTTCTGGATTGTTACCTGGGAAAAAATACATTTAAGAAAGTGCAAACAGTGGTTTCTTTTTTTGGTGGTATAATCAATAGCTACAAATGTTTTATATTAACTCCTGCTTGCGGCATGTACTATATATACAATCTGGTAGCCGTATTTCTCACAGGCTCAGTCACTGCAAAATAATGGTCAGACCTGTTCAGAATATTAAAAAGGAGGAGCTCTCTTTAATATGGTAATTATAACACTGATAAATATTTCGTGAAACACGACTCTGATTGGTTGTAAAACAGAAATCATTGAAACGTGATTGGTCATTGACTCCCATTTGGGGCATGAGTTAAATAGTCAGGGTAATCGTTAATTGGTTTGCTGAGAAATTTGGGTGCACCGGACTAGTCAAAGATGGGTTCCAATTGGGTCGGAGAGCGATGTGATCTTATCTCAGGGAAACAATGAGATTTATGACTGCCGTATAAAGTCTCAACACTTACAAGTAAAGCACAAAACGAAGTTTATTATCTCAATATATCGGTACAGTAGTTAGTTACATATACTAGCTGCGTGTGAAGGCGACGGCGTGGAATTTGTCCTTTAACTAATTCTAGTGAAAACTTCCAAGTCCCTATAACTTAGGGACTTATAAATTATTGTTGTTAGACAAACGAAGATTAAGCCTGAATATCACTTTAGATAAAAAAAATAACTTAGAAAAATTACGAAGTTATTCCTATAGTGCAGAGAGTCGCTTCCCAGACTTCGGGATTAGTTGTAATATTATCTGTCGCTTCCTGCAATAAGTAAACCGCGGGTCAGTGTTCAAATCTCGCCCCTTCGACTTCAAAACATTCACATAGTTTATAACAGCCATTATCATTGGCCTCTCAATTTTGAGCGTTTAGGGCGTTTAGGGTAGTTTAGGACGTTTAGGATCATCGTACAGAGTCGCCAAGTTCGGGTTCTAACTGCACCTGGGATTCCAGGCTGATGTAACAGTTTCATCTCTTAAAATTTCATTAATATATCACAGCGGGATGTTATCTAAAGGGTTTTACCGAAATGAGTGCAGATTTTTCGTGTGTGGTAGGGAACTTCCATACAAGTATTTTAACACAATGAACCTTTGGTCGGAAGGGGGTCTACAGAATAAAACATTTAAAATTGTTGAACACTTGTTGTTTATTAAGAAGGAAGGTATTACATGTTATTTTACGGTAATTGATGGAAATGACGACCATTGTCCTGGATGCACAGCTCCTCGTGTCTCACCTTGGACTGATGAACTCTAAGAAGCATATCTGGATGATCCCTCATTTTCGCAGCCGCTGCCACGATCCTTGCTACAATGGTCTCCATTTCCAACAATTACTGTAAAATAACATGTGATAGCTTCAATTTTTCTTAGAATTAATAAATAAACAAGAATGTGTTCAACAATTTTAAATGCTGTTTTATTCTGTAGACCCACAATAATGCACTTCCGACCCAAGGTTCATTGTGTTAAAATACTTGTATGGATGTTCCCTACAACCACACGAAAAATATGCACTCATTTCGGTAATAGCCTGTATACAGGGTGAAAATTATTTAAACCGACAACTCTGAGAGGTTGTAGGGACACCAAAACAAATATTTTCCCTAATGTCATTTTTTCCTATGAGGATTATTTAAACTGGCAGAGGAAGATTTCTCTGGCGGCAAATTAATTAAACCAAGAAACAATTTTGCATTTTTTATTACTAAGATACAACACATTATCACAACACAATTACTTAAATTACAGTAGAGGTTCAAAAATACCTCCATTGACATGTAAACAAATGTTACACCGGCGGATCATGTTCTGTCTAACACGGGCAAAAACTCCAGGAGTATCGTTAATTGCTCCTGCTGCTGCTACTATCCGGGCAACCAGATCCTCTTCTGATGCAACAGGTGTTGTGTAAACAAGGTGCGCATCTCTCCCCATACAAAAAATCCAGAGGGGTCATATCTGGGGATCGAGCAGGCCATGGTACAGGACCACCTCTGCCAATCCACTTTTCTGGAAACCGTTGGTTCAAGAATCGACGCACACGACGACTGAAATGTGTCGGCGCCCCGTCATGTTGGAACTACATGTGTTGTCTTGTAGGGAGCGGGACGTCTTCCATCAATTCTGGCAATGCTCTGACGAGAAAATTGTAATAGTGCCTGTCATTTAATGGTCTAATTAAACAGTCCCCAACAACACCGGCCCACACATTAACGAAGAACCGAACTTGATGTGCGTGAGTAACTGTGGCATGTGGGTTATCCTCACTCCAAACATGCGCATTGTGCATGTTGAAGACTCCATCACGCCGGAACGTTACTTCATCTGTAAACAACACAGAGGATGGAAATGTAGGATGAATTTGACACTGTTCCAGGTACTACTGCGAAAACTGTGCTCTGGATGCTTTATCAATTGATTCCAGGTTGTGAACACGCTGTAAGTGAAATGGATGTAAGAACTGCTCATGAAGGACGTTTCTTACATTCGTCTGATTCGTCCCCATGTTACGCGCAATTGCACGAGTGCTGATTGAAGGATCTCGCTTCACATGCTGCAGGACAGCTTCCTCAATCGCAGTGCGACGGCATCCCTGTCCAGGTAATTTGCTAAATAACCCTGCCTCACGTAGACGTTGATATACAGCAGTAAACGTTGTATGATGCGGGATACGGCGATTAGGATATTTTTGTTGACTATTTAACTCATGCCCCAAATGGGAGTCAATGACCAATCACGTTTCAATGATTTCTGTTTTACAACCAATCAGAGTCGTGTTTCACGAAATATTTATCAGTGTTATAATTACCATATTAAAGAAAGCTCCTCCTTTTTAATATTCTGAACAGGTCTGGCCATTATTCTGCAGTGACAGAGCCTATGACAAATACGGCTACCAGATTGTATATATAGTGCATGAATGTCAACACATGCCGCATGCGGGAGTTAATATAAAAACATTTGTAGCAATTGATTATACCACCAAAAAAAAAAAAGAAACCACTGTTTGCACTTTCTTAAATGTATTTTTTCTCATGTAACAATCCAGAAAAATATAATTGTCATATTTACATCGTACGAAATCAGAAGTGAATTAATGTACAGTTTGAATGTGTTCCATTTTTTCTCCACTAGAGAGCATTCTTACAATATTGCGTTCCTTTGGCAATAAATAGTATGATCTGGTTGCAGTGACAAACAAAAGAAGCAGATGAAGCGTACCTATCGTTTCTCATTTGTTTTCAAACATCGCCGTTTACATTAAATATATACATATTTTAAAATAACTACAGTTAAATAATGATTTGTGAGTAAACAGCTTAATTTTATTCGTTAAATAGTCCTAACAAATGCCACTCTTGATTTCCAAATTCTCTAGATAAATTCACGACTCACTTCGTGAGTCGTGAATTTATCGATAATTTGGAAATCACTCGTGGCATTACTTATGATAAACCCGCTGTGCAGCTCGTCCGTTGTGGTGCGCTACGTAGTACGCACCAACCAGGTGTACCCACTCCAGGTGTATCGCTCCAATAGTAAACAGATACAATTCACTACTACACTAGTGAACAAAACAATTCCTACCATCAACAGCAGTTGCAGTGGTGAAAACTGAAGAGCGTAATACGCCATCTACCGGTTTAAATAATCCTCATAGGAAAAAATGACATTAGGAAAAAAATATTTGATTTGGTGTCCCCTACAACCTCCCAGAGTTTGTCTGTTTACATAATTTTCATCCTGTATATTATCGTTTGAACCCTTAGACGTGTTCGGAGAAATTAATTTTTATACTCTGATAGATAGGACTCAGCTGGATATTATTTTAATTACAGGGAAAAACTATCTCTTTGGGGTGGTCTGGGGAAACCTATGTTATTGTCCCGTACTTTTTTTTATATTTTTATTACATTATAATTTCAACCCGTGTTTTACCATGGGCATATCACGGGATATTTACAGTTATTTACATATATTTACATTTTGTCTTGCTGCAGTTTGATTGTTCAAGAGTTTATTCTTGAAGTGAGCGGAAGATGTTGCTGATGAAGTTTGTCACTGCGACGGTGTCGATATGGAGCTGTAGTATCTGAGGCAGTGTTTGGGTTGTTATAACAGAAGGCCGGTCTCTTGAGTACAGTGAACATTCTGTCTGAAGATGTATTGCTGTCTGTGGTGGACTTTCGGGGCAGTTACATAGGGGAGATGGTGACTTTTTTGATCCTGTGATGATATGTACGAAAGCGTCCGTGGTTGGTTAGGAATTGTGTAAGGATGAAGTTTGGCCATAGAGATATAGAGAGCCGGTGGTGAATAGAGGGGATGAACTGTTTAGTGTGAAATGATACCTCGGAGTTGGTATATGTTGCATTCCACATGTTGATGTAATAGTTTAGCAGAAGTTGCTTGGCTCGAGAAATAGGGATGGAGTTATAGGTTACAGTAGTTTTATAGCTGGCAGCTATTTTTGCTAGATAATCCGCTCGTTCGTTACCTCTGATTCCTGTATGTCCTCTGACCCAGTTTAGTGAGACTTGAGTTGTTTTCTTCAGAGTGATAATTTTCTTTCTGATGTTGACTGCTATTGGTTGTGTAGTTCTTTTGTTAGAGATGGCCAGAAGTGCTGCTTGCGAGTCCACGTGTATTGCATACGAAGTGTTTACTTAACTTTATTGTTGGATCCAGTCCAATGCCAATTGGATGCCTATAAGTTCTGCTTGAAGTATAGAGCATTCGCTGTCCAGTCTATGTGACTCGTTGTAAATCTGTTTTGAATTTTCTTCTACGACTAATCCAGCTCCGATGTGGTTTTCCGTTTTTGATCCGTCTGTGAAGATCTGTATGTTGGCTGGGATAACTGTCCCGTACTTGCAGTTTTCGTGATTGTCAAAATACTGTGACAATAACAGTGTACATGTACGCTGGTCCGACAACAAGGAACTAAAAATTGTACTTCTATTTTATTATAACCAGACCGTCTCGGGCTACCTTACAATAGATGTCGTTTACAAGCAATTAGTTGTTTCCGTTAGTAATTAGTCATAGTTAACATACAAAGTGAACTTTTATATGGTTACAGATATTAATATTTTGATAACGGCATTGAATTCATGATTAATTTACAAATATAACGAGTCCAAACTTGACTTATTTATATTGATTTTAACCTAGTTTGATAATTTTGCTTCTAATGAGCGATTAATAAATTATACGATGTTTTATAGGTAGGCCTATATCCGTTCTGGTCTCAGTCACCACGTTGTTATTACATTTCTTGAAATCCACTTCTGAGTTTGGGGCGCCTGGAAAGCGGGATTATGCAGCCCAGATAATAATTTATGAAAGGTGATGATGATGATAATGATGAGCCAGGAAAGGATGTTATCCTGAACTTACTCTAAATGAGGCGAGATTGATAATTATATCCAAATGGTTTTCGGAGACCGTTTGGGTCTTATTAGTCTCTTGACATTTGTCTTACAGGTGAGAAAAAAATTCCGAAAAGAAAACTCGCCCAAGAAACTTTTCCCGACAGAGGATCGTGACAAGGCAGCACGCTACTTCGAGACCACAGCGGTAGACTAATTTGTAAAATATTAATTAATACATTATTAACAATTAATTTCGACTTGTTTAACTGTTACAAACGACCTTCATGATAGCCTGTTTTTTCTAATATAGGACCAGTAGCAGATTATTCAAAATTGATTGTTAAGGTATGAAATATTGTGTCTGTGATTTATTGCTACAATGTTTCATATTAACATGTTAAGACCTAATCCATAGTTGTTGTCAGGGTATATGATTTAAATTTAAAATATACATGCAAATTATATCTGTGGAATAGTAATACGAACACACTTGTTGCATCGACAGGTAATGCAATGTTTTACTGTTTTGTAGTTATATCTGTAGAATCTATCCACACTAATTTCATGATAATAATAGCTTTATTTTACCTGACAGAGTTAAGGTCTTAAAGCCTTGTCTACCTCTCAACCAGGTAAAAAAAAAATATACAAAAATAATTCTTACATCTAGCTACAATAAAAATAAATATCACTTATTATGTATACATTATAATTGTTATTTACAAAATATTTTGATTTTATTCTAGATTTGTCCACCGCTGTGGTCTCGAAGTAGCGTGGTGCCACAAGAGCACGCGTGCTGGCTTGTCACGCAGCTGGCCTGGGTTCGATTCCCGATCGGGACAGGCTCCTGGGTGAGGTTTTTTCCGGGTTTTTACTCACCTGTAAGACAAATGTCAGGATGCTTAGGGCTCAACGATCCCCGAAAATCATCCGGCCATCATCATCATCCTTCACCGGTGCGAAAAGCAACGGGAAGCTACCACACCTAATAATTCCCTAGTAAAGCTGCAAAACATAGCATGAAAATGCTATGATTGCAACGAAAGACCTGCCCTCGGGCAGAATTACTATGGATGGATATGGATGGATTCTAGATTTAACAAATGAAATATAAAATATACAAAATAGAAAAAAAAATAAGAAAAAGTTATTAATGACATAGAATGCCCAAACTAATGTTAAGATATCAACCTGCAGGAAGAAGAAGACCAGGACGTCCACTCAAAAGACTTCTGGATGGTGTTTCTCTTGAGGCCGAAACAGCTCAACAAATGACCTAAATTCGTGAATGTACTATGATGATGATGATGATGAATAAATATAACTAGAGAAAAATTAATTATTTGGCAATAGGTAACTGTATAAGCGTGACTTAAAAGTACCAAGTGTGCGGCAACCTCTGATGTATTGAGGAAGGAAATTCCAGAAGCCGGCAGAGGCTACTGTGAAATAATAGGATTATGAGGAATCGCAAACAATTTGAAACAGGAAAATGTTGGTGTATGTTGCCTAATTTAAAAGTTATATATACACAAGTCCACCGCTGTGGTCTCGAGGTAGCGTACTGCCTTGTCACGCAGCGGGCCCGGGTTCGATCCCCGGTCGGGGCAGTTTTTCTGGGTGAGGTTTTTATCGGGGTTTTTCCCTACCTGTAAGACAAATGTCAGGAAAACTTTAAGGCCCAAACGGTCCCCGAAATCATATGGCCATCATCCTTATCATTATCATCCTTACCATTATCATTATCATCCTTCACCGGTGTGGAAAGCAACGGGAAGCTACCACACCTACACAATTCCCTAGTAAAGCTGCAAGCATAGCATGCAAATGCTATGATTGCAGTGAGGGACCTGCCTTCGGGCAGAATTACTATGGATGGATGGATGGATATATATACAAAATGTTCTGCCCAAGAGCAGGTATTTCACTGCAAACTCAGCGTTCTCTACTCTTTCCTTAACTCAGCTTTCCTTTTTATATTCGCATACAAACCATTTATTTTAATATTGTCTATCAGCTGATGTCTTTTTCTGTCTCTAACCTTCTCTCCGTTGCCCTTTCCTTCCAGGGCATCCATCAGCAGGCAGCTTCTTCTTAGCCAGTAGCCAATTCGATTTCTTTTCCTCTTCTTTATGAGTTCCAGCATTGTTCTTCCTTCACACACTCTGTCTAGCACATCTTTATTTTTTATTTTGTCTGTTCATTTTAATTATGTCTGTACAATGAAATTTTCATTTCTCCTATTATAACTGACCTTGTTTCATTTGGTCAGTTTTTGTAATTTATTATTATTATTATTATTATTATTATTATTATTATTATTATTATTATTATTACTATTATTAATTTTTAACAATACCACCAGATTTTCTGGTATTCTCTACTATGATGGCGAAATTGTAACCTACTTTTTAAATTGGGGCGCATGGTAGGCCGAGTTACGTTATCCTAATACTATGATAAGTAATGAATGGTAATGAAGTGCCAAGAGAGTTCTTAAACCTAAACTTAACCTAAATCCAGACCAAGGGAAACCATAGGAATAATTCCCTTTTAAGGAAAAAATGGCCGGAAATCCAACTCAGGACTCCATGAATTGTAGACAGCTGTGACCACTAACCATTGAGGCTGGTTTTGCTATGATTATACTTATTATTATATAAAAAATCACATGAGAAATCCAGTTATAATGTATGAATGTGAACATGGTCTCTTACTTTAGATAAATTGCAAAGATTACGAGTATTTTGAGAACGACGTTCTTACGAACATTATGGACCAATTAAGACAAACGGACAGGTACATGATCTTTAAGGGAAACCACATGTAATAAGAACAGGTAAGTCTCATGTATTGCTACGGGCAGAAAATTTGGGACCAATGGAAAATGAGAGAGGGGCATGGAAACTTCTTATAGTTAAACCAGAGGGAAAGCGCTCGATAACTAGACCAAGAGTGAGGTCGAAGAAATATATTAACTTAATCATGATTTGTGGGAGGTGAATTAAACAAGTAATGTTCGAAAAAAACTATAGCTCAAGATAGGGATGTATGGATAACTTTTTCCGCACGGGCAGTGGTTTGATAGTGCCAGTAAGTTAGTCAATTAGCCTATATGAAAAAAATTGTATAAACCAATAATATATTCTATATATGATATAATTTCAAAAAAAATAATAATGTAAGACTCTATATTAAAAGGAATAATAATAATAATAATAATAATAATAATAATAATAATAATAATAATAATAATAATAATAATAATATTCATCTTCTTCACGGTTTAGGCTTATTTACTAGCCTGTTTCGGCTCCAAATTGCTGCTCTTTCCATCATTTCTTTGGTCTTCCCAAACTTCTTCTTCCTCGTGGTGAATAGCTGTATGCTGCTGTTGATATTCTATTCTCAGTCATCCTTGCCACGTGTTCTTTCTAGTTTCTTCTGTATTTCCCTATTTTTGTGTTTAATTCCTCTACTTTTAGTTGTCTTATTTCTGTGTTATGTTTTTTGTCTGTTCTTTGATATACTCCTATTGGTCTGAGGAATCTCATTTCAGCAGCTTGTATTCTGGCAGATTGTTGTGTTGTCACTGTCCATGTTTCGGATCCATAAGTAATAATAGGCACTGCCAATGTCTTCTATAATTTCATTATAGAGTCTTTCCTGGCTTTATTTCTCAAAGTTCTTTTAGTGTTCCTGTTACATAATTAAACTTATTTAGTTTGTTACTTATATCTGTTTCCGCTGTGTATTATATTTCGCAACCTAGGAAGTTACATCTTACCATTTGTTCTATTGGTTTATTTTCTATAATAATAATAATAATAATAATAATAATAATAATAATAATAATAATAATAATAATAATAATAATAATAATAATAATAATAAAATGCTTTACGATGCTGGGTGGGCACCATACTGGCCGAAATTTCATGAGAACATTTGTTCCCCCATGGACACTCGAACCAGCGAAAGTCCCGTAGTTCTGCGCCAAAGCATATTGTCGTAACCTCTCGGCTATGGCGCGAACATTTCGGTTTCAAATCCCGTTGCCGACCAACCAGATTGACGTTTATTTCCACCATTTTCCTCATTCGTCAATATAAATTTGTTATTTTATTATATTATAAGTAATTAGAAATTTAAAAAATAGAAATTTAATGGAGTATTGCATTTAGTTTTCGTCTTATTATCTTGTAAATATTAATTAATATAATATTATTATCTAATGATTGCGATCTGTTCACTTTAAAACTACCTTCATGATAACAAATTTCTTCCTAGAATATAATTTCTTTACCAAGTGTCATTTCATTACAATAATCATTTCATATATATTTTAGGTATAGAATTAACTTCTAAATAAGTCCATGACGCGACAGGCCTGGAAGCTCCTTGGCCTACAGCCGGTTCCTGCCCGCACATACACACTTCCAAAGGTTCACGATCATCCAGCTGGTATAGGAGTGACATATGGTCAGCATATCAGTTCACTCAACTGTTTTAGCTAATTGTTGTAGCTACCAAAATTCCCTACTCTTCTGGATGGGACCGATCCCGTACTGGCTGAAAACCATGAGATGCTTTTCTACGGGAAGACTCGAACAGCGAAAATTCTTAACTATGCATCAAGGCATGATGCCTAAAACTGTTTGAATATGATGCGGGATTAATATTAACTACTTTTTTCCCAGACTGGCAGACTTTTTAAACCGAAATTGGTAAAACGAATAACTAGCCATTTTAATCTTCTTGATGCAGTTGCACACACTCTGTTAATATGGAATTATTCATGATTATATAATAATGCAAGTTTCGCTTTCTTAATTATACTTCTAGTGTTAGATATATATTTTATACTGAAATCAATTAGTAAATTTTATAATTTATTCACAACGAACTGAGCTCCCGTATCTATGAAATTTCCTTCTCCCATTGTTCAATAATAATCGTAGAAAACTAGAAACCTGTTGGATTGGCTCAGACTTAGCGCTTAACCTTGTTTTATAATCTCGGGGCTGTGCAATTTGCCTAGAATTATTTTCTATAATCGTAAAGGCAAATACTGGGTTGTCATTATTTTATAGCATCTAATATTTGATTATTAATCGTTACTTCTAATTAAAAGGAAGAAAGAAATAGAACATGTAACAAATTCGTTTATACACAACTATAAAAATGAACATTATAGGCCTGCTTGAAATTCAAGATGCAATGTGATCTGATATATTAAGGCATCTCAACAAAAATGAAATAAAATAATATCGTAGTGTGTTACAGTGAATTTTTTGTACCGTATATCTAGATGCAGTTCAACATATGAATACTCCGTAATTTCAGTATTCCTGTTAGAGAAGATGGAAGAGAAATTGGAAGGGAGGTACGGCGAGGATGTCCTCTATCACCTACTCTTTTCAACATCTACCTGGAAGACTTGATGAAGAACTGCTTCAGGAAGACGGGAGGCATAAACATGGGAGGAAGAAGAATTAAGAGCATAAGATTTGCTGATGATATATCTTTGCTAGCAGAAGATGCAATGACACTGAGGAACATGCTGATGGAGCTAAATGGTACATATGAGGATTATGGGATGAAGATAAATATAAATAAGACGAAGGCCATGATTATAGGAAGGAAACCAAGGAAGATAAACATGAGAATTAAAGATGAGGCCATTGAGCAAGTGGAGAGCTTCAAATACTTGGGTTGTACCATCATTAGTAACATGAACTGCGGTCAAGAAGTAAAGCAGAGGATAGCAATGGCAAAAGAACTTTCAACAAGAAGAGAAGCATTTTCTGCGGACCTTTGGCAAGAGAATTACGGAAGAGGTTAGTGAAGTGCTTTGTGTGGAGTGTAGCATTGTGTGGTACAGAGATTTGGACATTACGACGGAATGAGGAAAAGCGACTGAAAACTTTTGAGATGTGGATATGGAGAAGAATGGAACGTAGAAAATGGACAGACAAAGTAAGAAATAAAGATATGCTAGACAGAGTGGGTGAACGAAGAACAATGCTGGAACTCATAAAGAAGAGGAAAACGTAAATTGGATTGGCCACTGGCTAAGAAGAAAATGACTGCTGACGGTTGCCCTGGAAGGAATGATCAACGGAAAGAAAGTTAGAGGCAGAACAAGACATCTGATGATGTACAATATTAAACTAAATGGTTTGTATGTGGATACAAAAAGAAAAGACCTGTTCTTGGGCAGAACACTATGTATGTATGTATGTTAGAGAAGATGAAAATCAGGGGTTTCACATATCTACACAGTCACTTTTCTATGAATTCGTGTTTAATACAATATAATTTCTACCGATTTCCGTGTTGTTTGTTTTACTTGCAGAATGGTGTAAAATATATATACGAGGGCGGATCGGAAAGTAACGTACAATAATTTTTTTCTGCCTTGGTATTGCAGCTAGAATGTTAAAATTTCACAGAGATAAAGTTTGAAGTTTTCACTACAGATGGTATTTTTTTCTCAGGTGCATCTCTTGCGAGAGAAGCTTGAACTATGCAACAAAGATGGCGCGCGTGCTACAGTCGTCCACCTGTGAGGAACAGAGAAGTGTTGTTCGATTTTTGTGGGCCAAAGGGCATAAACCCAGTGAAATTCACAGGGACATGCGTGGCGTGTATGGGGATGATTGTATGGACCGTAGCAATGTCTCCAGGTGGTGCACATTCTTCCAAGAGGGACGCGTGAACCTTAGTGATTCGCCACGCTCCGGCCGGCCGACAACAGCAGCAATCCCGCAGAATGTCAGAGGCATTGAGGCGGCAATTCTGAACGACCGGCGTGTGCAACTGCGAGCCTTATCGCAGAAGTTCAACATTTCCTATGGTGCGGTGTACGATATTGTTCATGAAAATTTGAAATTCCGTAAAGTTAGTGCTCGCTGGGTGCCTAAAACCTGACAGACGACCACAAGGGCCAGCGAATGATGGCAAGCTTGGACCACTACTAACGCGGTACACCCGCACAAGGACATGACTTTCTGGAAGGAATCGTCACAGGTGATGAGTCGTGGGCGTACCACTACACGCCCGAAACAAAGCAGGCATCAATGGAGTGGAAACATGCTGGTTCCCCAGTAAAGAAAAAATTCAAAGTGACTCAGTCTGCCAGGAAAGTGCTTGTGACAGTGTTCTGGGATATGCATGGTGTTTTATTGGTGGGCTTTGCTGAACACGGGACCACTGTGAATGCTGCGGCCTACATTAAAACTTTGGTGAAGTTGCGTCGTGCCATTCGTGACAAACGTCACAACATTAACGTTAAACTTCTTCATGACAATGCTCGCCCCCATGTTGCTGCTGTCGTTCGTCAAAAAATCGCCGAATTTGGTTGGGAGGTGCTCCAGCATCCACCATACAGTCCGGATCTTGCACCATCGGACTTTCATCTGTTTGGTCCCATGAAGAAATTCCTGGCCGGCAAACGCTTTGAGACAGATGTGGAAGTGAAATCAGCAGTGCGCAGATGGCTACACTCCAACCAAACGGACTTCTACGAACAGGGCATATTGAAACTGGTAACACGATGGGAAAAATGTGTTGAGAACGTTGGTGACAATGTCGAAAAGTAGGTAAAAGATGTAAGTTCATTTGTGATTTTTTTCCTTTTTTTTACTATTAAACTTTTAAAAAAAATATTGTGCGTTACTTTCCGATCCGCCCTCGTATTAACTCTTCAGAGAGTAAATTGATTAAACCTTAGAAATATATATGGTTATAGAGAAGTTAGTGGCGCAAATAATTAGACATTCACGACTTAGTTACTCCATATGGGATTCGTGGTGAACGAAACGGAATCACGGCAATTATTTTTTCGGGATTTCACCCGTGTTCTCCTATCAAAAATGTTATTACACCTCTTCGCCTCCACACTCATACAATCCATTTCGTTAAATTTAATTTCATCTGACTCTATGACGGTGCTACAGACTTGGTCAATCAGCATCCATGAATATCACAGATCTTCAATAATAGATGCGTTCATCTCATTTCATCCTCGACCTGGCATTATACCGGACAAGAGGAGAGGATTTATTTTGTAGAGGAGTTGCAGAAAAGGACTTTTAAATACGGAAAGAACTAAAAAAAGTGTTTGAACTGGCTGAAATTATTTAATCACATGAAATATGAAATTTCAGAATTTCACCAAACACAAAATAAAATAAATTGACATTTTTAACAATACACAGTAGATAGAATTTGTACATTTCAGGATGCAGATGCTCATTCTAAAAAAACTATTTTGGACTTTTTATAGTTTCATAATTGCTTCAAATTTTGCATTTGTGAAGCACAGTAAATACAAAAAATGGGTGAAATATGACGTTCCTTACGGTGGAATGTTTAAATATATTTTTTTTTTGCGCGATAGTGCGTTTTGTCGTATACTTACATCAATGGCGTCCATGACTGAAAGTTCAACTTACTACATTTCGAGGTTGCCAACCTAAATAACTATACTGTAATATACATATTACAAACCATGTGTGGGAAGTAAAACCACTGCCCTATATGAATAATACGTATAATGTATATACAAAAATATATCCAAAAATCCAAAAGGTAGTGCTAATATACATTATACGAAACAAATCACTGAATTTTACATGAATTGAACTTCATTTGAAACAATATAAAACAATAAATACATGCTTTTCACCATTTATGACTGATTGGTGTCACTGCTTCCTACGGTTTCAACTAATAAACATTACCCACCCTTGTGGAATGCAGGCTTTCACGGCCGGTAATCATGGTATTAAAAGATTCCGGGCTATGTGGCCGTGGTCTATAACTGGCGTTTCTTCCAGACGTTTCTCCCTAAACTGCGGAGGGCATCTTCAGTGGCGAGCGCTTCCAGCTGTTGTTTCCCTGTCGTAGACTCGACTGCGAATGAACAGCAGATTATCATCATCACTATGTATTCGAAATTGTGTCACTTCTCAAACTTCCCCTTTGTATCTGTCAAGGAAACGTCCATTTTCTATGGAAGCGTCCTCGACCAACGGGATCATTCGATTGTGAACAGCAACCTCCGGCTAGTTTTAGGTATTTCCAACCCTCTTTAGCCCTTGTGAATTAATTATTTCGTCGTTGATATTTAATAATATGTCTTCTACGAAATTTATTTGTTCGTCGCTGATTTTTTTTTATAATGTATATCCTCTGCCAACGATAACTAGCCGTAGTCCGGTATCAAATGTCCAGTGGTTGGACACACCAATCCTGCATTCAGTTTCTAGGTGAATTTCATTGATGTTCTAGTTGTTTCACTTGATTCACTGAGCTGCCAACAGGAAGACTGCCACCACCACAGAAGCCGCCTGCCCTAAAAAGGGCAAGGGCGGGAAGTCAAGTCGGCATTCCAATCAGAAACGGCTCTTTTCGGATTTAGCTGTTCTTATTTAATAATTTTGAATTTAGAATATTTATTGGACTTTGATGACTTTACTAGTGGATGCTAGGGGACCACTCCGGCATTTGCCTTAACATCAAGAGAAACCACTAAACACCTTAATAGAGTGGCTTGAATTTAATAAAATTAGATCCAAATTGAACAGCATTTTGCTCCAATTGGAGACAATTTAAGATGTAACAGGGCACTTTCTATTTTCATCATGGGTGCACATACACTCTATTAGAAAAGTGTGTGATTTATGATCCAATTCGATAGATAATACTATCGAATCTGGATCATTTACTAGTTCCTTAACTAGTTTGTCTAATACTTCATTAGTGATTAGACAATCTCTTTCTGTGAGGCTAGTTTGAACCGGCCTACTTTTGGTTAAAGGAGCCATGGCAGTTTGAGTGCCTATGGTCACTTTTTTGTTTCAGGTAGGATTTTTGGCCCACCTAAGACCTTGAAAGGCAAGGCCTTTTGTTCCCGAGCCTTGTTGGTCCCGTACGTTTTCTTCTTTTAGCGTTAGTGACAACGCTACGGTTTGAGTTCTTGAAGGTCTCAGGCCGTAGAACTGCTGGCTCTATCCGGTCTGAGATTTGGGGTAAGACAGCTGAAGCAAGCTTCACCATTACTGTCTTCTTTGGGGTAGCCGGGATGACCTGTGCTACCGTCTTCTTCATACGCCGATAGGGCTCGATCTTCACCTTGAAGTGAATGAGCCTGCGTAGTTTGAATAGATCCTCCACCTCTGGGCCATCTCTCAGAGTGACCACAAACATGGGCAATGGGTTCCTGGTCTTTGCGGATGTCATATTGACAACCTTTAAGGCCCGGAATCCATTGGCCTTCAAGTCACTCTGAATGTAAGATGGCTCAATGGTGTGGTCTATTCCTTTTACAACCACTCTTCTTGTAGCTGTCACTTGTTGTGTCTTTTCTTCCTTGTAGGGGATCTTGTTCTTCTTAAGCAGTTGCTGGTACTTTTTGTAGGCTAAAACTGAATTTAACCTGACCCTTGTACCGAGCCTGGTGTTCTCGCAAATGAATGCGTCAGGCTGGACGCTCTTATTTATACTAGTGCTGACGTCACGTGAGTCGAAGCTGATTGGCTCGACGTCATCATACTGGCTTCTGATTGGTTCGGAACTCTCTCCTTGTTATTGGTAGGTTTTGACTGTCTATTGTCTAATTGTGATACCAGGCTTTGGCTAGTTTTATTCCTTCATCTTTTCTATTGAAATTGTCCTTGTGTTTGTAAATTTCTATGGCCTCCCTGTATAATCTTGGGAAATAATATGGTGTTGTAGCTAAAACTTGTGTTTCATCGTAGAGAATCTGATGTCCGTTTTTAGTAATAATGTGTTCTGCAACGGCCGATTTTTCTATTTGTCCTAGGACAAACATTGTTTATTAGGTTAACCTATACAACACCATCAGTACCAGTTAAAATTCAGAAGATGAAACATTGTTTATTAGGTTAATCTATACAATACCATTAGTACCAGATAAAATGCAGAAGATGAAACATTGTTTTTGAAAGGCCTCCATATTAGAATAACTTGAAGTTTCATAATTTAGTTGAGGACGACTGACTTACGAGGTACCAATTTTATAATTAACATCTTATTAAATAACCTCAACGATGCTTTAATATGAATTTCGAAAGTGTTGACTGATGTTATGTCGATCAGAAAAACTGCTTCTTCCTCCCTCTGTTGGTGGACCGATAAACCTCCGGATCAACTCAAAATCCGCGGGAATTTCGAAGTTCATAAATTTTTCTTCCTATGAAAGTTAAAATATACCTATTAAGTTTAGCACAATGATTTCAAGGATTTAGGCCGTATGTTGTGCTGACTTTTAGCAATTCCACATAATTGTTCATTTTTTAAGAGGGGATTCTATGCCGACATACCACCTATATAAATTAAAATAAAAAACGAAAAAATACACTATTTATTGTTACAATGTGTGAATAATTACCTGAGAGAAAAAAAAACTATTTTACCCCAAACATTTGATAAATGCCTTACTACTGAAGTGAGAAGTTAAGTTGAAGTAACCTAAAATCGCCATATTTACAATGTAAAATATGCTTTAGTCATTGCTCAGACAGTGTAGCCAAATTATCATAAGTAATGCCACGAGTGATTTCCAAATTATCGATAAATTCACGACTCACGAAGTGAGGAGCGAATTTATCTAGAGAATTTGAAAATCAAGTGTGGCATTTGTTAGGACTATTTAACAAATAAAATTAAGCTGTTTACTCACAAATCATTATTTAACTGTAGTCATTTTAAAATATTTATATATTTAATGTAAACGGCGATGTTTCAAAACAAATGAGAAACAATTGGTACGCTTCATTTCTTTCCTTTGTTCATCACTGCTACCAGATCATAATATTATTTATTGCCAAAGGATCGCAATATTGTAAGAATGCACCCTAGTGGAGAAATTTATAACCAACGTTATAGGTATTAATTAATTTTATGTCCTATGATGTAAATATGTCAATTATATTTTTCTGCAACGTCATTTCCTGGAAAATAATTCGTTTAAAAAAGTGCAAACAGTGTTTTCTTTTTTTTTTGTGGTATAATAAATTGTTACAAATGTTTTTATATTATCTATCGCATGCGCTTTCTGCTGACATCCATGCACTATATATATATATATATACACTATCTGGTAGCCGTATTTCTTAGAGGGTCAGTCACTGCAAAATAATGCTATGGCCTATTCAGAATGTTAAAAGGAGGTCCTTTCTTTATTATGATAAACTTTAGTTGATAAATTTTAGGCGAAACACGACTGTGATTGGTTGTAAATAAAAATAAATTGAAATGTGATTGGTCATTGACTCCTATTTGGGACATGAGTTAAATAGTAAAAAAAAACACGCTTACAAAGAAGTGAACGACAAACTTATCTGTATACACTAACTTCCTTGTTTTCTCACTCTATTTGTCCATACTTTGACTATCTTGCCCATTTACTCAACCTAACTTGCCCACTGATGTAGGTGGACTCCTGGGATAGAATCCCCTTATGTGAATAAACATGTTGGCAATTGGCTCTAACGGGAACTTGTGTTATCACGTTGACAAACATGACTCAAGCAGTCACTATATATCCGATCGATTATTATCAGTTGGTACCTTGGCATACAATAGAATAGCATATTAAGTTGTAAATGGGAGGGTATTATCGTGTTATTCTAGAGACAATTTTTATTAATATTTGTCTCGAAGTGTGTATTTTTCGTGATGCAATGTGTTGTGGTAAGGCATATTACTATAATATTTTAACTGGAGAAGATGTTTGTACCATATTTAAAAGCTCGGTAACGTTACCGTTTACCGTGTTTGAAAGTGTAATTTACAGTATTCTCGAAATATTCTTTGAATGTGTTAAGTTTATTACGTCATTTACATGTGATGCACATTAAATATTTTGATTCATATTGGGAATTTTGTGAACTCTGTTGACTCTATTGGATCGATTGACTGATAGCCTCCTCTGTATTTTATTCATGGCGATTTCTATTACTGGATTTGAGCTCTTTCTTTCAGTCTGCGGGAGAGAAACTTCTAGAGGTCATTCAAGTGACCACCAACTCCATTTTCCAGTTTGTCGCCTGAAAGACATAAATCCTCTCCTCGACATTTCCCTGTAGGCTTCATGGCCCGAAGTTTAACATCTTTAACTTTCTTATATTTGCGTTTTTCCAGTTACCCGAAAACACACATATATATATATATATATATATATATATATATATATATATATATATATATATATTAGTGACGATATCGTCACTAATAAATTATATTTCAATACAACATAAAAATAATTTTCAATATTATAAGTCTTCTATTTTTATTATTATTATTATTATTATTATTATTATTATTGTTATTATTATTATTATTATTATTATAACTAACTCACTGGCACTACCGTACCCGCGCGGACATCTCTCCATTCAACCCTATCATGAACTAATTTTTTCAATAATCCCCTGTATAATCTACTTCTCTCAAATCATAGTTAATGTTATTCTCCCACCTCATTCTTGGTCTAACAACTGGGCGTTTTCACTCTGGTTTTCCCTCAAGAAGCTTCCATGCATGACCATTCGTACAACATGTCCTGCCCAGCTCAGTTCATTTCACTTAACTGTTCTTATTTATTGTTATTATTATTATTATTATTATTATTATTATTATTATTATTATCATCATCATTATCATTATTATTATCATCATCATCATGATCATAATCGAAATAGGATATTGCGATAGAGTAAGTAAAAAGTAAAATAAATTTTACATTTCGTACTTTTTTAAATCCGGTATCCGGCCGGATAGTAAATTTAGGTCGGATAGTTACCGGATACCCGTTTAATCCCTAATAATAATAATAATAATAATAATAATAATAATAATAATAATAATAATAATCCCGTGATGTAGCCGAGTGGTTAAGACAAGATATCTTAGCGCAGAGCTATAGGACTTAGGCTGATTCGGTTCCCCGTGAGGGAAGAAATTTTCTCGTGGAATTTCGGCATTTATGGGACCGGTGCTTACCCATAATGAGACATTTGGGTAGCTGCAATAAGTAGGTTGAGAAAATTTGGGTAGCTGCAATAAGTAGGTTGAGAAAATTTGGGTAGCTGCAATAAGTAGGTTGAGAAAACAAGATATAACGGCTGGGAAACCCGACATGCTGACCACATATCATCTCTGCACTGACTGAATTAATCTACTTCTGTGATTAACACATGTGGATGTGAGGCCAGCTACCACTGGTAGGCCAAGAGCCTTCTAGGCCTGTCGCACCATGGAGTTGCTAGTAGTTATAATAATAATAATAATAATAATAATAATAATAATAATAATAATAATAATAATAATAATAATACAATTTGTTTTACGTGAAGAAGTTAAAATCGCAAGGACTTCTTTATCATTTTACCACCACGACTATCATTTTACCACCACGACTTATTTAATATCTTTAACCAAATGAACTTACTATTAGAACCCGTAACAATTTTTTTAATTTCCTGTCATATTACAGAATGCCTTATATTACATGCATTGTCACATACATGACGGAAATCCATCTGATCGAGTACTTTAACCAAAAACATATGTTTTTGTGTCATACTTTATATTTGTCTAATTAGCTTTTATATCTATAATCGTCATTCACCTCAATTTATCTTTGATATCTTCAACGACATCCGATAGATAGTCATCCTCTGCAATGCTAAAATAAAAAATCTTCCATATGCAATTAATTTTATGTTGATCTTCAGAATTCTTCAAAATCCTACAAAAATATTTATGTGATATTTTAAAGTTAATCTAAATACTTTTTGTATTTTTTAAATCTGTTAGTCGAAACTAAATTTCAGTTTAGTTAGCAAGTTCCAGTAAATACTGACCACTCGTCAGAATTATCCCTTAATACACGAGCCGTCACTGAACGAAAATGAGAGAAAATGAAGTGTGATGACAGATAACGTTAATATTTAAATCTACATGGATGATTATTAATCAGCTTGAATATATAAGTGAACCAGAATTCACGTTTCACACAAAACCTATCTCTTTTTTGACATGAAAAACTTTGTGGAATAAAAGAATTATCTGTAAGTTCATTCAAACAGAAAGGGCGATGCTACCAACCTGAAAACTCGTAGCATCCCACACACGCGTGAAGACATGAACCTGTCCTGTAATCATATTATATTTAGTTTTATATAAGGCAAAGTTGACATTTCCAACCCTGGAGGCCGCGTTTTAATTAAACGTGAATTTCTATCCCTCACCTTTAACACAGTTATACAAATGTATTAATGAAAAAGAAGATGTAATTTTCTCTACTTCATACTCATAAAGTAAAGTATAATATAAGGCTTATTCCTGATTAATTTTGCTTGATTATTTGTATATATGTATTTCTTTTCATGACATATTAGGCCTTCATTGTTGAATGTCTAAATTTAATTATAATATCAAAATAACGAAGCGTTACTGTTATAAGTAACATATCCTTTATACTCTTACTTGTTATAGAAGCCTCGAGATGGCAGTTCGACCGATGTCACGCTGCCCCTCATGTTAGATAATCATATAAAAGGAAGGAAACTTAATATTTGTGCTAGAATGTCTGAATAGCGCAGTTGGGAGCGTGCTATTGTATAGAGTTAGAGGTATCGGGTTCAAATCCCGGTTCAGGTGTTCATTTTTCTTAAGCATACACACACACATACATACACACACACACACACACATATATAATATATATATATATATATGTCACACAGGGCTGACAACCCGGCTGACATCAAGTGTCGATTCTCTAGAAAAAGTGGGAGCCTTAACCTCCTACGTTATATATGTTATATATGTAGGAGGTTAAGGCTCCCACTTTTTCTAGAGAATCGACACTTGATGTCACCCGGGTTGTCAGCCCTGCATGTATATATGTAGGAGGTTAAGGCCCCCACTTTTTCTAGAGAATCGACACTTGATGTCACCCGGGTTGTCAGCCCTGCATGTATATATGTAGGAGGTTAAGGACTCCACTTTTTCTAGAGAATCGACACTTGATGTCACCCGGGTTGTCAGCCCTGCATGTATATATGTAGGAGGTTAAGGCCCCCACTTTTTCTAGAGAATCGACACTTGATGTCACCCGGGTTGTCAGCCCTGCATGTATATATGTAGGAGGTTAAGGCTCCCACTTTTTCTAGAGAATCGACACTTGATGTCACCCGGGTTGTCAGCCCTGCATGTATATATGTAGGAGGTTTAAGGCTCCCACTTTTTCTAGAGAATCGACACTTGATGTCACCCGGGTTGTCAGCCCTGCATGTATATATGTAGGAGGTTAAGGCTCCCACTTTTTCTAGAGAATCGACACTTGATGTCACCCGGGTTGTCAGCCCTACAAGTATATATGTAGGAGGTTAAGGCTCCCACTTTTCTAGAGAATCGACACTTGATGTCACCCGGGTTGTCAGCCCTGCATGTATATATGTAGGAGGTTAAGGCTCCCACTTTTTCTAGAGAATCGACACTTGATGTCACCCGGGTTGTCAGCCCTGCATGTATATATGTAGGAGGTTAAGGCTCCCACTTTTTCTAGAGAATCGACACTTGATGTCACCCGGGTTGTCAGCCCTGCATGTATATATGTAGGAGGTTAAGGCTCCCACTTTTTCTAGAGAATCGACACTTGATGTCACCCGGGTTGTCAGCCCTGCATGTATATATGTAGGAGGTTAAGGCTCCCACTTTTTCTAGAGAATCGACACTTGATGTCACCCGGGTTGTCAGCCCTGCATGTATATATGTAGGAGGTTAAGGCTCCCACTTTTCTAGAGAATCGACACTTGATGTCACCCGGGTTGTCAGCCCTGCATGTATATATGTAGGAGGTTAAGGCTCCCACTTTTTCTAGACAATCGACACTTGATGTCACCCGGGTTGTCAGCCCTGCATGTATATATGTGGGAGGTTAAGGCTCCCACTTTTCTAGAGAATCGACACTTGATGTCACCCGGGTTGTCAGCCCTGCATGTATATATGTAGGAGGTAAGCCCCCCACTTTTTCTAGAGAATCGACACTTGATGTCACCCGGGTTGTCAGCCCTGCATGTATATATGTAGGAGGTTAAGGCCCCTACTTTTTCTAGAGAATCGACACTTGATGTCACCCGGGTTGTCAGCCCTGCATGTATATATGTAGGAGGTTAAGGCTCCCACTTTTTCTAGAGAATCGACACTTGATGTCACCCGGGTTGTCAGCCCTACAAGTATATATGTAGGAGGTTAAGGCTCCCACTTTTTCTAGAGAATCGACACTTGATGTCACCCGGGTTGTCAGCCCTGCATGTATATATGTAGGAGGTTAAGGCTCCCACTTTTTCTAGAGAATCGACACTTGATGTCACCCGGGTTGTCAGCCCTGCATGTATATATGTAGGAGGTTAAGGCTCCCACTTTTTCTAGAGAATCGACACTTGATGTCACCGGGTTGTCAGCCCTGCATGTATATATGTAGGAGGTTAAGGCTCCCACTTTTTCTAGAGAATCGACACTTGATGTCACCCGGGTTGTCAGCCCTGCATGTATATATGTAGGAGGTTAAGGCTCCCACTTTTTCTAGAGAATCGACACTTGATGTCACCCGGGTTGTCAGCCCTGCATGTATATATGTAGGAGGTTAAGGCTCCCACTTTTTCTAGAGAATCGACACTTGATGTCACCCGGGTTGTCAGCCCTGCATGTATATATGTAGGAGGTTAAGGCTCCCACTTTTTCTAGACAATCGACACTTGATGTCACCCGGGTTGTCAGCCCTGCATGTATATATGTGGGAGGTTAAGGCTCCCACTTTTTCTAGAGAATCGACACTTGATGTCACCCGGGTTGTCAGCCCTGCATGTATATATGTAGGAGGTTAAGCCCCCCACTTTTTCTAGAGAATCGACACTTGATGTCACCCGGGTTGTCAGCCCTGCATGTATATATGTAGGAGGTTAAGGCCCCTACTTTTTCTAGAGAATCGACACTTGATGTCACCCGGGTTGTCAGCCCTGCATGTATATATGTAGGAGGTTAAGGCTCCCACTTTTTCTAGAGAATCGACACTTGATGTCACCCGGGTTGTCAGCCCTGCATGTATATATGTAGGAGGTTAAGGCCCCCACTTTTTCTAGAGAATCGACACTTGATGTCACCCGGGTTGTCAGCCCTGCATGTATATATGTAGGAGGTTAAAGCCCCCACTTTTTCTAGAGAATCGACACTTGATGTCACCCGGGTTGTCAGCCCTGCATGTATATATGTAGGAGGTTAAGGATCCCATTTTTCTAGAGAATCGACACTTGATGTCACCCGGGTTGTCAGCCCTGCATGTATATATGTAGGAGGTTAAGGCCCCCCACTTTTTCTAGAGAATCGACACTTGATGTCACCCGGGTTGTCAGCCCTGCATGTATATATGTAGGAGGTTAAGGCTCCCACTTTTTCTAGAGAATCGACACTTGATGTCACCCGGGTTGTCAGCCCTGCATGTATATATGTAGGAGGTTAAGCCCCCCACTTTTTCTAGAGAATCGACACTTGATGTCACCCGGGTTGTCAGCCCTGCATGTATATATGTAGGAGGTTAAGGCTCCCACTTTTTCTAGAAAATCGACACTTGATGTCACCCGGGTTGTCAGCCCTGCATGTATATATGTAGGAGGTTAAGCCCCCCCCCACTTTTTCTAGAGAATCGACACTTTATGTCACCCGGGTTGTCAGCCCTGCATGTATATATGTAGGAGGTTAAGGCCCCCACTTTTTCTAGAGAATCGACACTTGATGTCACCCGGGTTGTCAGCCCTGCATGTATATATGTAGGAGGTTAAGGCTCCCACTTTTTCTAGAGAATCGACACTTGATGTCACCCGGGTTGTCAGCCCTGCATGTATATATGTAGGAGGTTAAGGCCCCCACTTTTTCTAGAGAATCGACATTTGATGTCACCCGGGTTGTCAGCCCTGCATGTATATATGTAGGAGGTTAAGGCCCCCACTTTTTCTAGAGAATCGACACTTGATGTCACCCGGGTTGTCAGCCCTGCATGTATATATGTAGGAGGTTAAGGATCCCACTTTTTCTAGAGAATCGACACTTGATGTCACCCGGGTTGTCAGCCCTGCATGTATATATGTAGGAGGTTAAGGCCCCCACTTTTTCTAGAGAATCGACACTTGATGTCACCCGGGTTGTCAGCCCTGCATGTATATATGTAGGAGGTTAAGGCTCCCACTTTTTCTAGAGAATCGACACTTGATGTCACCCGGGTTGTCAGCCCTGCATGTATAATGTAGGAGGTTAAGGCCCCCACTTTTTCTAGAGAATCGACACTTGATGTCACCCGGGTTGTCAGCCCTGCATGTATATATGTAGGAGGTTAAGGCTCCCACTTTTTCTAGAAAATCGACACTTGATGTCACCCGGGTTGTCAGCCCTGCATGTATATATGTAGGAGGTTAAGCCCCCCACTTTTTCTAGAGAATCGACACTTTATGTCACCCGGGTTGTCAGCCCTGCATGTATATATGTAGGAGGTTAAGGCCCCCAATTTTCTAGAGAATCGACACTTGATGTCACCCGGGTTGTCAGCCCTGCATGTATATATGTAGGAGGTTAAGGCTCCCACTTTTTCTAGAGAATCGACACTTGATGTCACCCGGGTTGTCAGCCCTGCATGTATATATGTAGGAGGTTAAGGCTCCCACTTTTTCTAGAGAATCGACACTTGATGTCACCCGGGTTGTCAGCCCTGCATGTATATATGTAGGAGGTTAAGGCCCCCACTTTTTCTAGAGAATCGACACTTGATGTCACCCGGGTTGTCAGCCCTGCATGTATATATGTAGGAGGTTAAGGCTCCCACTCTTTCTAGAAAATCGACACTTGATATCAGCTGGGTTGTCAGCCCTGTATATATATATATGTAGGAGGTTAAGGCTCCCACTTTTTCTAGAGAATCGACACTTGATGTCAGCCGGGTTGTCAGCACTACGTGACGGCCGCCTTTACATCAGAACAAGCATCCAGTACTCGTTTCCGTTAGAGCTGAGTCGACCCCAGGGCAATGGTGCCACCAAATGGTTTGGGTCAGTTTCAAAATCCTGGCCCCACCGGGGCTCGAACCCTCAATCTTCCGGTTTGTAGCGCAGTGTCTTAACCATTAAGCTACGGCGTGCCCCTATATATATCATCATCCGGTATTATGGCAGCTCCCTCCGTCTTCCAGAAACCAAACGCCATTCCTCTCTGTCCATCCATTGATCTTCCTCCAATCCTCTGATATTCATAGCCGCCTGTACCCCTTCCATCCAAGTTTTCTTCTGTCTTCCTTCTTTCTATTGGGATCCATTGCATAATAATTTTAGGCAATCTTTACTCTGGCATTCTTTTGGCATGGCCACACCACTGTAATCTTTTCTTTTCTATAATGTCCAGCTCCTCTTGTACACTCATACTTTCCCTTATTTCTTTCTTTCGTATTTTATCCATTCTAAATTTTCCGGCTGATCTTCTTAAAACATCCATTTCCGTTCTTAAAATTATTTTTGTTTCCCTAGTAGGAATTTGCCAGACTTCAGCGCGCACGCACACTCACACACACACACACACACACACACACACATTTTATATATATATATATATAAAGATTGTCTCTGTTTTCACAGTCATAAAATAAGGAATAATTTAATATGTAATTCTATATTATTTAACTTAAATTGTTAATTCGATAAATAAGTTAATATATATATATATATATATATATATATATATATATATATGCGTTCACCACTGAGGTATATTGGTCATTACCTCAGACGCAGTGGACCCGAGTTCGATCACTTGACGGTACAGGTTATCTGGATGAGGAGCTTTTTTGGGTTTTTTCTCTCCTATAAGACAAATGTCAGGAAAAGTTAAGATCCAAAAGGTCCCCGAATACCATCTGATCGTCACAATCATCCATACTATATTCGATATTTTTAGTATGAATATATTAGTGAATGGTGTATCTTGACTTAAATGTTCGTGTTGTCTTGTATGTAGTCCCACCATTGAACAGATCAGTTATCCAGGAAGCCCATCCTTGTCTCTGTGGGGTTAAAAAAGAATGTGTATATTCAAGAGTTTAAAATCCCTTGTGCAAGGGTCGTTTGACATGGGGCACTTAAAGCTTGTATAAAGGGAGAGGTTAAACTTAGATAAAACATACATGTGTATTAAATTCACCATATGTCCTTCATGGCGGGGAGTTTCTTGGCCAGGCTAATTTAAGGGTATTTGAAAATAAAGTTCTTAGGAACATTTTTGGACCAAAGAGAGATGAACAGACAGGTAAATGAAGAAGACTATACATAACAATGAGCTGCATGGTCTTTATAGGAAGCCAGTTATAATAAGGACAGTTAAGTCTCGTAGACTGCGATGGGCAGGACATGTGGCACGAATGGGAGTTGAAAGACGTGCATGGAAGCTGCTTGTAGGAAAACCAGAAGGAAAACGCCCAGTTGGTAGACCAAGAATGATTTTGGAGAACATCATTAACTATGATTTGAGGGAAGTAGATTATACAGGGGTGATTGAAAAACATTAATTCAGTATAGGGGTGTATGGAGAGCTTATATCCGCGCAGCCATGAATCTACGGGTTCCATAGTGCCAGTAAGTTAGTTACTTATATCTTACAAATGTCAGTGAGTGGCATCACATAGCCTCATTAAGACACCTAGTAAGCTACTAGGATGTTACTTGGATGGGGAAGGTCGGTTAAATTTTGCCCAGAGGCACTTATTTAGGCTTGAGGTTCTTTTACGAGCCCGAAAACTCGGGTCCCACCACTTAAATTCCTCCCGAAAAACTTGCCCCTTTGATGTGTTTCCATCCTAAAATTTCATCTGGTTTGAACTAGCGATTCTTAGGACTAGAGGCGAAGAACATACCGAGACTGATATACACACACACAATAACTAATTTTCTCTGATTTAATCTTTACACACACACACATACACACACCTACACACATACCCACACTCACATACCCCACACTCACATACCCACACACACATACACACCCACACCCACACACACACACACACCCACACACTCAACCACACCCACACCCACACACTCAACCACAACCACACCCACACACACCCACACCCACACCCACACACACCCACACCCACACACACACATACACCTACACGTAAGATTTAATTTTCACTATTTTTTGCACTATGTAACTAATATTATATAGGCCTACTTACTGTTATTTGTATGTGCATCGTAATTTGACATTCCCGCATACAATGTATACAATCTTGCTTGCTATGAAAACAAAATAAATGTCGACACATTAAAAAATGACCAGAACACTAGTGCGGTAAGTAAAAACGTTTATTTTGAAATATTGATAGTGATAGGGCCTACTACAATTTGTATTAATTTCGGTATTAATTCATCACATCCAGCTTTCCACTGCTCTTCTATTTCATTATCACTGCACACATCGTCTAAAACGTTCTCCATAATCAGAAATAGGTCCCAAATCAAATTGGTTTTACAGTTTTAACAAATATAAGATGGCCACATGACAAACAATATTTATTATTCGTGGAATGCAGAAATGCTAGCTATAGACTACAGCAACATAGCCCGGAATTTTCTAAGATTAATAGTTATGACTGCCGTAAGACCCTGAACAAACTGAAATTAGCAAAAAAGAAAGTTGTATTGCAATGGATCCCTGGGCATTGTCAGATTTTCGGCAATGAACAAGCAGATGCATTAGCAAAGAAAGCCACCATGCTACCCAACTGCTTCAAATCAGAGACATCATACCATTCCTCTAAACTCTACATAAAGAAGCAGATGAAGAAACAATATCTCATGAAGTTAGAATCAAACAATGCAACAAAGCCCTGGAAGACCTCCAACATACCTGACCGGCCAAGACAAGAAGCTGTTGCGAAGTTCCGCCTCCAAACTGGACACGATATTCTTGCCAAACATGTCTCGCTTTGGAATACTTCAAGCGCCCACCTGCAATCTCTGTAATCTGGATGAAGATATGGGCAGGGAACACTGAATGCGCTGCCCGGCTCTTCGCAGTACAACTGAGACCGGAAAATATTGGGATTTCAGAACCATGATTATGAATCAGTTGAGCAAATGATGCTATCTCAATGTTTGAATGTCATTAGATAAAATAAAATAAAAAATTATGATTTCTCCATAACAACACATATAGCCGATTCACCTTCTGAAATCTAACATTTATCCTCAATTACATTTATTAATATTTTAGGTAATAATTTAATTACTAAAATAAATACACATAATGCAAAAAATAGTGTGCAATACTCATGTAGTAAAAACACAGCGGAATATCGGAAATTTAAAAAAAACACTGCGCATGCGCCTCGTTCTTTTTAAACTTTTTCTCGATTTGTATGAAGTGATTACCACACTCGTATCGCAATATACAATTTTACCTTTTTGTAGTTCTTCTTATAGTTGTATAAATTGTTTATTTAAAAATGGAGAAATATAAGTTACTCAAACATGTTCATGCATTATGCTGATAGATTTGATTAGTTTGTGGCGTAAAGTACTACAGTAAGACCCGAGTACTGCTTCAAGTTTCATTCTTTAAATTAATTTTCACTTCCAAACGTAATTGAGCTACAATGTAAAATTAAAATTATAATATTTTTAAACATATTTACCTTAAATAAAACTATGTCAAAAGTTTATGGATGTTTCCAGACACTTGGGTAAAACCAACACAAATCTTAGAGTAGTTCACATTGAATATCTTATGATAGCATCGGAAATATCCATTTCACTCTCTTTTGGATATTGAACGATTAGTGTAGGGAATTTATGTTTTGCAATCTGAATTACTGTTAACTAATATTTCATAGCAAAGTGGTCACTACTTCGATAAATGCAATAGAAAGGCCCAATACATTTTACAGCTCTCAAATATCTCTTGTGGCTATTTTAGAATTAGACAGGTAGCCAAGACTCTATCAGTCAGTTCCTCACTTTCCACTGATGTTTCACATTCCAAATATTTTTTATTTACCCCATAGAAAGTGAAATATGGACAGAAACGGGCGTGTTCAAACGAGTACAATTATTGACAATCTATGCTACACACTCTTACTCTCCTAAGTAAATGGTAAGTAATTGCAGAATATCAATCCAATTTTTGCTTATTCGCATATAGGATCCATGTTTAAAAGCACAATATAACTAGTAACCTACACCCCTGTGATTTGAGCATTTAGTGTAATGTCAACTCTACAAATTTCTCCTTGTCCAACGTGTAGTTTACCGAATAATTCTGCAATGTACGACTAAATTATTGGGTCTATTAAATATAAAATGTCCACCCCTGTGATCTCGAGGTAGCATGCGGGCCCGGGTTCGATTCCCGGTCGGGACAGGCTCTTGGGTGAGTTTTTTTCGGGGTTTTTCCTCACATGTAAGACAAATGCCAGGAAGCTTAGGGCCCAACGGTCCCCGAAAATCATCCGGCCATTACCGTCATTATCATTATTATTACCACCAACCTTCGCCGGTGATGAAAGCAACGGGAAGCTATCACACCTACCTAGTAAAGCTGCAGAGCATAGCATGAAAATGTTATGATTGCAGTGAAAGACCTGCCCTCGGGCAGAATTACCATGGATGGATATATAAAATACATATGAATGAAAACAAATAACATGTTTTTTTTTCAACATTTTTTTATTTAAAATCCACCAGGTTGTTATTTCGACATTCAGGTATTCTCTCCTGGCATGGCGTTATTATAAACCACTTCTGAGATTGGGGAGTATGGAAGGCGGAGTTATGCTGCCCCGATTATGTATATATATATATATATATATATATATATATATGATAGGTGATGATGATGGTAATGATGCACCAGGAGAGGCCTTAATCCTAAAGTTAATGATTATGATAATGATGGCCAGATGATGTTCGGGGACCGTTTGGGCCTTAACGTTTACTGACATTTGTCTTATAGGTGACGAAAAACCCCGAAAAAAAAAACAGAAAATTGTCCCGACCGGGGATCGAACCAGGGCCCTCTGCGTGAAAAGGCAGCATGCTAACTCGAGACTACAGTGGTGAACTGTTTTTCTCAACCTGTATTTAGCAGTAATTTTAATCTCAGATTTTTCAAAGCAACTAAAGTGAAAAAATTTGTATAAAATACACGAACACGATAAAAAGTCTGTCAAAATAAGTTAAGCACCAATTCTAGTCTCTATTGCTGATCCGAAAATACTAAAACCTTGCAATACCTTTTCACATTTGAATTGTTCATAACATTTATAACATTTCCTTAGAAAAAATGTTGTATAAACACATGTGAGCACTGTATATATACGCTCAGTATTTTTCTGTTTTTGAGTGGAATTTGGCTGAGGGAGAAATATAGTTTCAGTTATAACAATGTTTGTACCTTATATAACACATTACGTCCACCGCTGTGGTCTCGAGGTAGCGTGCTGCCTTGTCACGCAGCGGGCCCGGGTTCGATCCCCGGTCGAGGCAGTTTTTCTGGATGAGGTTTTTATCGTGGTTTTTCCTCACCTGTAAGACAAATGTCAGGAAAACTTTAAGGCCCAAACGGTCCCCGAAATCATTTGGCCGTCATATTTATCATTATCATCCTTACCATTATCATCATCATCCTTCACCGGTGTGGAAAGCAACGGGAAGCTACCACACCTATACAATTCTCTAGTAAAGCTGCAAGCATAGCATGAAAATGCTATGATTGCAGTGAAGGACCTGCCTTTGGGCAGAATTACTATGGATGGATATAACACATTGGCCATGTATAAAGAATGTAAAATGAAAGATGGCAAAAAAATATATACCAATGGTCACTCCCTGGAAGAAATAAACGTGGCAGACCAAGATGGAAATGGAAAATCTACGCCAGAACAAAAATGGACGATAGGAATTTGGAAGAGGGCGATTGGAATGATAAAGATAAATGGAAACTGAAGACGGCAAACCTATAAGTGGGGGAAAGCCGAAGAAGAAGAAGAGATATAACACATTCGTCCTCAACTCTGTTATAATCTTCGTTATATTATTAAAATTCAAAGCTTTTCGAAGACATGCTTCATCTTCAGGAACTTTCTTGATACTGAAATTAATTATATATTTTATACAGAGGGCTTTGGTTGTTAGGTGTGTTTTCATGTAATAAATTATTATTTTCTGCTTCCTTGATAACAATTTCTTCCAAAATACAGATTTTTTGTTTATTGTTTTGTTTGTGGATTATTGTTAATGCTTTATCTATTTTGTTAAATTCATGGCCGGTTTCTGAAATGTGTTCAGCAAAACTTGAATTTTCTTCGTTTTTAACAAAGTCTGATAAATGTATGATATTTTAAAACTTCTTTATGTTGTACCTATATAACATGTTTCACCGTCGTTACATTTGATTATTAAAACTATAGATGGAGTATAACAAATCATGCAGATTCTAGTTACTAGGTTGGCCGGAACTTGGTATTTCCGAATTCAAGTCTCTAACCGGTACTTTAAATACAGAGTTGAGAAACTGGATGTAATTAATAGCTTCATTTCTCAATGATTCTCTTAATATGCGAGGTGTAAATTGAAATATTCACTCCTGATTGTATTATTATTTAGCATACTCTTGTTAATTGGTATTTTATTTTATCTCTCGTTTTACCTCAGTTTATCTATCCCTTTATGGGTACATACACATTCCCCACTCCACCCGCTCCTTACAGGAACATGACTTGTCCGGAGAGGATTTTGAACTTTGGAAAACATAGATTATTTTGTCCACATATTGCCGTGGAGGGACTACCTGTATGAGTGAAGAGCTGAATGTCATGACATATCCAACACAATAAAAACATAGAAAACAAGATAGACCATTCAATAATTCGATCATACTAAATAGAACGAATTTGGTATGAATGATTATAATGGCCGCATGGAGTTTGGAGACCATTTTGGTATTAAAGTATCTCGACATTTGTCTTACAGGTGAGGAAAAAACGTGAAAAAGTTTTATCAGGAAACTTGTCCCGACCAGGGATCGAACGCGAGTCCGCTCCGTGCGCGACCATAGCGGTGTACTGTATGATGATTTTATTTAAAATATACGTAGAAGAGTTGGTTTATTCGCAATAGATATTTTGGGAAATTTTAATTGAACTATTTTTATAGGCCCTATACAAGGGAATATATATTTAGGTCTGTATATACATAAGGACTTTATTAAACTAAAAGTAAGATACATACAATATTATTTACAAATATGGATCGCACGGGCAGTAAGCCGTACGTGCTGTTGACAGTCCGTTACAATAAGTTGATGTTTAAAAACAAAAACAAAAAAAAACATATATGGTAGTAGGAAAAGTATTTCTTTCCCTTAATTTTTTTCTTTCTTATTCAATTTATTTTTTCAACATTTTGTTCATGTTACTATGTTCTAACAGTTTTATTTTTCAGCTCACTCTTCCTTCTGAAACTCCCTTCATTAATTATTGTTATATCCGTCTTCTCTTCTCTTATCACCATACATTTCTCTACTTAAAACTTTTACCATTTCAATGGCAGTGCTTGTTATTTCTTTTTATTATTTTCTTGTTTTATTTTCTTCCAGATTATATATACTCTATTCTTATCTTTGCTTTTAAGACGTTACATCGCATCATCATAACTATAATAATTTAAGTTCTTCTTCTTCTTCTACTTCTTCTACTTCTACGTCATGAAATTAGGCCATAGACCTGTTTCCACATCAAGAGACTGTATCCCTCCATACATTTTTATTTTTAAGTTATGTTCTTATATAATTTATTTTATATGCATAGATTATAAGAACATTTTAAATTATTCTTACATTCTATGTATATAAATTATATTCTCTTTACAACATACATTCTGAATGATAAAATTGTAGATTTGAAAGCATCACCCATTCGAAATTAAATAATGCGCTTTCGTTCCTGTATCTACCTATTACCATTAAATTAATACAATGAGACACTCAAACGTCCAAAATAGACAATATTGTGTTTGCTAAGTTTGGTATGAAAGTTCTCACGTCATAACAGTTGTTTCAAACTTTTATTAGCACTTCGAATATTCCTCTCGTTCAATTTACGTCATGCAACAGTTCAGAGTCCTCTGATTCATCTGCACATACTTCACGTGACTCTCATTAAAATCTATTCTTCTCTGCAAATAAATTTTTTAATACAGAATGTCAAATCAGATAGTATTTTTATCCGCAATACCGTCTATAATAATTTGTTAATTTAACATCAGTCATACTGTTACAAGGTGTCCAACTCGTTTTGGTTCAAATCATAATGTAATAATAATAATAATAATAATAATAATAATAATAATAATAATAATAATAATAACTTTATTTTACTTGGTGGAGTTAAGGCCTTAAGGCCTTGTTTAATACTCAACCAGGTTAGAGAACAAATACAACAATTATCCTTACATCTAAATTACAATAAACAAATTATTACATAGTATATCCATCCGAGTAATTCTGCCCGAGGGCAGGTATTTCACTGCAATCGTAGCATTTTCAAACTATGCTTTGCAGCTTTACCAGGGAATTGTAGGTGTGGTAGCTTCCCGTTGCTTTCCACACCGGTGAAGGATGGTGATGTTACTGATAAGATGATGATGATGGCCGGATGATTTTTTGGGACAGTTGGGCCCTAAGCTTCCTGACGATAGTCTCACAGGCGAGGAAATACCCTGAAAAAAACCTCACCCAGGAGCCTGTTCCGACTGGGAATCGAACCCGGGCCCGCTACTTGACAAGGCAGCACGCTACCTCGAGACCACAGCGGTGTACACATAGTGTATCTACGATATAATTATTATTCACAATATATTTGTATTACTCTAGATTTAACGAATGAAATATAAAATGTATAAGATAGAAAAATAAAAAATACTATTATGACATAGAATAAATTTAGTTCTCGACAAAAATGAATTATTTAACAAGTAATTGTACAAGGGTGACTTCCAGTGTTAAGTGTGTCAGCAACCCCTAATATTTTGAGGGAGGGAATTCCAATAAGAGGCAAAGGCTACGGGGGGGGGGGATTCAAATTGAATTTTTAGATATAGGTATCTATGTAACTAACTCACTAGCATTATCTGACCCGGAAGTTCATGGCCGCGTCGACATGAGAATTATATAAATTCCTATCCTGCTAATATTTTCCAATCATTCGTTGAATAATCCACCTCATTAAAATCATTGTTCATCTGGTATAGGTATATTGGTCAGAAATATCAATTTCAATTGTTTGAATCTTGAACCATTTATAAGTTAGGGGAACACTTCTAAAAGTTAATTTATTATATTACATTTTACGACACAGTATCTAATGAAAATAGTAACCACCAATCTCCATATATACATAATATAGTACTCCGATGAATACATTTATTTATTATGCATTTATCTCTCGTATATATTGTACACTAAAACAGGCAACTAGAACTTGCAATAATTTCCCTTTTGGTTTTCGGCAAATTGTCATGGTACGTTAAACTTTCTATGGTGGGGTCATCTCCATTTTCAGCCGTTTCTATGAGTTGTAAATTATTTATGGGATAAAAGCATGTCGTATAAAATACTCATCAACTCGCGAAGAGTGTAGTGAACATTTCCAATTGAGAGGTTACATGGAATAACAACCTAAGAGACTTCAAGTCGTTATTTCACAAATCACATTTTTCTATCTAACTAACACTCGGGAATAGCTGAATGCGGTATTATTATTATTATGATTATTATTATTATTATCATTATTATTATTATTATTATTATTATCATCATCATTATTATTATTATCATTATTATTATTATTATCATCATTATTATTACAGTAAATCTATTATTATCTTATTATTATTATTATTATTATTATTATTATTATTATTATTATTATTATTATTATTATTATTATTAATATTATTATTAGGGGCATCTCATTACTTTCAACTTCGTACAAAATTCTAACAAATATATTAGTAAGCAGACTTACTCCCTATATTGATGACATTCTAGGAGATCATCAATGTGCATTTAGAAGAAACAGGTCTACAACAGATCAGATTTTTAGTATAAGACAGATTTTAGAAAAGAAATGGGAATATAATGGTACTGTACATCAACTATATGTAGACTTCAAAAAAGCATATGATTCAATTAAGAGGGAGAAGTTATATAGTATCCTGCTGGAGTTCGGAATTCCTAAAAAGTTAGTTAGACTTATACGAATGTGTCTAAATGGCTCAACGAGTAGGGTGCGTGTAGGCAAACAGTTTTCAGACACTTTTGAAATCCAGAATGGGTTGAAGCAAGGAGATGCACTATCTCCTCTACTATTTAATTTTGTACTAGAGCATGCCATTAAATCTTTAGAGAATGAGGAAGGCCTACAACTGAATGGTATTAATAAGCTGTTAGTTTATGCTGATGATGTAGTATTGTTGGCCGATAGCGAGGAGATACTAAAGGCCAACACGCACACACTATTGAGTAACACTAAGAAATTAGGACTGGAAGTAAATATCAGTAAAACTAAATATATGGTCACACGTAGAAATACATTATATAATGGAAATGGACAGCTAATGACAAATGAGGGAATTTTGAGGAATTGGCTGAATTCAAATACCTAGGAACAATAATCACAAATAGGAATGAGATGCACAAAGAAATTAAACATAGGCTCAATTCTGGAAATGCATGCTATTATGCATTGCAGAGGCTCTTGATGTCCCAACTCCTTTCAAAAAACATTAAACTGAAAATATATAAAACAATTATTCTACCAGTTATATTATATGGGTGCGAAACATGGACTCTTACTTTAAGGGAGGAAAGGAGATTACGAGTATTTGAGAATAAAGTTCTTAGGAAAATTTTTGGACCAAAGAGAGATGAACAGACAGGTGAATGGAGAAGACTACATAACAATGAACTACATGGTCTTTATAGGAAGCCAGATATAATAAGAACAGTTAAGTCCCGTAGACTGCGATGGGCAGGACGAGTTGCGCGTATGGGGAATGAAAGACGTGCATGGAAGCTTCTTGTAGGAAAGCCAGAAGGAAAACGCCCAGTTGGTAGACCAAGAATGAGGTGGGAGAACAACATTAACTATGATTTGAGGGAAGTAGATTATACAGGGAATGATTGGAAAGCATTGGCTCAGGATAGGGATGTATGGAGAGCTTATGTCCGTGCGGCCATGAACCTACGGGTTCGATAGTGCCAGTGAGTAAGTAAGTAAGTATTATTATTATTATTATTATTATTATTATTATCTATTGGGCGGACCTGTAGCCACCCATATGAGGGTCGCATTCAGATGTTCCCGAGTGTTAGATAGGAAAATGTGATCTGTGAATTAACGACATGAAGTTATTTAGGTTGTTAAATGGAATGGAACTTATTGCCTTGTTTAAAAGAAAAGAAAGACATTTGCAATAAATTGCGCACGGGCCTGCTTGGCCGTACGTGCATTATTTGTCCATGAATAAAAAAATAAAAATAAACATCAGTGAATATATATATATATAATATATATATATATATATATTATTTTTCTTATATTGTCATATAAAAGTATATATCTACACTACATACACAATAATACAAATATATACTCATCCATGAAAAGACCATTTTATAACTAACTAACTCACTGACACTATTGAATCAGTAGGTTCATGGCCGCGCGGATATAAGCTCTCTATATATCCCTATCCTTAGCTAGTGCTTTCCAATCATTCCCTGTATAATCTACTTCCCTCAAGTCATAGATAATGTTATTCTCTCACCTCATTCTTGGTCTACTAACTGGGCGTTTTTCCTCTAACTTTCCTACAAGAAGCTTCCATGCACGTTTTTCATTCCCCATTCGTGCCACATGTCCTGCCCATCGCAGTCTTCGAGACTTAACTGTTCTTATTATATCTGGATTCCTATAAAGACCATGTAGTTCATTGTTGTGAAATCTTCTCCATTCACCTGTCTGTTCATCTCTCTTTGCTCCACAAATTTTCCTATGTACTTTATTCTGAAATACTAGCAATCTCCTTTCCTCCCTTTAAGTAAGAGTCCATGTTTCGCATCCATATAATATAACTGGTAGACTCATAGTTTTATATATTTTCAGTGTAACTTTTTTTTTAAAGGAATTGGGATGTCAAGAGTCCCTGTAATGCATAATAGCACGCATTTCCAGAATTGAGCCTATGTTTAATTTCTTTGTGCATCTCATTTCTATTTGTGATTAATGTTCCTAGGTATTTGAATTCAGCCACTTCCTCAAAATTTCCCTCATTTGTCATTAGCTGTCAATTTCCAGTATGTAGTGTATTTCTACGTGTGACCATATATTTAGTTTTATTGATATTTACTTCCAGCCCTAATTTCTTAGTGTTACTCAATAGTGTGTGTGTATTGAAGACCATGTGTATAGATATAAAGAACGTCTCAATATGTATATTGATAATTTTAAAAATTGCTAAAAACAAATAAAAAAGAGAGAGAAAAACACACACATACATCCGCGCGTGCTCATGCCCCCCCCCTCCATCTAATGCATTATCAGGCTATTGAAGTTATTAAGACTACACGTATTATGTTAGGACTCCCCTACCATATTTTTAGAATTTATTGAAAATGTTTGAGACCCTTTGAGGTTAAGGTGAGAAATGTAAATAAGTATGTTAATATAAAGTATTATTCAATCATGCTTTTGTAGAATGACCGTAGAAACATTATTTCCAGAATTATTTTGCATGTTTTCTTAAAGTAGGCCTATTTCCTTTGATTTCAAGATTCTTCAACTTCATCAGGAATAAAAAAATTCAATAATGTTTAAATGTAAAATCTCACCAAAGTTTTACTCTAATACATGCTACTTCGCGAAGGTAGGCTATTCATAAACTTAAAAAAGTTAATATTTGAAATAAAAACATCGATATCTCAATATTAAAGTACAAAATGTACCTAATTTTCTCCTCTTGTTTTTCATATATTTTTAAAATCAATCTTTCATACACAATATTCCGTCTGCTTTTTTTATATTATCCGTCCGTAGTAATTCTGCCCGAAGGCAGCTTTACTAGGGAATTGTAGGTATGGTAGCTTCCCGTTTCTTTCCTCACCGGTGAAGGATGATGATGATGATGATGATAATGGTAAGGATGATGATGATGGCCATATGATTTCGGGGACCGTTTGGGCCTTAAAGTTTTCCTAACACATGTCTTACAGGTGAGAAAAAAAACCGATAAAAACCTCACCCAGAAAACTGCCCCGATCGAACCCCGGCCCGCTGCGTGACAAGGCAGCTCGCTACCTCGAGACCACAGCGGTGGATTTTTATATTATATAAGACTTAATTTGGATTTATTTGAATATTTCCTTATTATAATAGGTTTTAAGTTTATATATATATAACTGCGCTGGGAAAGTTTTCGATTTACATTGAAATAAATCTATTGTAAATGTCACCGGTAGAAATTGCACAAAAGAATGTTCGCTTCTACAATCCCAATTTTTATATTGCATTGAAAGACTTGATACCAAGTAAATTGCATCCGTGTCGTACAATACGTTTTCTATGTTCGATATGATGAAAGCCAACTCTTTTATAAATATAAGAAATCTGTACCGAAGGTACAGGTGATATAAATTCAGATCCGTAATTGAGAGGTCTCAAGTTCAAATACCATGTCCTTCGAACCTACTTTTTTAATTGTTTCGTGGTTTGCATTATTTCCTCTATTTTCCTTCCATGTATTTTTTCCCCCAAATTATTAAGGCATTTTAAAAAGATCTTCTTTTATACTTCATGAGAGAATCATGCTGCTAAATTTTCATTTTCCACGTTTCATTGTTTAATTCACTCAATCAAGGCATGCCACTTTACAGGGCTCATTATATGGAGGAGTCTTACAGGACGTATATAATCTTTGTTGAACATTCTTCGATGTATTAAATTGCTTTATATTTTACTACCTGGCCCGGCGAACGTCGTATCGCCTTTAAATATTTTTACGTTAATTTTTCCGATGTTTTAATAGTTATCTGCTATTCGGGGCGAAAACAAATCCAACAAATCAAAGATCATAAAAATCGGTCCAGCCGTTCTTGAGTTATAAATAGTGTAACTAATCCGACTTTGTTTTATATACACTGCTCAAAACAATTAGAGGAACACTATGAAATATGCAAACATTTTTTCATTGGATAAAGGTACAAACATGAAATTAATAAAGTACATTATTTGTGGTTATTTATTTATTTATTTATTTATTTATTGCTCATGTCAGTAAAAACAAATGAATAACGCTGACAATTAACTTTTCAAATAATTCCGCTATGTAAGCAATTGAATCTTGTGCTTATTGTTCAAAGTTAAACACTCGTTATATAGAGTTAGTATCGTGTATGGCCTCCATGACATTCGATGACAGTTTGGCACCTTCGTGGCATGCTCCCAATAAGATTCTGGATTTCCTCTTGCGGGATATTCTCCCATTCCTCCTTCAGAGCATCTCCAAGTTGCTGCAGTGTTTGTGGAGCTTGATGTCGGTTCCTGACCTTCCTGTCTAGAAGATCCCACAAGTGTTCAATAGGGTTGAGGTCTGGGCTGACCGCTGGCCACTCCATTACCTCAATTTCATTCCTCCTCAGGAAATCCCTGGTAACAGCCGCAGAATGTGCCCGGGCATTATCCTGCATAAACAGAAATCCACTGCCTACTCCAATGGCAGCATGTACTACATGCTCTTCCAGAACGTGCTCGATATACCGGACAGCATTCAGTCGCTGGGGAACAAGTACAAGGTCCGTACGATTGTTGTACATAACTCCGGCCCACACCATTATGGAACCTCCTCCGAATCTATCAATTTCCTGTACAGCCTCTGAAGAAAATCTTTCTCCTGGCCGTCCCCACACCCTCAATCGACCATCACAACATGTAAGACGATACCTGGATTCGTCCGAGAAGAATTTGAAGCTAATATATTAATAAATTTATTGTTTTAAAAATATTAATAATTATCTAAAGATTTAATTTTGGAAACAGTCTCATTAAGATATTTAAATATTTTTGGTTTTTTTCTTTTTTATTTTTCTACAGGTTTAACTGTATGCTATTCACTTCGTTTATTTTAGACTCCCACTGGTTCAGGTTCCAATCACCATGGTTTTCAGCATACGTACGTCTTGCTGCCTTATGCCCATTTGTTAAGCGTGGTTTTTTAACGGGCCTCTTTGGACGAATATTCTCTTTCCTTAATCTGTTCCTTATGGTTTGGTCTGAAACCCGGATTCCGGAAGCCATATGAAGGTCATTCTGCAGGTCTGTTGCAGTTTTTGTACGCTGTCGAAGAGCAGAAAGAACAACGTATCTGTCATCCTGGGGGCTTGTTTTACATTTACTGCTCTGACCACGTCTTCTACAATACTGACCTGTCTCTCTGTGCCTGTTGCGTAACCTGGACACCACGGAAGGGAAACCCCAAGCTCTCTAGCCACTTGTCGCAGAGATTGACCTTGTCGTTAAAGATGTAGAGCATGATACACTTCAAACTCATTTAAATGCCTCATTTTGTCAGAGACTTCAATAAACAAGACAATAATCAACATTCGTCACTGTAGCAACATCAGGAAGCTTACCAATTAGAAGTGGTCAGTGCCTTCCAAAATAAAAAAATTCTCTATATTTGTTATTTGAGGTAATTTCTCTGTATTTAGGCCATGGATCTTTAAAATTTGTATCCAATGATAAAATTAATAATTCAGTTTACATATTGTCCAACTTTCAGCATCACAGCTTTAAAAAACAATTACTTATTCCATTTATTACAAGTGTTCCTCTAATTGTTTTGAGCAGTTATATAAGTCCCGGCCACGCGTTGCTGTAGCTAAGGTATACGTTAAATTATGTTGTAGTAAACTAAGTGAGAAATCTAAATGAGAAAGTTTCTGTTTTACACAATTTTTTAGTTCTGGTACGTTAACTACACCCGGTATAAATATGGGTTGTGGTTTATGTGGAAGTGGTTTTGTTGACTGAGATGAATTTATGTTTGTCTGCATTTTCAGTATCATCCGTAAGTGTATCATAAGGATTATATGCATTTATTGATGGAATATTTTGAGGAGGCTTGCTGATTTCATTATACTTTCATTTTCTTCTACCAACTTGTTGGCAGTTTGGATTCTCATCATCATCAAGAAGTCTCTGTATAGTAATATCATCTTGTGATATATTATACTCACCTCGTTTTTCATTTAATTGAGGCATGGAGATTGTTTCTGTAATATTAGGCATATTATTATAACTAACAGACTTACTTACAATTCTGTTATTCCGTTCCTTAGGACCTTCATATGTTTTTAAATTGACATTATTCTAAAATGTAAGATTTATGTCACATAGGCCTATACCAATTTGCGGAAATGCACTTAATATCTTATCATTCATGGTCTCTAGAACTGATTCGTCATACTGTTCAATGTCCATTCTCGGTCCAGTTAAAAATTAAATTAAGTTGCTGCCTTTCAGCCAGATTACTTAAAACTAATACTTACACACGAAATTAATATTATTATCAATATATTTAAAATAAAATAAACACAAACACACTAAAATTATGAAATAATCAATATTTGTAATTGAATTGAAATTCGCGGTTGCAACAAAAAGCACAGCCACCTGGTTAAATAATAAACCAATTACCTTACACGGCCATCTGTTAGAATCGTATGGAATTCACAGATAATTATAACTCTTTGTTAAATAATAAACAAATAATTTGCAATAAAAATAATGTGACTATAAATTTAGTTATAAACTTCCCTAAGTCTCAAGTTGGATCAAACTGCACACAGTGCGCAATATTTTATTAAAATCGGTTCAATAGTTAAGGATTCCATCGCGGACAAACAACGTGACACGTAATTTTTATATATTAAGATATATTCTCATTTACAAGTAAACATTTTAATTATTTGGGTTGCAATTGTACTAAAAACACACAAACTGAAGGAGACATTAATATGAAACTTCGAAATTGAAATGATATGTGGAACTATACACAAAACATTAAAGAATAAAACAGGAAGAGATACTAGACTGAAATTTTATAAAACATTGGCAGTTCCTGCATTACTTTATGGGAGCGAAACTTGGGTAATGACCAAAAAATTACAAAGTAGAATACAAAGCGCACAAAGGAACTTCCTTTGAAGAACAAAAGGCTGCACAAGATTGGATCGGATAAAGAATAAATATATAAGAACAGAGTTAAGTATATATCCATTGAATGAGAAAATCAGAGAATACAGAGAGAAGTGGTTTACACATGTGGAAATAATGAATGTAACAAGATTACCAAGAGCAGCATTCAACTACAAGCCAAGAAGTTCAAGGAATGTGAAAAGATGAACATGACAACTGTGAGGCGGAACAGGCAATTTTTGCCTAGCCCGTGAAGTGAAGAAGTAGAAGAATATTCTCATTTTACACAAGTTTCTAATTTGTCATTTTAGTAATTATCTAGTTTATCTAAGTTGGTACTTCTGTAATTCCGACGCTGATGGAATATTTGAGAATTTATGGCTAACTAACTCTAACTCACTGGCGCTATCGAACCCGTAGTTTCATGACCGCGCGGATATAAGCTCTCCATACATCCTTATCCTGTGCTAATATTTTCCAGTCATTTCCCTGAATAATCTACTTATCTCAAATCATAGTTAACGTTATTCTCCCACCTCATTCTTGGTTTACCAACTGGGCGTTTTCCCTTTGGTTTTCCTACAAGAATCTTCCATGCACGTCTTTCATTCCCCATTCGTGCCACATGCCCTGCCCATCGCAGTCTACGAGACTTAACTTTTCTCATTATATCTGGCTTCCTATAAAGACCATGTATTTCACTATTATGTAATCTTCTCCATTCACCTTCTCTTCGTCTCTCTTTGGTCCAAAAATGGTCCTAAGAACTTTATTCTCAAATACTCGTAATCTCATTTCCTACCTTAAAGTAAGAGTCCATGTTTCGAATCCATATAATATAACTGGTAGAATAACAGTTTTATATATTTTTAGTTTAGCGTTTTTTGAAAGGAGTTGGGACGACAAGAGTCCCTGTAATGCATAATAGCACGCATTTCCAGAATTGAGCCTATGTTTAATTTCTTTGTGCATCTCATTCCTATTTGTGATTATTGTTCCTAGGTATTTGAATTCAGCCATTTCTGAGAATTTATGGCTAAAACCATGAATTAAAATTAATAACATTTTTTTTAAAAATCAGGATAAAATTAGAGTACAAAGTAATGAAAAATAAAGTTTTTGTTGCCATAAGTAGAGAATTAGTAGGCCTATAAAGTTTTTCCCCTATTTTATAAAATACGTAATGTATTCATACAACTAGGAGGAAAGAATTGGCCTAGTTTACTAATTCAATTAATCAACTTAAAAATATGGAACTGGGTTTCAGTTAGATTAGGATTCCATATGTAGAAGTCCTTATATTTTTTTTTATTCGTATGTGACTCTGATAGTTTGCCGAGAGTACACGATTCCTGCATTAGTCAATAATCATAAAATAGTTTGAAAATACAGAAAAACGTAACAGTAAAATGTAAATTCCATTCTCGTGTTATAAAATTCACTTAACTGTACCCTACAGTGCACGATGATGTAGATTTATTAAGGTGAATTCCACGTAAAATTTGAAATAACACATGGAGTTTCTTTCTTACTTCCCAGACTTGTATATGGACTATTAAAAATATTTTCAAGTGCCTACATCCCAAAATATTGTGGAATATGAACATACTCGTATGTAACGAAGATCTGTTTTTTTTTAATTAAAACTTTTACAACACCCGGAAGCATTAGTCTTTATGTCACATTTTGTATAATTAATGGCTGAAGTTTATTAGAACATCAAACTGAAAACGTAATTTTTTAACTTCTCCTACATACACTACAATCACAATTGCCTGTTGAAATAAAATTAAAACTTCACAGAGATTATTTTACGCCAACTCAGTAAATCGTGATGTCATTAAGTTAATTACCGTTATAAAACCGAACATTTTAAGTAGTATTATTAAAGATAGAAACTCGATATTTTACTCTTACTTAAAGGGAGGAAAGGAGATTATAAGTATTTGATAATAAAGTTCTTAGGAAAATTTTCAGACCAAAGAGAGATGAACAGACAGGTGAATGGAGAAGACTACACAACAGCGAACTACATGGTCTTTATAATAAGCCAGATATAATGAGAATAGTTAAGTCTCATAGACTGCGATGGGTAGGACATGTAGCACGAGTGTGGAATGAAAGGCGTGCATGGAAGCTTTTTGTAGGAAACCCAGAGGGAAAACGCCCAGTTGGTAGACCAAGAATGAGGTCGGAGAATAGCATTAACTATGATTTGAGGGAAGTAGATTATACAGGAAAGATTGGAAAACATTAGCTCGGGATAGGGATGTATTAAGAGTTTATGTCCGCCCGGCCATGAACCTATGGGTTCGATAGTGCCAGTGAGTGAGTGTGAGTGAGTGAGAAACTCCATATTTTCAATTAAAGATATTGAAACCAATATATACATGTTTTGAAAAGAAAAAGTAGTGTCTTAATAGCTGGAGGCTGAAAAACATTATTTTATTTTGTTGCATTTGTTACGTCAGTTACCATGGTAATTCATCCTTTACAATTAGATTAGAAGAAAGAAAAGAGATGTTATAAAAATAATCAAGGAAATAATTAGAATATTTGAAAAAAATATAACAAAGTCTTAATGTTGATTTATTTATAAAGATTCTTAAAACTGTGTAATTAATCGAAGCAGGAGGTTAATGGTCGCGCGGACATAACTTCTCAATACATCTCTCTCTTGAACTACTATTTTTGCCAATCATTCCCTGTATTCCATTCCTTCAAATCATGGTTAATGCTACTATTCCACCTCGTTATTGTCCCACCATCTTGACGCTTTCCCTCTGCTTCTCCTAAAATAAATTTCCATAATCCTCTTCCATTCTCCATTAGTGCCACATTAGCTGCCTAATGCAGTCTCTGAGACTTCTGTTTTATTACATGTGGTGTCCCGTGAAATCATATAGCTCACTTTTATCTAGTTTTCTCCATTCCCTTGTGTTTTCGCCTCTCTTTGGACCAAACATTTTCCTAGTTGTTTTATTTCTCAAATACGTAATATTTTATCCTCCCTTAAAGTAAGAGATATGCTTAGCATCCATTTGGTAACTTATAACTCTATGAATAACCGTTTTATTTATTTATTGTCCTCGTAATGCACAATAGAATTGAGTGTATGTTCAGTTTCTTTCTAAACCTCATTCCTGTTTAATTATCGGCTCAACTGCACTTTTACTACTTTTTGATTTTTCAGTTTATTGTTGTAAACTATAGCTCTTGTTCTGTATTTACCAAATTTTTAAAAATATTTTAAACTTTTTGAAACAAATTTTATAACATTATTAGACAATTTTCAAGTATTTATTTAAATACGCAAATTACAATATTATGACACCATTAGACAATATTGTGATGCTAACTGCTATTTTCTCCACAGAGTATATTACTTAGTCTATGATATTTTTCTATCGCTGTTTTGAGTTATCGCTGGTGGATCGGCGTTAGGGAGTGATAAGTAAGTGTACACCCATTTTTAATAAACGCTTGGTAATTCTAATATTATTAATATATTTTTTAAACATATATTTGGGGATTTATAGCGAGATGCTGCCATCTAGCATAGGATTTTTTAACTTTAGTACGATATCGATAGTAATCGAGGATGATAATCGATATGTGGTTCGACGATGGGTTATCGCTGGCTCTATAAACTCTGGCGCATGCGCACTGTTGTCTATAGGACTTTAAAAATATTGCACATCAGTTTAAGTGCAGTTTTTCCTAATTATCTTCCTTTATCATATAAATCAATTATAAGGGAGACAGAAAATATTAGTATTTTATTTAACGAAGCTCTTTAACATTTAAGTATATTAGTGTAGATGTTGACATTTGGGCGAGAAATTACGGACAGAATTTTTGAACAGATACTTCCTACATTAGACTTAAGTTTTTTTCCTCCTTTTTCTTTTAATGTACGTCACGCCACCCATGGCTTCCTGTTATTTCAAATTGTGTCCATATTGGTGATGATTTTAAGAAGTATTCCGCACTGTTGGTCCGTTTCTCAATGGACCGTGTTTTTAATTTTCGCGGGTAGCCTTATTGAAGCCTGCAGCCGAGACTTCTGATTCTGGAAGCTTCGTTTTCCGGAAGGTTTATTTCTCGGAGAACCGCCATGGCTGGTTTTCGAGATGATTCGTTTCTCGAATACATAAAGGGGTGCGAAACGGACAATAGCATCTACCAATAGCCGTGCCAAATCAGAAGGATCAAAATTCAAATACACAGCACCTCAAAAAAAAAAACTGAGTAAATGGAAGCAAAACTTGGAATCCGGGGTTCCTCTATCTTCAGGCGTGGAGCCGAAGGAGTGCCCACCACTCACCACTGGCTTCACCAGTCGCAGTAGCATGGTAATTAATGTTTTGTCTTTGTCAGAGAGTCAGTTGTGATTTGGGAAACGATGGAGAATAATGTTTCTATGGAAGTGAGGTGCATTAACAAAACGTAAAGATAGCTGTGATACTGTGAAAATCGAGGACTTACAAAAAAATTATGTGATTATAAAGAGAAGACAGTAATGCAAAACATAAAGGAAGATAAGAATTTCTAGTGAAACTAGTATTGCAGTTATTGAAACAAGTACCATCTGATGTGATGTCACCCTCAGCTAGTGACAATATTATTCCATGATACGGTGTACTGTCATTAGAGATCCGTGAAAGTAGTTTTATTTTTAGGGAAAATTCGTTATAAAATTTCAAGATTTTGATGTTATTAGAAATTTGGCGGTGTTATTCTAAAAAAATTTAAATTTGAGTATTTTTAATCCTAGTTTAGTATATTAAACCCAATAACAATTATATATATATATCCAGTAGTTTAAGTTCAACGTTTAGCTTGTAAAATTGATATAGATTTGAATACACTAAAATGCATAAAATTTTGAACGTAGTCATTAATTTGAAAGCAAAATTTACCTTTTAAGAAAAAGCAACCATTGTGAGTATCTCTGCATTCTCAGGTTTCAATCTCTGCCTTCGATCACTCACCACAACACCATACTGAGAAATAGATATTTCCGAGTCCACATTTGAAGTTGGATACCAGGTGACTTCATTATGAAAATAATGATTAATATTATATAATTATGTGTGCAAAAATTTAGGGGCAAAAACTTATCTCACACGTTAATATAATTCATATTTTTTTGGAATTCATATTGGCCATGAAACTTAAAATCTATGGAGAGACAATATTTGAGCAAGGGAAGGACAGAAAATATTACCTGTATGTTGTGAACTTTATTGCAATCATTTCCCTTTGCAAGAGTGCATTGAGGAAATAGTTATGGCAGTTAAAAGGAATATGGAATCAAAAAAACATATTTTAAAAATGCATTATGAAAATTTCGCGAATAGAACAAAAACAATCTCCGGAATTCGTTAAAAATTTTAAATGTCGGTGTTATTTAGCGTTATCGTAGGATTTCGCGTTATTTCACGAATCATATTGCTTTTTTTTGAGGTTATGGGAAGTGGAGTTAAGAAATGGTACACGAAAATAACAAAATTAGAGCATTTCGCGTTATCGCGACTCGTGAATTTCACGGATCTCTCACTATCATTAATTTCTGTGCGGGCTTGTTTAGAATTTTTAGAATTTATACATCTTTGTGTTCAAAAAAGTTCACATTTCTTACCTCACCATTTATTAAATAAAATATCAATTAAAACTTGTGCATGCAGAGCTCTCCCGTGGTAGTTATATTCATTTTGTCCGCTGCTATCTTATCAATATATTCTAGTTCATGAAACAACAGGTGACCATTATATGCACTCTAAATGACCATAATGTCTGTGTTATATTTTTAAGTGTCAATACTTCTTTCCTATCTATCTATCTTTCTTCAGGTTTTTTACAGCTGCTGCCGTCTTCCCGTGTCAAACCTCCAAAGCCTACGATCGTGGGCATCTTCAATGCTTAGCCATCTTGCTTGCATTGATATCCTCACGCTTTCCTTCCATGGTAACTTTCATCTCCCTTTTTTCTTCTTTGTGGTCGGCTGTCATTGATATAGTTGTTTCGGCCTTCGCTCATCTTGCATTCTTAAAATATGTCCTAACCATTTTAATTCCTTCTCCTCAATTATTTCAATTATGATTTCTTCTGCTTCCATGTTTTTCATGTTTTTAATTTCCTTATTTGTAACATGCTCTAATGACTTTCTGATACTTCTGCGTAAATAATCCATTTCTAGAGCTATTAGTATATTTTTGTAATACTTATTGATTCTCCATGCTGCACTTGAATATATTGGAACAGATTCCACCAATGTTTTAGCAATACGTATATTTTTTGGTGTCTTCTTTCAACTTTATAGTAATCTAGGATTTGTTGTTTTTGTAACTTAATGATTCCAATAGGCCCTAATTGCTTTAATCATGACGTTATCCTATTCTTGAATTTTCGGCACGTAAAATAATCTGTCTTGAAGTAAGTCACCTGTCAACTAAATTTGTCGAAACTGTCACGTCCAGTATTGAAAATGGACTGAGATATTAAAGAGTTTTGTTTAATAAAATAGTGGTACAAATATAATAATAATAATAATAATAATAATAATAATAATAATAATAATGCCCTAAGATCTTGTCTACCACTTAACCAGGCTAGATCAAATTTACAACAATGATTAGTCTTATAACTAATTTGCATTAAACATAAGTCACTATACTGTATGCCTACATTATATCTTAAATCTAACATATAAAAATGTTTGTTTCTTTGTTCGTACTTTATGCGCGGCCCTACCGTTGATCCGATTGTGGTGGGGATTTTTGTAAAATATTCAGGAGATTCCCGGGGTGAACATAGGCTATAAGAGAGTTGTGATACGCAATTCCCACACCCTTAAAATCGCTCTTTGTAGTGGAAAACGTGAAGTAGCTCTTTGGACGCTTAAGTGGCTTACGCTGCCTAAACCATAATAAATGCACAGAATTAATGTACACAGAATTGAATATCTCAAAAAGCTCTACAAAAAAAGTCCGCTACAGCATAATATGTTTATCTCTTACGGATAACTCACAATAACCATTTTTGTCTTTCGTTGATGCCAAGAAGATCGAGACAAGTACGTAGATTCCTGTGCAAGCATAACAGCACATGGCGGGTATTCTTTTATGGATAACTCACAATAATGAAGTTTGTCTTTTAGCTCATTTATTCCAACAATATCGAGATAAGTAGATTCCCTGGTAACACCGGGTAATCAGTACGAGGAATCTTAAAATAATTACGATATACATTCATAATTATTTTTTCTCTTACTTATTCATAAACATAAAAGCACATTAATTTTCATTTATTTAGGCGTAGCAGCGAAAGCCGCGTATTAGCTGGTATTCGTTTAGTCTAAATTTGACGAACAAATGATAAAAAGTAGATAACAGAATAAAATATTAATTGGATACTTTACAACGAATCAGATAAATTGGAATAAATATAGTCACCAATAGAAAGAATATTTTAATTGGTACATAAAATTGAACGTACGAAAGTTAATAATTATATGTTTTTTCAACTAAATTACTGTCTTTACATTGATTTCCCTTAATTGGGTAAGATTATATTATTGAACATAAAATGATGAAAAATTAGAGTAGAACATTAAACTTGTAACAAAAAATATTGTGAAGAAAAATTCATTTCAATCATGTACCAGACAAGTTAAAAAAAAACGTTTAAAATGTCAGGTATGAGGAGTTCATCTTAACTGAAAAAGAGGCCACGATCATTTAATTTATAATCCAAAGTTACAGTTATTAAGGTTAACATTGTATAAAAAATTAATATAAAATTATGGAATATTAACCTTAAAGGTCCGTCTCCTCAACTTAATAATTATTTAACTGTAGCGCTTTCGGGACTTGTCCCATCATCGGATTTTGAATCCTGCCGATGATGGGACAAGTCCCGAAAGCGCTACAGTTAAATAATTATTAAGTTGAGGAGACGGACTTTTCAGGTGAATATTCCATAACTTTATATTAATTTTGAATAGTACCTCAACGGAACACATCACGAATGTTATAAAAGTTGAACATTGTATAAGTAAAACTGTACAAAATTGTATTAATTAATTTTAAAATTTGTCAAACTTACAACTTAAATGACACGTGTCATTTAATCAGAGTAATGCTACAAAGTAAGAACATGTAAATTGTATGGTGCAGGGAAATAACTAGATAAGTTTTTTTTATGAAATGGAATTTGAGGTGCTATTAGATACTTAATGGAAAATACTATATTTTAGTAGTGTTAAACAGCAAGAGAAACAGTTTTGGTAATGTGTTTATTTACCTACAAAGTTTTAGTATTCATGCAAAGAAGCAGGTTGTGTTGTTATTTTTTAAGGATTTAGCAGCCGAAGACGACTTTCTGTTCCCAAGCTCCATCATACTCGATCAAGAACACCTTCCTCTTTAAGTCCCTTTGAAGAAATAACTTCAACTTTTTGATACCATTACATTCTTGGTTTTCTCCGAATACTTGTTCCGGCTGCTGTCCATTGAAATATTTTTAGGCCATCTTTGCATCATAATTAGGTGTCCAAATAATTTTTACTTCCTCTTTCAAATTCCATATTTCACATAAGACGTATAATTAAAAGTCCGTTTTCTAGGCTTCAAGGAAAAAAGAAAGCAAATACAATGAAAGTTTACGGATCCCCAATACATTTTATAAACTTACTAACTATGCCAGATGAATATATTTTTCTTTCATGTACCCTTCAATTGCAAATCAGTGTAGGTCTACTTAAGTTTAATTTAATAGTCCATGAATAAATTGATATTTTTGATATGCGATCCTCTCTACCAAAATAATGTAAACTCAATATGAGAGCTAAACCAGAAATTTAAAGAATATAATTTATTTTATTTTATTTACTTATATTTTTTTCTGAGAGAGCTGCCTCTTTTATTCAGGAGCAACCAACATGCTGTAAAAATCACGGATTACACTGGTAAACATGATTTTTGTCTCATGAGTACCAGTAGTTGTACTCAATGCACTTTTTTATATTGTTTTCAAATATTTATTCGGAATTTCACCATCACCCACAGTTTTTTATATTTCAATTTCAATTAATGGATTGAAATAATTATTTTTTAATAAACGTTTTTTCGTCCATTCCTCCATTGTAAAATAAAACCAAATGAGCTAATTCAAATGGTTTTCATGCTATGGAGAATAGATATCAAGGCAACTGGAATCCTAATATGCTGGCCGATTATTGTTGGACCATCAAGAGGGACGTTCCACAGGCAAAATATAGCAGAAAATCGTCATTTCTTACTTTCTAGGTGAGTCCGAATGTTCGAATATTGTATAGTTACGAATGTAGAAAATATTAAAGTGTTTGAAATTATAAATTCCTGTCTCTCGGAAACCTTGCGTGATGGAGAAAAACCGGTATCATATTTGAATTCAGGATAAAAAATACTATCGGAAACACTTTTTTTTTTCTGAGACAAAAAAAAGAGTTTATTTTTTTGTTGCTCAGTATTATCTAATCCACATATATTACATGAAAGATAAATATCGAATACTATCTAATAAGGAAAACTAATTATGTTAAAAAATAGTAAAGTAAAAACATGAGAAATATTATAGTAACCAAAGATAATACAATGTTTACGCAATATTAATTGATACGCATTTTTATTTTCCAAATTGTACACATATATTAATGTAAATATGTTTAGAGTATTCTACTGCGATATAAATCAACCACACTAAACTGATTAGAGTTAGGCATATGTGGTTTAACAAATAATTCAATTTTTGCCCTATAGTGCGTTTTGTCGTACATATAGCAATGGTGATCATGATTGAAAGTTAAACTTCTACATTTCGGGGTTGCCAACCTAAGTAACTATACTGCAATATGACATATTACTAACCTCGTGCGGGAAGTAAAACCACCATCTTTTATGTATACTACATACAATGTATATACAAAAATGTATTCGAGAGGTAGTGTTAATATACCTTATACCAAAGAAATCACTGCATTTTTAATGAACTGAACTTTATTTGAAGCAATATAAAACAATAAATACGTACTTGCCGCTATATTATGACTGATTGGTTTCAAGGCCTGCTGTAGTCACAACTAATAAATATTGCACACACTGTTAAAGTTAGTCAGTTGTTTACAATGAACGCAAATATTTCCAACAAAGATGATAATATTTTATTATTTTTTATTATTTTGAAAACACCATCGAGCAAAAAATAATGTACACCGCATGTTCGTGAAGTTTCTTTTTACAGAATCTCGGAAATTAAAAACCTTACTATCGCTCGGTTTTAAACATTTCCTCGCTTCTGTAAAATCCACCTCCCAACTTCGGATCGTGATATACTATTATCCTCTGCAATCATTGAGCATTCTCCTTTTTTTACACTCATCTTAAATTGAATTAAAAATAATTATGTTTTTATCATTCTTCGGAAATCCACAGACTAGCTATTTGAGAAGAATAAATCTACCATCCTTGCCCTTAGCTACAGAAAGGAGGCTCTAGATCCGATTTAAAGTCTTGGACTTGGGACTTTTCTGAATAATAATAATAGCTGGAAAGCGCACTAACGTGCAAAGGAGTATAATTAATTAGTTTTTGCTATGTCACAAAGCGATTTGTTATTGTTTCTGCATTTGTTGATATGGTATTTTTCGCAGCGTTCTCCGCATAGTGAGCATATGCAGTGCTCGTTGGCGTCATGGTACGACGTGTTTCTGCATATTTTGTGACGATAGCCATGTATCGCTAGCTTGATCACCACATGTCTCAGTTTCTGATTGGCATTTGTTCAGGTCCGGTCTATCATGGCGTCGATGCCGCAGAAATCCGATGGGCTTTGTTCCCTCTTTTTTCGCCTCTCTAGAATGTGTTTTTCTATATTATCTGTTGATGGTAATGTTAGTGCTGTCCTCAGATCTTCTATGTGAAAAATCTCTCTTGATAGTTCGTAAGTCAGGTGCGAACGTGTGTATTTTGAGATGCCCATTGTGGTCTTAAGAAATTTCGCTTTGATTCCTTCTATTGATTTGATTATTTTCTGAATAATAGTCTATATGTAGCCAATACGCGTTACGAAATCCTATACCTTTCATATTTTTCTTTCTCTCCAGATTAATTATGAAGTGGACTTAACAACTTCTTGTTACTCCTTTATGTTCAGTAAAATTTAATCAGTAACAGTGTCTGTACTTGGTGTAAAATTGGTGAATTGAATGTGCATGTTTGTATTTTGTGCCACGAAATGTAATTAAAAACCCTTGGAAGTGTAGTTCACATACTGCTTCACCTACTCAGAAGCTTGCAATTTTAAGTTCTGTTAACTGATCGGAAGTTTCAGTGTTGTGGCCAATTTCCAAATTAACTCACTAAGTAATCATTTGATATTTTTATTTACTTTTATTCCATGGCACGACAGGCCTTGGCATTTGCAAAATAGAAATCTAAAATTGGAATATTTATTTTTAAATTTCACGATTAACAGAAGTTCGGAAATATTTCATAATGATCTAGGAGATTTTCTGAGTTTTCCTTAACAAACTAACTCACTGGCACTGTTGAATCCTCAGACTCATGGTCGCGCGGACATAAACTCTCCATGCATCCCTATACTGATCTAATGTTTCCAGTCATTTATTGTCCTCAAATTATTGTTAATATTATTCTCCCACCTCATTCTTGACCTACATACTGGACGCTATCCCTCTGGTTTTCCTACATATAATTTCAGTGCTTCCCTTACATTCACTGTCCGTTCCATACAGACCTATCTCGACCATCATGATCTACAAGACTTAACTGTTCTTATTATATTCGTTTTCCCATAAAGATTATGTAGCTCACTGTTGTGTACTTTTCTACACTCGCTAGTCTTTTCGTCTCTCTTTGTTCCATAAAAATTTCCTAAGCACTTTAATCTCAAATACTCGTATATTTTCTCTTTTCTTAAAGTAAGAGTTTAAGTTTCGCCTATTCTTCTTCTTCATCCAACCAAGTCTTAGGTCTATAGGCCTGTTACGATCTCACTGATGAATTTTGTATCCAGCGTTTCCCTGGATGGCCCAGAATTATCTTCCCTGTTGGATTTTAACGAAGCATGGCCTTGGGAACTCTATCTCAACTCATTCGTCGCAAATTATTCTTGTTGTGATAGGTATTTTTCATTAAAATGTTTATAGAAAAACAAAGAGTTTCGCCTATTATACAGTATAACTTGAATAATAGCAATATTACATATTTTAATTTAAGATTTTTTGTGAGGAATTGGGATGACCCCGTCCCCCTGAGGATTGTTGCCTTGTCCTATTTAAACGCAGAAAGTAAGGTAAATTTTATAAAACATATGTACAACCATATGGGGTGGATACTAGAGCAGATACTAGCCAAACGAAACAACTCATGAGAACAGTAGAAAAGAGTACTTTAAGAGCTATAGTAAACAGAACAAGATTTGATAAAGTTAGGAACCAGGGTCTGAGAGAGGAATGCAATATCATAGATGTTGAGACATTTATTACAACAAGGAAAAGGGAATGGAATACCCACGTGGACAGAGCTGACGTACGAGGCTTATTAAATCGCGAATAATCTACGTCCTAGAGGAAAAAGAGAAGGGGGCAGACCCCTGAAGAGATGGGATGAGATGTAATCATCTTTGGCATAATGTGTGTAAATAAACAGGCATATGCCTATAGAAAATAATAATAATAATAATAATAATAAATATAATAATAATAATAATAATAATAATAATAATAATAATAATAATAATAATAATAATAATAATAATAATAAAGAACAAGATTTGGGATGACAAGAGTTTCTGTTGTGGATGCGAATCTAGAGTTATTCCTGTGTTTATTTTTTTCCGCACATCATTTCCATTTATAATTATTGTTACTAGGTATTTCAATTCTGCTACTTTTTCAGAATTTCACCATTTGTTATGATGTTTCCATTCCATTCAATAATGTATTTCTTCATGTGACGCTTATTTCATAGTGTTATTTAACGGTTTTCCTACATACGGGTTCGATATTGCCAGTGAGTTAGTTAAGATAGAATAAAATTAAAGTAAATAGCACATATAAGTGTACATATAAATTTGCATTTTGTGATATATCTACAGTACTTAAAATTGCATTGATATAAATGGTAAATGCATTAATTATTTATAGCTACGAATTGCTCCCTAGATCTAGTCTCCATTAGGGATGCAACATCGCTCATAAAGAACGTGATGTTAGAACACCGATGTTTTCAAAAGTAAAATATGGATAATTGAAAACATCGATGTTTATGAACGATATATATATATCGATGTTTTTTTCCTATATTTTGGGGAAAATATTAAAAACGAAATATAATGTTGAACATAATGTTGTGTGATTCGGGTTCTGTGGCCGTGGTCCATAGTTGGTGTTGATACCAGACGTTTCGCCCTCAACTGCGGAGGGCATCTTCAGTGGCGAGTGCTTCTAGGCGTGTTTCCTGGTCGGAAGATCTACTTAGAGTGAAGATGCCCTCCGCAGTTGAGGGCGAAACGTCTGGTATCAACACCAACTATGGACCACGGCCACAGAACCCGGAATCACACAACATTATGATTACCGGCCGTGAAAGCCTGCATTCAACTATAATGTTGAACATTTTTATTAATCGATTATTTCGTAAAATATAATTTTTAAAACAATTTTGACAATCTTGTGATTAGTAAGCGACTTCTTTCTTGGGTAATCGTAGCCCCAGCCTCTGAAAACAGCCGCTCACTGGGCACCGACGATGCTACGATAGGCAAATGTATCATCGCCAGTTTATACAACCAAGGAAATAATCCTTTAATGTCATCCCACATTTCTAAAGCATCTGCTTTTGGCTGAGGAAGAGAACGAGCAGCGAAAATAATACAATAGATGGCGCTATGCATGACAAAATATCATTCATGAAACATCGTTCATAAAGAGCGATGTATCGTCGATGTTTGGGTTTTTTAACATGAATGTTTATGATCGATACATCAATGTTTTAAAAAATCGTATCGTTTGTATGCCTAGTCTAGATAGAGGAAGAAATGTTCTCTACAATTTTGGTGAGTATGGTTCTGGTGATCATCTAGAATCGTGAGGAGTGTAGCTATTCTCGAGCTCATAAGTAGTATGGCAATATAAGCAGACAAAACTACACGAATTGCAACCATTCGATGTTCACAGTGTACATTAAGTAGGGACTTCATGTTGTGAAAACCGTCTGTATCGACTGAGGTTCCTGACATATGTACCACATGTCGTCCATTTATTGGCTACATGATCATCCAACTTCTGTAATTGACACATGTGGATTTGAGGCCAATCAGCTGACTAGTACCCCACGGGCTTTGCAGACCTATCGCAATATGATGTTTTAGAATTAAGTTTCGTTGCAAACAAATAATCTGGTCGCCCAGCACTGTCAATGTTAAATTCTCAAGGATTTCTAAAAATAATTTATTTATTACAAATAGTATTAACCTGTGTAAATAAAATGTTGAATAGTAACTTCTTTACAGCGATAAAAATTAATTAAAAATACAGGTATCCTGACAGCGTTACCAAGTAAGCCTAGTAAATTTATGATATCCCTCCAATGAATTTTATGGTTACCTACAGAATAAAGCATAACCTGAAACATGCATGGAAAAATGTACATAAGTGCATTGTGCTTTCAACGAATTTGAGAAATTTGTAGGGCTTATATGAAAGTTATTTAAAAATTTTGTTTCTTTATATACAGTGTAAATAATATTTAAGTTTCATATTTTTGTACAGTAGGAGATCACTGTAATCGGTAGAACTCATGACTTTCACCTGTCAAAGAACTACATTTATTCCCACAACTTGACTTACCGCACCAAAATTCAAACTTATCAAATATATCGTAAATAAATTACGTCGATTTTGTATTACATATTCTCATGATTATTGAAGAAGAACTTCAAATCAGAAGGGAAATTACTGATAAAAAAGTCTGTAAAATTTTGAATTTATAAAAAAGAAAAAAAAAAAGACACTCAAAATGCAGCTCTTCAAGAGGCGAGGAAAACAATTTATTCAAACATTCACAACTATTGGCTACTCGCTGTTTCTATAGGTATGCACTATACGAGAAAACTCTATTTTCCAGCACTTGTCTTGTTCTTGAGGGAAGGACCTATGTCTACTTAACATAGTCTACATTATATAAATGGATGGATTATTTTTCTACAAACCTGATAATCTTATTAAATAACTAACTCACTGGCACTATGGAACTCGTAGGTGCATGGCCGTGCGGACATACGCTCTCCACATATCCCTATCCTGATCTAATGTTTTCCAGTCATCCTCTGTATAATCTGCTTCCATTAAATCAGGGTTAATGCTGTTCTCCCATCTCATTCTTGGCCTACCTACTGAGGGATTTCCTTCTGGGTTCCCTACAAGGAGTTTCCATGCCCCTCTTTCATTCATTATATATATATATATATATATATATATATATAGTGTTGCCCATAAAGATCATATAACTCACCGTCTTTTATGTAGACTTTTCCATTCGTCTGCCTGTTCAAAAATGTTCCTAAGAATTTTATTCTCAAAAACTTTAAATAGTTTATCTTACCTTAAAGTAAGAGTCAATGTTTCGCATCCATTTTATATAACTGGGAAAATAATAGTTGTTTTTGAGTTTTCAATTTAATGTATTTTGAGAGAAGTTGGGTCGACGAGTCGGTTAATGCATAATATGATAAATTTCCAGAATTGAGCCTATATTTAATTTCTTTGTGCATATCATTCCTCTTCGTAATGATTATTTTCCTAGGTATTTGAATCCAGTCACTTCTTATGCTTTAATTGACCTTCCGTCCCCCTCCAATAGCAGAAGATGATGAAATGTTGGGTCTTTACTAGGACTATGCCTAGTGATTCAACTTATTACTGGGATTTTTCTTGCTATACACTTGTACGGTGCGTTATATAATATATATAACCACTCTGACTGCTACCATTTGTGCAGTTTTCTTTTGGATCGTCTTTTGTTTCCGTTGTATATACTAGCGTAGAGTTCATAACATCCGAGGTTATTAATCAAAAACCTTTGCCCGGGCCCATAGGAGGCAAAGATTGATTCATCTTTCTTTCCTAAACACTTAAACATAAATCAACAATAGATTTCAAGACACTAGAGTAATTCCTGGTTCTGATTTTAAACTGAATGTATCATTATTGTTATTAATCATGAAAGCTAGACGGAAAATAAAGGAAGCTAGAATGATCTCCTAAATAAGTAAGTTTCAGTACAGGAATATCAAACAGCAGCATGCACATAAATAACTTCAACATTAACCAGGATATATATAAAAATGATGTTTAATATAAACAAGACGTCTGAAGGGGATGAAAAATATAACAAATGTAAATACTTGATCATTCTTTAACAAAAAGAAAATAAATAATAATCCTTAACATCACAAAACTATATCATACCTCACACAACATTCATACCACGGTCCAAGCCAGGGTAGTCTTTCCCCGGTCCTCAGGACCAAAACTTAAACCACGCCACTCGCGGCTCCAGACGACGTTGTCTCAACTAAAAGTTCCGATCGAATGATAATGTTCTTGATGTGCATTGCGTATTTGAGCGTTCCGAGGTAAAAGGGGAGATGCGCAGCACAAACAACGCAACAGGAGACGCAAAAAGGAGAGTGGGGGTAGATGCATAGAGAAAGGATATTGGCATAGTTCACGAATCTTTCTGTTCAGGGAGGATAACGGCACTGCTGTAGCGAACCGAAAATCGCACTTTCGGTTCACACTATTGTTAGTGGGCTGGAGTTTTCTTCTTATATTAATATTAATTTTTGTGTCATTCTTTAGTGCAGCTTACACATAAAATTTCCCTAATTTGTCATTAATTGTCCATTTAAATTATGTAATGTAATTCTATGTGTGACCATATATTTAGTTTTATTGATATTTCTTCCAGCCCCAATTTCTCAGTATTACTTAATAGAGTGTGCGTGTTGGCCTTAGTATCTCCTCGCTATCACCTAATAATACTATATCATCAATATAAGCTACCAATTGAGTTGTAGGCCTTATGCATCCTCTAAAGATGTGGTGGCATGCTCTAGTACAAAATTGAACAGTAAGTAAGATATTGCATCTTCTTGCTTTAACCCAATGTGAATTCCAGAAATATCTGAAAATTGTTTCCCTACACGCACCGTACTCTGTGTTATTTAGGCAGATTCGAATTAATCTAACTAATCCTATTAAATACCTAACTAAATATCAATTTAATTAAGAGACATGCAAATTGATACTCTAGGAGAAGGATTAATTTTCCAAAATCATTTTATTTTCGTTGAATCCTTAAAATTTAGATCATAAACTCAAAACATCCCGTCCGACTTCATCGTGTGAGAATTGGGCTGTGATATAACTTATGAAGAAGAACAAGATATCAATAACAAAATGCAGAAATTTCAACATAGTTTTGGAACACTGAGACGAACACTGAGGAACAAAGTAAGAAATGATACGCAACTAAGATTTTACTCAACGATACTACCATTGGCGTTGTATGGAAGTGAGGCTGGGTCCTGAAGGGAAAAAAAAAAGTAAAATTCAGGCAGCGGAAATGAGATTCATATGGCTGTGAAATGTTGTACAAGAGACGAACATATTATAAATGAGAATATTAGAGAGGAACTAAAATACAACAACTTCTTCAACAAATATAAGAATATTATAATGATGATCCATTATTGGAACTATGTTAAAATAACAGTACCGTATTGGAAAATGTTAAACAAATAGAACAACACAGGAACAATTGGATTGAACATCTGCAAAGAATGACAGGGGATAGGATACCAAAGATGGAACTAATGTATAATCCTGGAGGACGAAGATCTGTAGGAAGACCAAGAAAGTGCTGGGCTGAACAGATGTGAGATCGTAACAGGCAAAGATCTAATTCGTGAAGGATGTTGATGATTATCATGATGAATTCAAAACGTACATAATAGAATTTTAATTTTTTAGTCGGTAAATTAGTAAAACTAATATATTTATACAGTTTTCCGGAAACTTACTCTGCAACAAAATTGAGTTTTAACTTGATTGTAGGGAAACCATATCAATGGCAGCATTTTTATTCAAATATTAACATATATGAAAAGGATAAAAGTGAAAATCGTCCTTGTAAGATTAGGTTGAATAATATTAAAATTCCATTACGCAGGTACTGCATAAACTAAGCGAATTTCTCAGCAAGTCGAATTTATGAAATTTATTACAAAACGTGGTCGGCCGAGGTGGTGTAGTGGGTATGTTACTTATCTCTAGTTCCGAGGGTCGCGGGTTCAAACCCGGCCGGGGTCAATGGGTTTTTAGGACGGAAAAATCATAGGAATAAGTCCTCCGGGAGGGACTTTAAGCCGTGGGTCTAGAGTCTGAAGATTTTCACCTTCGTTTAAGAACAGCAATCCTAAATAAAGATACTTCCGTGTAAAATTTACCGACCGTTATCCATCCAAGTAATACTTTATTTACCCACTAGGTGTCTCACTGAGGAGATATGCTGACCACATATCATTCGTTGACATCTATGGGTTAATAATCGTAACTAAATTAACTTGATTAAAACGATTCCACTAGAGAGAAGGTTAATCCCTAGTACGGGGCATATATATATATATATAATATATATATATTTATTTATTTATTTATTTCAGGATTGTTTCTGTTATTTACACAGGTATCCTCAACCAAAACATACAGTTTTTTTCTTGCACACTTCCCGGTCTTGCGTGTATGCTTCTGTCATATTTCTCTTCTTCATGTTGTCTTGAATTCCCTTTATCCACGTTGACTTTGGTCTACCACGTTTCCCGTTTCCAGGAGGTATCCATTTCAATACTTCTATGTTTGTTTCTTTATCTCTTCTTCTCATTATATGCCCATACCATCTTAGTTGGATTTGTTTAATCATTTCTACAATATCCTCTTTTACTTTCATAATTTATCTTATTGTATTATTTTTTATTTTGTATAATTTTTATATTCTTGCCGATCTTCTTTAAAAGTCAATTTCTGGGACTAATCATTTGTTTTTGTGTTTTTGCTTCAACGCCCATGTTCCCGCACCATATAATAGAATACTCTTCACAATTGTGTAATATATTAATAATTTAGTCCTCTTGATTATATTCCTACTCCATAAAATAGAATATATATGGTATGATAAGAAAAATAAATGCCTGGACGGGATTCGAACCCGAAACTCTCTCTCTCTCTCTCTCTCTCTCTCTCTCTCTCTCTCTCTCTATATATATATATATATATATATATATATGAGAACGGACCGCTCCTTAGCCGAGTGCTTAAGCCAAGATGCCTTGGCATAGAGCCACGGGACTTGCGCTGGTTCGGGTCTCCAAGGGGTATGAAATTTTCACATGGAATTTCGGCGAGTGTGGGAACGGTGCTCACCCAGCATTGTGAGGAATTTTGGTAGCTACAGTAAGTAGCAGTTCCAGGTTGGGAAAACCAGCTTTAATGGTTGGAGGACCCGAGATATTGACCACGTGTCACCCCTACACTGGCAGGATGATTGTCTATCTATGTAATTAATACGTGTAGATGCGAGGCCAGCAGTCTACTGATAGACCAAGGGTGTTATGGAGTAGTATATAATAGAACGTTGGAACAGAAATGCTACACATTCAGTATCTGGAACTGGGTGATATTTGCGACTGCAGAAACGATTCTTAAATTGTGACTTCTAGATAATCGCTTCGATTTTACAGATTTTCGGAGAATACCTTCCTCGTTTTATTTCAATGGGATACACCTAGTTTCGTTGCGGAAAAACTAAAATTATTGCAGATAGAGTTTTTTTCTAATTTTAACTTCTGGATAACCCTCACTACTGATGGCCCGACTTCTCTGGTTAACGAACTCGATATTAATTTATTTATAGATTGTTTATGCCAAGTTTTGTTCCGATAAAATATTATTTGCGGCCTCTACACCGTTAATAGGCATAAACATACGGTAAGAAGGATCAATAAAATTTGAGTACACATTTCAAAAATCATTTATTGTTTATCTTATATTGTGATTTTAGTTAAAAGTGTCTATTTATGACAGCAATGTAATAAATGTTTCATAACTACACACTTCCGTATTTCCATAATGGATTAACTTTTCGGGTTCGCTTTAACTAAGTAAAAGTTGAATTTATATCCACAAAATATTTTGTGACTCCATAAAGCTCCGCATCATATCGATTTTGAAATACTAATCTAGATAGACGATATAATCTAGGACGTTATTAAATTATTTCCTCTTTCACAAAGAGATTTTCTTGAAGATGATTTTCTAAAGTGAGTAAAGGATTTTCTGTTGTAAATGCAGGCCTATCGGTTTGAGTTGGACATAACCTTATCTTGATGTCAAGACTTAGTTTGTTAGTTCCCATTAAAACATATTTTATTTCAACTTATTTATAAGCACTTTAACATGAAGGTCGTTCGCGTATAATATATTTATGTGTAACAACCATTAGTCTGTGTATTTCTATTGCATATGTGTAACGTGTTTCTAAACAAGGCGAATAACATATGGATGATTATGATAGCCAAAATGTCGTTCAGGAACTACTTCAGTCTTAATGTTTTGCTGACATTTTCTTACGTATAAAAAAGTAATGAAAAAATCATAATCTAGCATACTTTTCTCGATCGAGGATCCAATCCGGGGTCGCTGCTGGTGCAACAATACTTCCCCTAGACCATAGCGATGGACTTAATAGTATATTGCAATGCGAGGTTGGGACGTGGTTTTTACAGAATAAGAATAAGAATAAGAATGAGAATAAGAATAAATTTTATTTATAAATAAATGTTAAATACAGTATTGACACCCAAATGAGCAAGTGCTCGTGCTCGGGTGCAGTTCAGTTACATGAATAATACAAATAGAATATATACATTTAAAGTTGGGGCCAGTTTCATTTTTTACATGAATTATGGCACATGGTAATATTGCAATATAGCTATTTAGTTATTTATAGGTTGGCAACCCCGAAATTTAGGAAATTGAACTTTAAATCGTGGTCGCCATTCCTTTAAGCACGACAGAACGTACTCTCATGTAAAAAATATATATTGTTACATGTTTACTTCTTATTTTATTCCTTAATTAATTAGGCTAGTTCAAAGTTCATATTTTGCTTAAATGTTTTAAATAAATGTATTTTTATTCAATTAAAGGCATTTTTGGGCTGACTGCACTTATTTTTTTTTTCGTTTTGCTATATATTTAATCTTATTGTTATTTACACTGTTTTATCCTTTTAAATTGTTTTCCTTTTTCGTATATGTACAAGTCGTACACCCAGACCAAGGTGAAAATTTAAAATACCCCAGGAATGAAACTCGAAAGGTATTTAACGTAATATCTGACTGATGTGTGTGAAAACTCCATTTTGTTGCAAGACTGGATAAAGGAGATAAAATTGTCTGTACTTAAGAAATTAGGACAGTGCGATTGTAGAAAATTCCTGAAAGAACCAGCCCTGCTTGTACGGAATTAATACTGTGAAAACAGTCTAGAGGGAAAACTGAAATTAAATTAGCACAAGAAAGGGACAGAGGACAGAGAGCGAGAGAGATAGAGAGACTAGTTTCATTTGTGTACCCATTCACACATGCAGTTAAGTTGTTTCGGGAAACCAAGGACGGTTTTAACTAGATCAATTCAAGTCGTTGATTAATCTAGGATTCGAATTCGAACATCAGATATAATTAACTTATTTCTAAACAGCTAAGAAGTTAGAATTAACCACGATGAAACTTCCATAAAATGAACATGTGCAAAAGTTCAGAACTACTCTCACTACGTACACTCTTCGGTATATTTCTATGACAAGTAAATTAGTATAATTACTGTGATAAAGTAATAATAATAATAATAATAATAATAATAATAATAATAATAATAATAATAATTAAAATACTTTCTTTATTATCATATTAAGTTTCACCAAACACTAACTACAAAACCACGTGGGGTTAATGGGCTAGGCCTTCGTACCCATGTCGACAAAATTGACAGTGTCGACAGAACTGCATAGTAGCCGCCTCAAAAGCCGCATTCTATGCAGATTCTTTCGGTTTTTGATTATTAAGGATTTTTTCTACATCCTCCATCCCAAATGTATTTTGCTACCCCACAGATTTCTATCCTCAGTATCTTCTTCTTTGAAGTCTCTGCTGATCATGTTTCCTTTTACTTCATCTATCCACTGTTCCCTGGGTTCCCCCCTCCTCCTCCTGCCTTCAGCATTCCAATCCAGCATCATTCTTGGAATTCTATTATTCTCCATCCTCTTCAGATGCCCATACCATTTCAATATGTGTTCTTCTATTATTTCTATATTATGTTTAACATTCATTATTTCTCTAATTTTCTGGTTCCGAATTTTCTCATTTCTTTAATTTTCCCCTATATTGATTTTTCTTGATGTTTTTCGCCAAAAAATCCATCTATTGTCAATACTTTTTTTCTTGCTATCTACCTAAAATCCAGGTCTCTGCGCACCATACAATATAACACTTTGTACTAATGATTTAAATATCAATTCTTGGTTTTATTTGTAATATTTTTACTCCATATCACTGAATTTAACATTCCAATTACTTTTCTTCCTTCGCTAATTATATTCTCAATTTCACTATAACTTTTTCCATCTGATTCTAAAATTGATCCTAAGTATTTGATTTTTCAACTTCCTTCATTTCCACATTAATAATAATAGTAATAATTAATGATAATAACTTATCAGCGGAAAATATTTTTGCATTGAAAATATTATTATTGTTACTATTTATTCTATCTTCAATATAATAAATTTAGTATAAAAATAGTAAACACTTTATTTATATACTAGAAAATATTATACCACTAATAATAATAATAATAATAATAATAATAATAATAATAATAATAATAATAATAATAATAATAATAATAATAATAATAATAATAATAATAATAATAATAATAATAATAATAATAATAATAATAATAATGATGATGATGACGATGACGATGACGACGACGACGATAAAATCCCGCTAACAATTTTTTTCTGAAAAAATCGGAATCTCTTCAGGTTAAGTTCGAATCAATACTAGTAAAATTCATATCAAATTCCGTTGAGGTGAAGTCATATGATGAAAGTTAAAAATTAAATTGTACCAGTTGGTAGGTGCCGTCATCCTCAACTTTGTTAAAAGCGCTCCAGTTAATTTTATATACAATATTTTAACAAAGTTGAGGATGACGGCACCTACCAACAGGTACAATTTCATTTTTAACTTTCATCATATAAGTTCGAATATAATTAAGTGTTTTTGGAGATAAAAATTATTTTTTGGAGAACATTTAATTTATCGTGCAATTACATAACAATAAATTATGACTATATACTCAATTTTTGAGTATCAATAACGTTACATATAACGATTTTCGGTCATATTTTACCTTGGTTGGTCTCTCTTCATAGTTCAGCTAGAAATCTGCCAACACCGGGACTCCATTACCTTGATACATTTTCTTTTTCATTGTAGGAATCTGCTGATGAAAATGTCCAACATGTTCATTTCTGACAGCCCCAATATTTTATGACAAGGAAAGGCAGGAATCGAAGTATTTTTTTTAACATTTATAACTTTTATAAGAAAGAAAATCTATTATATGGAGGGATATTATATAAAAAGTGACTCACCTATAACTAATGTGAAAATATTCTGATTACATAAATAAATAAATAATAATAATTAAATTTTCGAACACATCCAATTGAAAATTGATCGTAAAAATTTACACATAAAAAAGTAATAATTCAAAATTATATTGCATATGTGCCAGAAGAGAAGAGATAAAACACGTTGCATGTAAGTGGGAAATATCTAAAAAAGCTTGTGGGAATTTCTAAGGAACGTAATATCAGTTTATGTGCTATTCGCAAAGCTAGAATTTACTCTCATATACAGTACGATGACTTTTTTTTCAAGGATTCATCTACTATGTTACGCGTCTAGTTCCTGTAATAAACGGCCAACATAACCTTTAAATATGAGCAAACATATTTGTTGAATTTCTCTCCCCATAATATTCCATTGGATCAACAACGCCGATAATATAAACAATGCATCTGCAGTAACGTTAACACGCAAAGTATATCCCTCTCTATTTCTTCTTTTTATGCCTTTAAAATTACCAAATACCTTTTTTTTTATTGTTCGGAAATTTAAAATTAACATTTATTTTTAATAATAATAACAATAATTAATTTATTTCAGTCAAATATTCAATTTATTTAATAATTTGTTGACGTTTCAATCTCCTTGTGTGAGATCATTTTCAAGACATTTGACATTTCCAGTTATCCATTTTATATGGTTGTTTAATATTATTCAATAAATTGAATATTTGACTAAAATAACGAATTAATTATTGTTATTATTATTAACACTCTCATCCAATAATATTTAGATAAATTCAATATTGTAGTATAAACATATTCATTTTATATCTTCATAGAGAACAATGGTGAACTTTAATTAAGGGAAATGTGTGTGTTTATTACAAACTGATGGTTTATAAGTCTGTAGTAATGTTTGTATTTTTTTAAACTCATGTTAATTATTAAGATTTGTTGGAGAAAACCCTCAATGATGAGGAAAATTCTCAAAGTTAATGAATTAATGAATAATTGAAGCCGGCAGCTTCGTGGCGCAAGTGGTTAGTCGCTCGCCCTAAATCTGGGTCCCGATTTGGCGACTCGGTTACTCCATGTGGGGTTCATGGTGGACTAATCGAATCAGGGTAGGCTTTCCTCTGGGATTTTCCCGTTTTACTTAAATAAAAATTTAATTTCACCACTTCTCTATACACATATCCTACATTTCGTTAGTTTCATTTAATCTGCTCCCGGGATAATGCAACAGGCTTGCTCAGCCGGCATCCGTGTATATCACAGACTTTTAATAATAGGGACTGCACTTGATAGTTTAAGTTCCAAAAGGTAAGTCCCTACAGATAATTATTTATCACCTTTGCCGTGGTTCGCTGCAGTCGGTAAAATCTCAGGTGCTCATCAGATCGTCACAGCAGATGGAAATGAGGACAACAGATAAATAAAGGTCTGAACTTTAGCATAACTAATTAATTTTATAACTCACTGGCACTATTCAACCCGTAGGATGTAGCGCTCAATAAATATGCCTGAACGTTTCCAAATGGCGAAGTTTAGTATTTTGAGTTTATCTAAATCTCTATCTACAATGGCTTAACAGCCATTTTCTCCTTTGTTAGGAGTTACCAAACCAAGTTAATTAGTTATGCTTATTTCCCAAAGATGTCATGAATGGTATGCGATCATCATATCATTTTGCATTAAAATACGTAAATCATAATATATTAGATAATAATAAATGGAAATCTAATAAAACTGGCCTATTTTTACATGGCCCATGCCACACGGGCCTAAGGGATAGGACCTGTCGGAAGGGAATATGAAATTCTTTATTACACACTTAATTTTTTTACCACAAAAGATCATGGAGGGCTTTCTCGGATGAGTGGTAGGCTCAATTCCTTGGCCACCTCTGAGACAATACCAACATATGACAAGACACACCATTCACTTATTCAGTCATAATAAACAAGACGAGTATGATATAGATGACTGTTTTGGCCAGATGACTGTTCAGGAAATATTTGTGCTTTAACGTTTCCCCATATTTGTTCACATGTGAGGAAAACCCCCGAAAGAAACTTCGCCCATAAAACTGTCCTGATCGAACATCGAACCCTGGCCTTCTGCTTACGAAGAAATGACTTTAATCAGAGACCACAGTCGTGGATAATAATAATAATAATAATAATAATAATAATAATAATACTCTGCGTGCAAAAATAGTAATTAGAGACGAAATTATTGAACAAGTATCCCACTTTAAATATTTAGGATGTGACATCAGCTATGGGTATGATAAAGATATTGAACACAAAACACATCAGTTTAAAGCTATTTGTGGTACAATAAATAGAACATTCAATAATAAAGCCCATAAACAAACAAAATTAAAATTTTATAAAACAATGGCTGTCCCTGTCCTTTTGTATGGGAATTAATCTTGGATTACCACTACCAAACAAGGAAGTAAAATCCAAGCAGCGGAGATGAAATTTTTAAGAAGAGTAAAAGGCTGCAGTAGAATGGACTAGATAAGAAATGAGGATATCCGTGAAGAACTGCAGATCTACTCCATAACAGAAAAGATATTTAACAATAAGATACAGTGGAAAGAACATGTAGAAAGAATGGAAGAAAGTAGATTACCAAATAAAATCTTCCATTATTTTCCAAGAGGAAGAAGAGATGTCGGACGTCCTCGGAAGAGATTGTATTAGATCTATTAGTGAAGACGGAACAGGCAACTCTTGCCTAAATCAGGAAGTGAAGAAGAAGAAGAAGATAATAATAATGTAAATAAGGAAAGATGTATAATATCATATACAGGCTCTGTATAATAGATAAATACCCAAGAAATCCAAGAGAGAGAAGAGAGAGAGAGAGAGAGAGAGAGAGAGAGAGAGAGAGAAGGTGAGAATCTTGATTCCTGTTGAATGAATTTTCAGCTTTACTTTTCAGACAATTAAACAGGAAAGTTCTTTTTTTATTTTATTTCAGATGCTTGGACAATTTTCTTAGGCCATATACATTATAAAGTGTTCCGAAGTGTACTATTAGTTTATGTACTCCTAAGAAAGGAGAGGCTATAGTTAGATTCAATAGACCATAATTCCAATAAGTAAATAAATAATAGTAGACCCCTACATTTAGTGTGTGTAACCATGTGTTCATAAAATATTTACAAAAAATATTTTTAATGAATTTATTATTGACTATTTAACCCATGCCCCAAATGGGAGTCAATGACCAATCACGTTTCAATTAATTTTGTTTTACAACCAATCACAGTCGTGTTTCACCTCGATAATTATCAAATTTTTATTACCAAAATAAAGAAAGCTCCTCCTTTCAATATTCTGACCAGGTCAGAGCATTATTTTGCAGTGACTGACTCTTCTACAAATACGTTAAATACATCAAATAATGAACAGATTCCTTCGAACTACACATTTGATAATAGTGTGTTCAATAATATCGTGTTTTTAAATAATGAGTTTACTGAGTTGTTTCCTAAAAAAATAAATTAATAACCTATAATGTTGTTATAATATACAGTTTAAAGTGTTTCATTATTTCTCCACTAGGGTGTATTCTTACAATATTGCGATCCTATTTGGCAATAAATAGTATGACCAAGTTGCCGTGATGAACAAATGAAACATAACCAACCATTTCTCATTTGTTTTCAAACATCGCCGTTTACATTAAATATATAAATATTTTTAAAAAAACTATATTTAAGTAATGATTTGTCAGTAAACAACTTAATTTTATTCGTTAAATAGTCCTAATAAATGCCACACTTGATTTCCAAATCCTCTAGATAAATTGGAAATCACTCGTGGCTTTACTTACGATAATCATTCGTGGTACCTAATAAAATCCAACCCAAAGAATAAGCAATTAAATTTTTAAGTCGATCTGGCGCATACAAATTAATTTAACCAAGGTTCCACCAACAACTCTAATAGAAGTGGAAATTTTTAAATAATAATATAGTACTTTTTATAATTTATCCGTCTTCCTCAATTAGAATTGATTTTTATTTTTAAAAAACTTCGTTAAATTCTTAAATCATGAAGGTCTTTCAAAAAAATGTTTCATCTTCGGCACGCTAATTGGTATTGACGTTGTCGGAGTATAATTTAGCATGCCGAAGATGAAACATGTTTTTGAAAGGCCCTCATAATTTAATAATTTGACGAAGTTTTTTTAAAAAAAACAATTATAATTGAGGAAGACGGATAAAATAAAAAAGGTACTATATTATTATTATTTAAAATATTTTAATATATAATCTCAATTGTGATAATAATGAATAATAAAAATGCTGAGAAATTTAAATAAAATTCATCTAACATCCAATAATTAAGAAAAATAAACAAATAGTAAGTTTTTGGATTTGATCCCGAGACATCGCGAGGAATGTTAATGTTACTGTACATCATCATCATCTTCATGGTAGGCCGTCGGCCTGTTCCGATTTCAGAATTAATCTTCCCATCGTCTTCTAGGACGTCCCACATCTCTATAGCCTTGAGGTGCTTGTTTTGTTAGCCTAGAAGAGTCCATTCTTAAAATGTTCATGCCATTTTTGCTCATAGTTTTGTATTTTTTTCATTTAGATTATTCTTTTTGTTTTTGTCTAATTGTTTCACTAGGAATGTGGTCTCTTAGAGTATAATCTGCAACGTATCTGAGGAACTTCATCTCTGATGTTTCTAGTAATCTTCTGTCCAATCTATTCATGGCCCAATTCTCAGATCCATATGTCACAATGGGAACTGTCATTACCTTATAAGGTTGTTTGCTAGCCGTCGAGAAGAGCGGACGTGTTTTTGTTAGAGTGGTTGAAGTGTGCAGGGGACAAAGCATTATGGAAGAAGTTAGAAAGCTGATTGAAACATTGTCAACTGAAGTGAAAGAGGGGTTTGAAAAGTGCAACGTGGGTGAAAAAATTCGTGATATTGAGACGAACATGCATCGGATGGAGGACAGATTGAAATGGCTGGAATCTAAATTAGACTATCTCGAAAACCAGAGTCGCCGTAATAATATTGTGATATATGGTGTGCATGAAGAAGACAGGGAAAGATGGGAGGAAACTGAACATTTAGTTAAAAGAGTAGTGGCGCAAATCGGCATTGATTTGGTGGACAGTGATATTGAAAGAGCGCACAGAGTAGGTCGTGGGAATAGTGGAAAGAGACCGATTGTATGCAAATTATCACACTACAAAATAAAATGTTGGATCCTTAGAGACAGTAAATATCTTAAAGGGACCGGTATCAATATTGCCGAAGACTTTAGTGAGAAGGTGCGCCGCGAAAGAGACTTTCTTAAGCGACACATGCTCGAGGCGAGGAGGCAGGGCTGCCATGCAATCATGCAATTTAATAAATTGATTATAAATGGACGAATCTGGAGCAGGGAAAAACTACAAAATATGGACAACTCTGAAAATGAATTTGAAGAGGTCATTGACAGCGAGTCCCCAAAACATACAGGGGACGCTTCAACAGCAGGTGGTCTCCTTACAGCAGAGGAGGGAGAAAATTCTACACGAGAGAAAGAGAGAGGGACCACTACCTTAATAACTCCCAGAAATCCAATAAACATACAGCAAAAAACGGCCGAACGCAAACAGCATACCCCACCTCTAAGAGGTGAACGACCGGCGGACACAAGAACTCCAACAAGAAAATCACTAAGACTTCAGAATCTACCCGCAGAAAAGGAACTATTGAGAGGGGGAAGTTCGAAAAATACAGGTAAGACTAATGACAAGGGAACACAATAGGGTTTGTTGACAGTCGGTTCATGGAATATCGAAGGGTTAAAGCAAAAACTTTCAATGGACAGATGTGTAGAGTTTATTGAGACTTTTGATATATTAGCTCTAGGAGAAACATGGTTAAAAGCTAATGAATGCGTAAATCTATGTAATATGAAAGGTTATTTTAAGGGTAATCAAAAGAGAGGAAAGAGAGGTAGATATCCAGGCGGTGTTGCCATTTTATATAAAGCTAACTTAGACCCATATATTAAAAAGGTAAATATTACTTTAAAAGAGGCAATTTGTATATATTACCATACAGAAAGAGCAGAAATGTGTCTGTTGTCTATTTATCGCCAACCACTAAATTCCAGGTATGCCAATCCAAATTTTTTCGTTGAATTGTCTGACTCGTTGGCAGAAATAAAAGATAGGTTTCCGGAAGCGGGAATAATAATTTTAGGGGACTTTAACTGTAGGATTGGGGAGGAAAATATCACTATAAAATCGGATGATAATGAAACACGAGGTGAGGGTAGGAGAAGCAAAGATAAGATTTTAAATTCAGAAGGAAACCAATTGTTAGCTTTTTGCGATGCATTTGAACTTGAAATTCTGAATGGGAAATATTGGGAAGATAAAAATGGAGAACTGACATTTATTAATAAAAATGGAAGTAGCGTAATCGATTATTCAATATGCACACAAGACATGATTCCAGTCCTAAGTAATTTCTGTATAGTTTCCAGAATCGAATCACACCACTTCCCAAACAAACTTATTTTAAATATGAAAGGTATTAGTGAGACAGTTAATGATGAGGTGGCAACAATATTGCGGCCAATTATCCGTTTCAGGTGGATCGAGGATCTGAGAGAAGAATTTAACAGGAGTTTGGAAACGCTAATACAGGATCTGCAATTAAATGATCTTAGCGGGGAGGAAATTATTAAAACTTTGACAGAATGTTTTCAAAAAGCAGGGGAAAAATTCAAGGTTAAATACGCAATGAACCAGAAGGACAAAGGGTGGTACAATAATGCATGTAGAAAGAAGAAGAAATTTGTCGAAAGTAGTCTTTTAAAGTTTAGAAAAGAAAGCACAGATGAAAGCAGAAAAAATTATGCGCAAGAGAGAAAGGAATATAAAGACTTATTGGCAGAAACAAAACTAGCATGGCAAAATAAGAAATCCGAAGAAATGAGAGTCGCGACTGAAAGTGGGAACATTGCGGACATATGGAAAGCGATAAGGGAACTCAAAGTAAAGTCCATAAATCGGACAAGAATAACGCCCGGGGAATGGAGAAGTTACTTTGATAGGGTGCTGGGAAATGAGAGGTTAAGATATAATCAAGGAAATATAGTTGAGATCCCTGACCCAATTCATATTCAATTACTGGATCAGGATATTTCGAAAAATGAAGTGGTTTCTTCCATTAAATGTTTAAAGAATGGTAAAGCACCTGGAATTGATGGAATACCAGGGGAATTCTTGAAAAATATGATATCATCCAATAAATTATTAGACGTTTTGAAAACTGCGTTCAACAAACTTTTTAATGGAGGAGATTATCCGGAAGCCTGGGCGACAGGTGTCATCCAACCGCTATACAAAGGGAAAGGTGGGGCACAGATACCAGAAAGTTATAGGGGAATTTGTCTCTTGTCAGTGTTCGGAAAAATATATTGTAAAGTACTTTACGAACGAATCAGACAATGGGCTAAAGAGAACAATAGGCTCTCAAAATATCAGGCAGGTTTTAGAGAAGGGTACTCCACGGTGGACAACCTATTTGTTCTGAGAACATTAATTGATGACAATCTGAAAATGAAGGGGGGTAAATTATTTTGTGCATTCATTGATTTTAAGATGGCATTGATACTGTGGACCGAAGCGCACTTTGGGAAAAATTAAATCGGAAAGGATTGTCTCATAAAATGATACATGCTTTAATGTCAATTTATAAATATGTTAAATTTTGTATAAAAGTAGACCAAGGGCACATTACAGAGAGCAGTGAAGCCAATCGGGGAGTGAGACAAGGTTGCATTTTATCACCAATGCTATTTAATCTATTCGTTGATGATATTGTAGACGTAATGCTAGAAGGAGAAATTGAGGCTCCGGAGATAGGAAATGTTAGAATCCCAGTCCTGTTGTATGCAGATGATTTAATTATCTGTTCCAAGACAATCAAGGGATTGCAAAGAGGTCTTGACCTACTGGAAATATACTGTAGGAATTGGGGATTGACTGTAAATGCTAGTAAGACAAAAACAATGACATTTAAAAATGGGACGGTTTATGGTAGAACAGAGGAATGGAAATACAGAGATCAAGTTCTTCAAAACGTGAAACATTTCGAATATCTTGGTACGACGTTGAAAATGAACGGAAAGTGGAAAAAACACATTGATATAGCATTATTTAAAGGGAGGGGACAACTTAACAGTGTACTCGGTATTCTGGGTCGAGTGCCTGATATTCCAGTCAGCACATTAGAAAAAATGTATGGAGCTATGGTCAGGCCAGTCATGCACTATAGTAGTGAGATTTGGGGTTTCCAAAGAACGGAAATACTAAATAAGGTATATACGCATTTTCTAAAGTATATTACAGGACTTAGTAAGGCCGTTTCTAACTGTGGAATTTTATATGAATTCGGGTCATTCCAGGACGACATTAACTGTAAAATTCGTGTACTCAAATACTGGTTGCGAGTAATCCAAGGTGAACAAACAATGCTTAGAGCAATTTGCTACGACCACCAAATTAAAAACATAGATGTTAAATTTTGGGCAGACGAGGTTAGGAGAGAACTCCAAAAGATTGGGATGGGCTGGATATGGGAAAAAGGGACTGAAAATCGCAAGAACGTGTGGAGAAAAATAAGGAGGAGGTACTTAGATGTAAACCAACAAGATACCTTTGCCGAATGTACAGGAAAACGCTCACTGTGTTTACAAAGAGACCTAAAACACGTCTGGGGAAAAGAATCGTATATACTCAACCTAGGATTTAAGGAGAGATCAGGGCTTGCTTGGTTTAGGCTAGGGGCATGGAAATTTCTAAAAATTAGCGACGATCACGATATGCGAATATGTCCAATGTGCGGGAACTTTGAAGATGAGATACATATATTAGGAAAATGTAATGATTTAGAATATTGGAGACGTCAGTTATTACCGGAAAGATTTCTAAATTCAAATCGGGAAAGATTGGCATGCTACGAGTTATTGGTAAATCCAGAAAATTGGATAAACCTCGGTAAATTTCTGGACAAAACGCGAAAAATAAGGACAACACTCATTCATGAATAAATATATGTTATCAAAATGCAATACCATTAATTATTAACAATTATATATAAATTAATTAGTGTATAATGCTGTTGTGTTATTATTTAATTGTAATATTAATGTGTTTTCTTTATGTAATTGTAATGTTAATGTTTTTTTAGTGTATAATGCTATTGTGTTATTACTTAATTGTAATATTATTGTGTTTTCTTTATGTAATTGTAAGGTTAATGTTTTTAGTGTATAATGCTATTGTGTTATTATTTAATTGTAATATTATTATTGTGTTTTCTTTATGTAATTGTAATGTTATTGCTATTGTGTTATTACTTAATTGTAATATTATTGTGTTTTCTTTATGTAATTGTAATGTTAATGTTTTTAGTGTATAATGCTATTGTGTTATTATTTAATGGTAATATTTTGCTGTTTTTGTTTATTTTTCTTTACACTAGTACCAATTATTACTTTAATGTAACGGACTGTCAACAGCACGTACGGCTTACCGCCCGTGCGACCCATATTTGTAAATAATATTGTAAATAACTTACTTTTTGTCTAATAAAGTCCTACTACTACTACCTTATAAAACTTTAGCATTGTTGCTTTCGTTGTTTTTGTTTGTAGTGTTCTTTTAATAGTCCCACACATTCTTTGAAATTTGTAGTGTTTTTTAATAGTTATACACATTCTTTGAAATTTATAATGTTTTTCAGTCCACCGCTATGGTCTCGAGGTAGCGTGCTACCTTGTCACGCAGCGGGCCCGGGTTCGATCCCCGGTCGGGACAGTTTTTCTGGGTGAGGTTTTATCGGGGTTTTTCCTCACCTGTAAGACAAATGTCAGGAAAACTTTAAGGCCCAAACGGTCCCCGAAATCATATGGCCATCGCAATCATCGTCATCCATATTCATCTTAGATTGAGCTTAGGATTAGGGACTCTCCTGGCGCACCACTATCATCATCATCACCCGTCATATCATCGGGGCCACGTAACCCCGCCTTTCAGGCGCCCCAACCTCAGAAGTGGGTCACAGGTACGCCATGCCAGGAGAGAGCACCAGGAATGTCGAAAAAGACAACCTGGGACATTTGCAAAAAAAAAACAATGTTCTTCATGTATATCATTTTCCCAATTGTAAGATATGTGACATCCTAATTATTTGAAACTCTGTACTTGTTCGATAATTTCATCGTTCAAAACTATTTTCAATCGAATTGCATATTTTCCCCAAAAGGCCATTGTTTTTGTTTTCTTCGTTGAAATCTGTACATATAGCACTATACATTCTGTTTCGTTCCGTTTGTTGAGGTTCGCCGGTATTAGAGAGTGAAATAAGCTATTAAAACGGATCAATGTCCGAGGTATTGGATCTAGGTCATCGAATTGATGCGTGCTCCAGTTCTCCTATCGCATCTTCCGAGAATAGAGAGACATTCAATTTGGAAACCATATTTTAATAACGACGTTGAGCTGTGGATTTTTTTTTTCAGTTTTAACGGCTAACGGGATCTATGCGTATAAAAATAACTCAATATATTTAACTTAACTTCTACAATATTATTGATGTTATACGGGTAATACAGGACTATTCAGAAAGAAGGAACAGACTTCAAACATTTATTTCTTCAAACTACAAAAAATAAAACACAATTCCAACGTTCCTGGAAAGAGAAAAGTTCAAATTTCACTATTTTATGCATTCAATATGAGCACCATGTGTTATACGACAAATATTACAACTGTGGCTCATTTCTTGCCACACACGAATCAGCTGGTCTCTAGTTATCGAATTCAAAGCTTAAACAATTCGATGTCGCAGATTTTCAAGAGTGCCAGGCATAGGGGGGGAGGTTAAAAATACGATTTTTAACGTAACCCCATAGATAAAAATTACATAGGATTAGGTCTAGTGACCTGGGAGGCCACCGGTAATGAAATTGATCTTCTGCTCCTCCTCTTTCAATCCAACGTCCTGTTGTGTCGTCATTTTAATACAAGAAATCAACAAAACAACAACAGCACCAATGCGGCCGTGATAGGAACTTCAAACTTTTCTCTTTCCAGGAACGTTGGAATTGTGTTTCTATTTTGTGTACTTTGAAAGAAAGAAATGTTTAAAGTCTGTTCCTTCTTTCTGAATAGCCCTATATTTTACTTAACTACTTAGGACATTAGTGTCGTAATTCAAATCTGGGCATGATAGGGGCGAAAAGTTTGCTCAGATGCCTTTTTTTCGGACTTGAGGTTATTCTACACACTAATAGCTTTACTTTTCTTCCGAATAAAACCATAAGCTAAGTAAGAAGCGGCAATGATCTAAGCATTGTCCGGTGTGCCACGTCTGCAACTCCCTGATGGCTAATACCTTAGTGGTTGTCACTTACGTCTGGAAACCATACTTAAAAATGTTACGTTCTTAAAAATCCATCGATCCCGGTCGGATTTCAATCCCGTGTATCTCGAATCCAGGGGTGAACTTGGTAACCATTAGTTCTCCCGAAACGATATATTGTTAATAGTGTACATTAGACAATTAGTAATTCTCCAACTCCAAGCGCGACAGGCTTAGAAGGCCCTTGGCCTACCATCCGGCTGCTGGTCTCACATCCACATATGTTAATCACAGAGGTAGACGATCATCGAGGCAGTGTTGGGGTGACATATGGTTAGCATGTCGGATCCCCCGCCGTTATAGCTGGTCTTTTCAGCCTGGAGTCGCTGCTTATTGTAGCTATCCAAATGCCCCATGATGCTTAATTCTAGCATACCTAAAATAGTATAGAAAAATATAAATAATTTCAGCCTCTCTCTCTTTTCTCTCTCCCCTCTACCTTTCTCTCCTTCTCTCTCTTCCTCCCTTTCTCTCTCTCACCCACCTCTTTCTGTGCCTTATTTTAATCTCTTTCTCTGTGGATTCGTTTACTTGTCCTATGGCTTTACTTGTCCCTGACCTTAGAGAGAGACGCGACCTGTCGGCAGAAAATTATAACTCTGGCTAATATGTTTTTGACGACACAAGAACCTGGACGAGTCGACGGTCTCACTAGATGAGTAATCAGCAGATCCATATCCAGACCAGCTCCAAGACTATACGAGCATTTAAGATGAGATAAATCATTCAATAATACTTCATATTCAATTATGCGATTATATTGTAGGCTATTATATGTAAAATATGCTCAAATACCAAGGTAACAAACGCTTTAATAAGTAAATATTGTAATCATTTAATTTGACACATACACCCAGATAACAGTAGAAGTTATTGGATCCGGCATCATTATATATTATGTAAATTTAAAAAAAATACGAATTTACACATGTAGGAATGTATGTCCATTTATCATTTAGTCAATGGTATTTAGTTCAACATAATCAATGAAAGAAGTAACATGAAAAAAACAGCGTGGTCCAATACGAATACCATTGTCATAAGTGAATAGTCTGTTTATTCAATTAAGTTTATACGAGGCGTTGGTTGGCACTTTTCCTGTATTTTCACCAAGAGCTAAATGTTAATACAAGCTAGCAACTTTATCAGAGAATAGTTAGTTTAGATCTAACAGAAGTAATACATATAAACAGCAATGCACAAATCATTGGTTTCGGTTTATATTCTCAAATTGTTTTAATGTCATTGATTGTACAATTTTACAAACGGAATTTTATCGGTCGTCAAAAGCTGAATTCCTCTTTGTGCTCACTTCATGGAGTGGTATACATATGTGGACACATCGGCCATGTGGTGAATATTTTACACATTTTTATTTGACCTATATTCTCTCTGTTGTACTATCGATAACACTGAACAACAAAAAAGAAACTTTTTTTGTTGTCTCAGAAAGAAATATATGTGGTTCTGGTAGTATGAATTCAAATATGATATCGGTTTTCCTCCATCACGCAAGGTTTCCGAGAGACGGGAATTTATAATTTCAAGCACTTTAATATTTTCTACATTCGTAAGTACACAATATTCGAACATTCGGACTCGCCTAGAAAGTAAGAAATGACGATTTTCTGCTATATTTCGCCTGTGGAGCATCCCTCTTGATGGTCCAACAATAATCGGCCAGCAAATTAGGATTCAATTTGCCTTGATATCTCTTTTCCATAGCTGAAATTATTTGAGTTAGCTCATTTGGGTTTATTTTACAATGGACAAATGGACGAAAAAAGTTTATTAAAAAATAATTATTTAAATCCATTAATTGAAATTGAAATGAAAAAATGTGGGTGATGAAGAAATTCCAAATACATATTTGAAAACACGATAAAGAACTGCATTGAGTGCAAGTATTTGTACTCGCGAGACAAAAATCATGTTGACCAGTGTTATCATTATCAGACATTTACATAATCAGATCTTAGAACAAATACCCTCCAGGAGATATGTCAAATGCTGTGCCAATGACTGTACACATCTGCTCAAGTAAATTACGAATAACATAGGGAGTTTTATTATGTTTCAAATATCATAGGTCGAATTTCAAAAAAACGTAAAGAAATCTGGACATGCAATTTTCAAAATTAAAATATTCTGTACTTAATGTTATTATTAATTATTTTTACAACATTTTGATAGTCGTTTAAAAATATAAACTAAAATCTAACTTAGTTTATCATAATTTTTTTACACTCTGTAAAATAATATTATTCATTGTTAAATATATAGTAAACATATTCTGCATTGCACGGCACTACTAATCAGTTAACGTCAATATCCATCCATATTAATTCTGTCCGAAGACAGGTCCTTCACTGCAATCATAGTATTTTCATGCTATGCTTGCAGCTTTACTAGGGAATGTAGGTGTGGTAGCTTCCCGTTGCTTTCCACACCGGTGAAGGATGATGATGATGGCCATATGATTTCGGGGACCGTTTGGGCCTTAAAGTTTTTCCTGACATTTGTCTTACAAGTGAGAAAAAAACCGATAAAACCTCCACCCAGAAAAACTGTCCCGACCGGGGATCGAACCCGGGCCCGCTGCGTGACAAGGCAGCACGCTACATCGAGACCACAGCGGTAGACAAGTCAATATATACGGGCATATTATATAAAATTCATTATGTTGAATAGCCCATAAATACATGATAGTAAATAACAATACAATATGAGCTATAACTAATAACGTGGTTTCATAGCAGATGAATAATTCAGTTAGTCTTTGTTCAAAACCTAGTTAAAGAGAATATTAGTAATCGATTTTTCGTCTTTTATGTCTTCCGTTCTTTGTTACATAATACAATATTATAACTTCCAGTCTTCGAAAAATAGTTCACTTCTTGTCCAGTATTACAAAACGTATCTTGAACAAGTGAACATTTTAAATGCCTGGGTTATGAAATCTCCTATTTTAAAAATGAAGATCTCTTTAATAAACTTAATAAATTTAATTATATATGTGACACAATTAAGATAATATTTAAAAATACAAGAAAGGAAACAAAATTATTTTTTTTTAAGCTGTGGCAGTCACCTTTTGTATGGTAGTGCGTTTTGGGTTTTAACTAAAAGAGAAGATAATAGAAGCAGCTGAAATGAGATTTCTGAGAAGTGTAGCTGGCTGCAAACTTTTAGATAAAAAAGGAGTGAAGATATTAGAAATGAGCTGAATATTTTTAAACTTTTAGATAAAATAAAAGAATCTAGGGAAAAAACTGGAAAGATCATGTTCAAAGAATGAAAGATTAACGCATACCAAAAATTATACTTAATTACAAACCTAAAGAAGACAGGAATGTTGGTAGACCGAAAAAGGGATGGATTCAAATTTTTGAATGAGAATCTATGAGACTGGAAGAAGCCACATGGGCTTAATCCGTGATTGTTGATGATGATCTTTCCACATTATGTTCTCTATATAGCGTTTTGATATAAGTTGCCCATGGTCCTCGATGATGAATTATAGAACAATTATTTGTTGCAGATGTGTTAGACATGTAGTACATATATGTCCTTTGGACCGTTATAATATGCATATGATTGTGATATATTACAAAATACCTAACTAACTCGGTGGGATTATCGAACCTGCAGGTTCATGGCCGCGCAAACATACGTTCTCCATACATCTCTGTCTTGAGATAAAGCTCTTTTTTTTCAATCACCCGTATATAATTTAACTTCCTCGCATCATGGTTAATGTTTTTCTTCCATCTAATTCTTGGTCTACCTATTGGGCGCTTTCCTCCGGTTTTTCCTACAAGAAATTTGCATTCCCCATTCGTGCTACATTTTCTTCCCATCGAAGTCTAAGAGACTAACTGTTCTTATTAAAGATAATGTAGATCACTGATAAATATGCTTCTCCATTCACTGTCTGTTCGCCTCTCCTTAGTCCAAACATTTTCCTGAGATATTTAGAATATTTTCTCCTTACTTAAAACAAGAGTCCATATTTCACATTCATATAATAGAACTGAAATAATAGCAGTTTTATATATTTTTGCTTGAAGTGGTGCGCAAATCACCTGAAATGCTAGAACATATTCGATAGTCCATGGTGCTGGTTAACGACGAACTCGACCTTAATTTTCTTAATTGCTATATGCCAAGTTTCATTTCGATGAAGCAAAGATTGTGGACTATGGAGAGTTAATGCACGTATATACATGAGAAACACTTATTAATCATACTTCTATACCAGAAATCTACAATATATACATATATATGTGCGCGCGCGTGTGTTCGTGTGTATCTTTGTGCGTGTGTGCGACGTAGGATTGGTGAGGATTTGTAAAATGTTTTTAAAACATATTTTCATGGGAACTATGTCAGTAAGTTCATTCCTTCGGAATTTGCTAAAAGGGAGGAAAAATAACATTTTATATTGGATTTTCATTTTCCCCAAATTTAACATTTAGTCTATGGATGACAAACATTTATTATTTATGTATGGTAGAAACCCTTACGATCAGAAGATTGGCGGGAAGTTTGTATAATTTTGATAGTAAATTTAGTTTTAAATAAATTTAACTGTTTATCTTGATTTTTTATTTTGCAGTCGAAGAAAATTTAAGAAAAATCTCAGTAAGGAAGGTGACCCAATCAGGAATCGAACATGAACTCTTCCTAATAAGATGATATACCTCGATTATAGATATTCTCTTAAGGCAGGCCATCCATATTAAAGTATGGATCTCACACCTAGAAATATTTCTGTGTGAAGAATGGCATACATTATGGTCTGGGTAATGTGTACCAGAAAAGAAATTATGATAAAAGAGAGAAAATAGAGGATAATATCTTGTCATACTCTGTATATTAACACATTACAGGTGTCATTTATAATAATTATGTTAAAGTATATAAAGAGACTCATTTATTTGCATGCGTAAGAATTTTCAGAAAAAAAGCCTTAAGATGAATTTTAAAATTCTCATAATATGAGAGTCCAAAAAAAAACAATTCTTTTTATCTCATTATCCATTGCATTGTTATTTAAATAGTACCTATTATAAACAAAAATGTTCATGAACTCATTGTAAGATAAAAATTAAATTGACAAAATATTGTACTAATACCCATACTGCAAAGGAAACAAACTTACTCTTCGAATGACCTTAAAAGCTAAACAATGTTTCTTACTTACTTACTTACTTACTTACTCACTGGCACTATCGAACCCGAAGGTTCATGGCCGCGCGGACACAAGCTCTCCATACATCCCTATCCTGAGCTAATGCTTTCCAATCATTCCCTGTATAATCTACTTCCCTCAAATCATAGTTAATGTTGTTCTCCCACCTCATTCTTGGCCTACCAACTGGGCGTTTTCCCTCTGGCTTTCCTACAAGAAGCTTCCATGCACGTCTTTCATTCCCCATACGTGCAACATGTCCTGCCCATCGCAGTCTACGAGACTTAACTGTTCTTATTATATCTGGCTTCCTATAAAGACCATGTAGTTCATTGTTATGTAGTCTTCTCCATTCACCTGTCTGTTCATCTCTCTTTGGTCCAAAAATTTTCCTAAGAACTTTATTCTCAAATACTCGTAATCTCCTTTCCTCCCTTAAAGTAAGAGTCCATGTTTCGCACCCATATAATATAACTGGTAGAATAATATTTTGATATATTTTCAGCTTAACGTTTTTTGAAAGGAGTTGGGACATCAAAAGTCTCTGCAATGCATAATAGCAAGCATTTCCAGAATTGAGCCTATGTTTAATTTCTTTGTGCATCTCATTCCTATTTGTGATTATTGTTCCTAGGTATTTGAATTCAGCCACTTCCTGAAAATCTCCCTCATTTGTCATTAGCTGTCCATTTCCATTATATACTGAATTTCTACGTGTGACCATATATTTAGTTTTACTGATATTCACTTCCAGTCCCAATTTCTTAGTGTTACTCAATAGTGTGTGCGTGTTGGCCTTTAGTATCTCCTCGCTATCGGCCAGTAGTACTACATCATCAGCATAAACTAACAGCTTATTAATACCATTGAGTTGTAAGCCTTCCTCATTCTCTAAAGATTTAATGGCATGCTCTAGTACAAAATTAAATAGTAGAGGAGATAGTGCATCTCCTTGCTTCAACCCATTCTGGATTTCAAAAGTGTCTGAAACCTGTTTGCCTACACGCAACACCCTACCTCTTTTGAGCCGTTTGAAAGACACTTCGTATAAGTCTAACACCAACTTTTTAGGAATTCCGAACTCCAGCAGGATACTATTCGACTTCTTCTCCCCGTCTTAATGGAATCATATGCTTTTTTGAAGTCCACATATAGTTGCGGTACATTACCATTATATCCTCATTTCTTTTCTTCTCTAAAATCTGTCTTAATACTGGAAATCTGATCTGTTGTAGACCTGTTTTCTTATAAAATGCACATTGATGATCTCCTAGAATGTCATCAATATAGGGAGTACGTCTGCTTACTAATATATTATTTTGTTAGAATTTTTACGTAGGGGGGACGCAGTTGAAAGTACTGAGATGCCCCTGTAGTTGTTGCAATCAGTTTTATCTCCTTTCTTATAAATTGGTAAGATAATTGATTCCTTCCATTCATCTGGAAGAGCTTCTTTTTCCCAAATCATACTAAGCAACCAGCGTATCTTGTCCATCAATTTTTCTCCCCCTGATTTTATCAGTTCTGCTGGGATCTCATCTGAACCTGATGCTTTATACATCTTCAATTTTTCAATCGCCATTTCAACCTCTAATGCACTTGGCTCTGCGACTAGCATTTCTGCTGTCTGTAACTTATCCTCCTCAATGTCCTGTTCTGTATGTACATTTAATAGCTGATTAAAGTAACCTTTCCATCTATTTAATATACTCCTAGAATCTGCAATCATATCCCCATTTTCATTCCGAATTATGTTTGTTCTAGCCTGAAACCCCTTCTTCTCTATCCTAATTCCCTGATATAATTCTCTAATGTTACTATTTTTTGCATTCATTTCAAGATCATTAATCTTCTCTCTCAAATATTCCCTCTTTTTACTCTTTAGTAACTTGGTGGTTTCCCTTCTAACACTACCCAATTGCTCTAAATTTACCTCATTTGGCTCGTGTAACCATTTCATTTTTGCTAGCTTTCTTTTCTTTACAATGTCGGCACATTCCTCATCAAACCATTTCTTGTTTTGCCTCTTTTTTAAACAACCAATGCTTTCTGATGCTGACAATTTAATAGTATCTCTTATAGCCTCCCATTCTTTATTTATATCAGTTTCTTCTTCGTTTGCCACATTGTCATCTGAAGATTCCAGTACTTAAATACTTTTATATTAAAATTTTATAAAAGTGAAACTTCAAATTTTTACATAACAACAATCATGTTCACATGATTCTATAAAATAACACTTTCTGTTATAAATTTTTAAACTTTCGACATCCTTTCTTATTTCTAGAGGATTTAACATATCTGATCATATCACGTCTAAAATCTTTGGATCAAACCAGTAGACAGAGTATGTTTATTGTTTTTTTAATAATTATTATATGTTCACAGACGTTTGCTGATTTAATTTTAATATGTAACAAATATTTTCATTCTATCATTGAATTATGCACCGAAAATGAAATTCTTAATATTAGTCTGTACTTTTAGAATTATCGGCCGCGGTGGACTAGTGGTTATGCTCCTTGCCTGTGGTCCCGAGGGTCGCGGGTTCAAACCCGGCCGGGGTCGATGGATTTTTTGGGATGGAAAAATCCAAGAAACAAGTCCTCCGGGAGGGACTTTAAGCCGTGGGTCCCGAGTCTGAAGATTTTCAGGCTCGTAAAAGATCCTTAAGCCTGAATGGAAAGGCCTCTAAGCAAAATTTACCGAATTTTCCCGTCCTAGTACTACCTTGGTTTCCTAGATGTCAGTATGAGGCGGAACGCTGACCACGGACCACTCAAGTGACATCTATACGAAAACAAGTATGACTAAATTAGTATGGTTCAAATTCTTCGCTGTAGAGGGAGAGCGCCTAAATCTCTGTTAAGGGAAACATGGGCTTTCGAGAAGAAGACTTTTTTCGAATTTTAAATTTATTTTATTTTTATTTTCTTCCGAGAAAATATTAATTCTATTGCTGTTTTTAATTTTGGAAATATTACATCAGACTGAACCTCTACAATCAAATGTTTATTTGTTTTTTATTCATTATTTATCTTTAAATTTGAAAAGAAATCAGGGGGGGGGTAAACTGTGACATTGATCGGTTCCGGGAGTTTCGTGTAATTTTGAATCAATTTCATTCTTATGTTCTGTAAATACACTTCCTAAGTATGAGAAATCAGACACTTGTTCTATAATGTTTCCAATAATCTCAGTTTTCACTCTATGTTTTTTTTCAACACATTGTCATTGGTTTCAATTTTGAAGTGGAAATTTTCATATTATATTTGCTGGCAATTTTGAATAATTGATAGGCTGCGCAAATAAAAATAGAACTATAAAGATAATACCAATGAATCAACAACCTGAAACCCGAAATTTTATAAATCGTCGTAACGGCCGCCGTATTTGTTTTCTCGCGACAAAGCTCGCTTATAACTTTTGAAAAAAAAAATTATACAACAATAAGTTGGAGGTTAATCTGACAAAGGAACAATCAAACATTGCTACCGAAACCTACCTTGAAATTTCTTCCAAGGAAGCATTGTGATGAACAAAGGCCGTGTCCAAAAAAACTGCCTTTTTAACTGCAAGACATTAAAATTAAGCGCCAAAACCTTTAATTTAAACTATAGTGAAGTAATACAACTACTGAATTGGCAGACTGGATAACCCTCATTACCCGTCGTCCACGCCGCTTCCCGCCTCACTCCACTTTGTGCTTAACTCATGCAGGGACTTATATTTGCTCCGAATAGTGAATTGTCATTGCCGGATTCTGGCTTCAATTTCTATGCCTTGCACTTCAAAACGGCAGACATTTTTTGTACACGGCCATGGTACATCACAACGGTTCTCTGGGAGAAATTTTAAGGTAGGTTTCGGTATGCATTTGTTAACAATTCCTTTGTGAGTGTTGAAAAGTTAATCGAACATTTTTCAACGTTCTACTAGATGTATTTTTTATTTCTGGCAATGAGTTTTGATAGATACTTGGTATAACTAACTATAACTCGCTGACTATATCGCACACGTAGGCTCATGGCAGCGGGGACATAAATTCTCCACACATATCCTCAGCTAATATTTTCTAATAATCCCCTGTATAATCTGCTTCCCTCAAATCCTGGATAATATTATTCTCCTAACTCATTCTTCGTCTACCAACTGGGCGTTTCCCTTCTTGTTTTCCTACAAGAAGGTTACATGCACCTCTTTCATTCCCCATTCGTTCCACATTGTCCTACCCATCGCAGTGATAGATACTTAGTATATTCGATTCAATTATTTAAAGATACACAAATTCCATAAACTAGCAAAATTGGTCCAAAAATTCTACTTGCTGAGATATTAGCTTAGTTTAGGCAGATCCTGCGTATCGGACTTTTTCTTTCATAATTTCCATCTCACATATTTCACAGAAGTTTAACTGAAAAAATGTTCTTCTTCTTCTTCGGCTTTCTCCCACTTTTAGGTTTACCGTCTTCAGTTTACATTTATTTCTATCATCCCAATCTCCTTCTTCCAAATTCCTGTCATCCATTATAGTTATGACATAGATTTTCCATTTCCATCTTGTTCTGCCACGTCTATTTCTTACAGGTATATTTTTTTTTGGTCATATTTCATTTTCCATTCTTTATACATGGTCATACAATTTAAGTGTTTGATTTTAAATGCTCTTAACAACAGATGTGGTGACATTCATTTCTCTCCAAAGGAATTAATTTCTTATTTTATACTGTCTTGTTTTTTGAAGGATTCTTCTAAGTTAATCAAATTCAACTGTTCTAATTTTATTTTGTAATTCCGGCAAAGATCAAGTTCCACTTCCATATGCCAAAATATTCTGTATTATGCTCTTATAAATTTTCATTTTAGTTTCCTTTGTAACATTTTTGTTCTAAATTATTCCATGTGATGTCTTAGTTGCATTTTTGCCATTGCAATTTTAATTTGTGCATTTCTTTCACATGTACCTAAACATGTAATTATTGACCCAAGATATAAAAAAAGTTAAAGAAATAAAGAAAGAATGATGGTATAGTGTTTATGGTTATAATATGATGTTCTTGGGTATGAAAGCATAAAGAAGTTTGTCTGAAACCTCAAAGTCATGCAACGTGATACATGGAGGTGTCTTTGAGAAAGCAGCATTCACTAAAATAGACTTGCTTTTAACTGGAAAATAGCGAGTTAGCCTTGTATTCAGGTTACACGCATCACAGCGGTAACTGAAGTGATGATATTATACCCAACGCGCAAGCTTGTCACGTCATAGAATCAAATCGCCTGTATCACTTTCACGACTAACTACTGTTGACATTTATTAAATATTTAATAATGTACATCATATAACCCAACTTTTAAATACAATGTTCCCTTTAATAAAATGCCTACAATTTTTAATCTTATTTGAAAAGTAATCCTGGGATAGAGCACTACTGATCTATATACTGTAAAAGCGAATGTCTGTCTGTCCTTTATGCGCTGACATACCGTTCATCCGATTGTGATGGGGGCTTTTTGAAAAATATTCAGGAGTTTCCACGGATGGTTTTAGGCTATAAGAGAGTTGTAATACTCAATCCCTTCACCCGTAAAAATCAACCTTTGTAGAGAAAACCGTGTTTTTCGGAAAACGTTTAGGACGCTTAAATGGCTTACGCTGTCTAAACCATAGCACATACTCCAAATTAATGTTCACAGAATTTAATATCTAACAAAATCTACAAAAAAATCCGCGAGAGCATATGTCCATCTTTTACGGATAACTCATAATGACCATTTTATCTTTCAGCTCATTGATGCCAATAAGATTGGGATGATTAGATTCCCGGGTAAGAGTAGTAGCGCATAGCGGGATTCTATTACGGATAACTCTCAATAACCATTATTGTCCTTCAGCTCATTTATACCAAGAAGATCGGGATACGTAGAATCCCGGGCAACGCCGGGTAATCAGCACGGGGTATCTAAAATAATTACGGTATAAATTTATAATTATTTTTCTTTTCATTTGTTCAACTAAACATAAAAACATATTTAATTTATTCAGGCATAGCAAAGCATGCCGGGTATTAGCTAGTAAATAATAATTTGTATTCGGATCTCTCTCTCTCTTTCTCTCTCTCTCTCTCTCTCTCTCTCTCCTCTCTCTCTCTCTCTCTCTCTCTCTGTCGCTCTCTCTCTATTTCTCTCTCTTTCTTTCTTTCTTTATTTCTTTCTTTCTTTCTCCCTCTCTCTGTATTACTTTTCTCGTAGATTGAACTCTCCCTTTTATGTAGCCCACGCTTCTAGAGCCTGATCAGTTCAATGACGAAACCATCTCCTAGAAAAAACAAACATTTAAGGTATAAATTTGTTTCGGATATTCATACTAAAGACGAATATGATAAGACTTATGGATGATTATGATGGTCAGATGATGTTCGGGGGGCGATTACTAAGATCTTACAGTTTTCTGAAATTTGGAGAGCGAATGATTTTATTAAAGGTGCTCCACATTAGATACCAACCAACCAACAATTGTTCACAAGAAAAAATCAAACTTGTCCCGATGGATAAACAACACTTTCCCGTTTCTTCCAAGACAACAACATTACCTCTAAACCACAATAATTGTCGGCCGTTTTTCTGCAGATTAAATTATTAAATACAGCTACATTTATGTTTTAATATCAATAATAATTAATTTTTACACAATACAGTTTTAACTGTTGCTATTTCAAAATAAACTCCATGGCGCGTCAGGCCTATAAGACCCTTGTCCTACCAGACGACGGCTGGCCTCACATCTACATGTGTTCAGCACAGAGGTAGAGTTCATCCAGCCAGTGCAGGGGTGACATGTGGTCGGCATGTCGGGTCATACAGGCGTTATAGCTGGTTTTCTCAATCTGGAGCCGCTACTTATTGTAGCTTCCCAAATGTCTCACGACGCTGGGTGGGCACCGGTCCCATACTCTCTGAAATTCCATGACAAAATGTCTTTCCCCATTGAGACCCGAACAAGCGCAAGTCCCATAGCTCTGCGCCAAGGCATCCTACCTTAAGCACTCGGCTAGGGCGCGGGACGTTATTTCAAAATATAGTATTTAACATTTTAATTTAGCAACAATAAAATATTTTATTGGAAGATAAAGAGAACCTTCCGTGGAAAAGATTTTAAATGGTTTAATTCTTAATACCTGCAGTGTTATATAGTTGTCAGCTCGCTGTTACCGTTATGTCAAATGCAATTTATTCCCCCCGTTTATAAGACATATTGAATATTTACATATCGATATAATTTCTTTGAAAATAACTCTTTCTTCTCTGATCATGTTAATTCAAATTCCAATTTGTATGTTAAATGGTTGTTTACGTAAACACATTTTTTTTTACATTTAGAATTTAAAATCCTCGAGACAAAACACACATTTTTTTATTTACATATTTATTTAATGCAGAAAGAAGAATAATGGATGAGATTGAACACAGAAGGCTAAAATGTAAGGGACACGCAAGAAGAATGTAGGGTGGAAGTCTACCAAAGGCCGTATATACATAGAAAATTGAAAGAAGGAGCAGAAAAGGAATACCAAGAACAACCTGGAAGAGTAACATTCAGAATTCAATAAGGAAATTTGGTGTAACGGATGAAGGCACAGAGGAGAGAGAACGATGGAAAACATTAATTAAGGGAAATTTGTGAATGTTTGTTACAAACTGATAGTCATTTATGTATTTTTTTAAAACTTATGTTAATTATTAAGATTGGTTGGAGAAAACCCTCAATGATGAGGAAAATTCTCAAAATGAATGAATGACACATTTATTTACATCCGTATGTGTCCGAGTATAAGGCACACGCGAATGTAAGGCGCACCCCAAATAAAAAGTGTAAGATAGTATGGTAAAATAATCGAATATAAGTTACCTCTAAATGAGATGTGTACGACAAAAAAGCAAAAAGTTACTAACAGATCCCGAAAATGTCTTGCCGTACTACATAGCATAAATTGAATGTTCTGGCTTCTGGTGACTGTACTGTTTTTTAGTCTATATCATACATTGTCGGTAATATTTCTTGGGAACAATAATAAGAATTGCGTTTCCGGTAGCTAATAGTAGAAAAGAAAAATTAGTAAGATGCCAGAAGCGAATACATAAGGTTAAGTTTACATTTAGGCTGCTTGTAATGAAACATCTTACGATGTGAATTAAACAAGAAAAGTTGTTTTACACGACGAAACATATGGAGACCGATATGCTAGCCGTACGTTAGGTGTTGCAAAAACAGATCACCGACGATGAATACTTAACCATAACATAAATGTTTATCACTTGTATGTGAACATAAGGCACACGCGATTTTAAGGCTCCAATAATTTGGTTAAAGCCTTACATTTTGAAATATACGGTAGTTTAAATTGAACTAATAATCTGCAGAACTAATTAACCAATGGCTCAATTGAACCCGTTGGTTCATGGCTGCGCGTACATAATATCTCCATACATCCCTATCCCGAGCTAATGTTTTCCAATCATTCCCTGTATAATCTACTTTTCTCAAATCATAGTTAATGTTATTCTCCCACCTCATTCTTGGTCTTGGGCGTTTTCCCTCTGGTTTTCGTACAAGAAGCTTTCATGCACCTCTTTCATTCCCCATACGAGCCACATGACCTGCCCGTTGCAGTCTACGAGACTTAACTGTTCTTATTATATCTGGCTTCCTATAAAGACCATGTTACGTAGTCTTCTCCATTCACCTATCTGTTCACCTTTCTTGGGTCCAAAAATTTTCCTAAGAACTTTATTCTCAAATACTCGTAATCTCCTTTCCTCCCTTAAAATAAGAGTCCATGTTTCGCATCCGTATAATATAACTGGGAAAATAACTGTTTTATACTTATATTTTCAGTTTAACGTTTTTGAAAGGAATTGGGACAAGGGTCCCTGTAATGCACAATGGCATACAATTTCCAGAATTGAGCATATGTTTCATTTCTTTGTGCATCTCATTCCTATTTGTAGTTATTGTTTCTTATCTGTAAAACTGAAAGAAATGTTATTCCTTGGGCGCATTTGTCATTATTTTAACCATTACTAAATGGTTAACTTTTGAAATACTGTGATTCAGAAAGATAAAAAAATGTATATTGATATAAAATTTTAATTCACTGTGGTATTTGTCTTTATAATTAAGTTATCAGCATTTTTGTCATTAAATTCTAAAATATATATATATATATATATACATATAATATTAACAAATACAATACGTTCTCCAATAGATGAAACTTATAAATTTGAAAACGCACATGTAAAAACAGTAGAGAGAGAGAGAGAGAGAGAGAGAGAGAAATAGAGAGAGTAGTATGGTAACTAGTTTGCTTGAAATGTATCAGCGGATTCGGATTTAGTGTCATTAAATTGAATTAATAAATCTTCAGAACATTTATTTTTATTTTGCTCATAACTGCATAAAATTATTATAATTAATCATTTTCATGGAAAATATCAAAATTTGTTGCATTTAAAAAAATCGATCTTGTAAATCAGTAATTAGGTATACAGTTTAGAAGTTCAAACTAAGTGTTGCTTCATAGAGAAGCTTTAATTTAAAAAAAAAAAAAAAAAAAAAAAACTTCCTAAGTTCAAACGATTATGTTCACTATCATTATGTCTTGTTTTACTTTTTTCTTTTTTTTCAAAATCTGTACTATAGCTAATCTTACAGGTAGAATAAAGTCCCCAATCATCTTAGTTAATGACTCATTTCTCTGATATTCCAGCCTAGAACTAAACCACATTGACACCGCCAGTTGCGAAAAATGAAAATTCGCGATGAGAAAACGAGACGTCATTGCTATAGCAGGATACTTCTGCATGAAATTATTTACCTGGACTCACAGTAGAAATGCATAATAAAAATTCTGATCACCCATGGAAATCACCAGTAGCACAGTTTAAATCATCGGACCACAACTGTGTTACAAAATACCGCCACAAGAATAACATTTTTCCTTTCCCAAGGTGTTTTGTATGTAAACATTCGGAGGAAGGGATAAATAGACGGACATTATTCTGCAACTCCATCGCTGTTAACTATGAAGGGCCGAAAACCTCAAAATATTAGAGAGCAAGACTGACATTTACCGCTGTGTCAAGAGTAAACATCGTTAACGCAGTTGTCCTGCATCAATCCCCAGTCGGGGCAAGTTTCCTGGATCAGATATGTAGGAGATTTTCCTCACCTATAAAACAAATATCTCAAAACGTTATGGTTGAAACAATCTCCGAACACTATTTGACCATAATAAATCATCTATATTATACCATGCCATATTCGAAAACATTGAAAATACACAAACACGTACAGACTAAAGGTTAACCCTAAATACCTTAAGCCGCCATGTGACCTTGATGTTAAATTGAGTATACATTGAATGAAAATAAATAACGGCATCAGTGTTGTAGAATATTGGATAACTCATCTTCATGTTCACTTAATTATAATCTGCAATTTCATTTGAAAATGCATTCCTGTATATTATCATTCTACCACTTTTAATATACCGGAGTATTCTAAGAGTGATGAAAACATATATGATATTCTAACATTAAATCAATTTTGGATACTTTCGGGATTACATGATTAAAGTATATTCCCCTGTTATACCAATTATATCACGCCAAATCCTTGGAAGACGACGCACTCCAACCGCAGTACCTTTTCTAATCATCTCTCTCATAGATCGATCGAAAGCGTTTCTGATGTCAACTCCTGATTGGAAACCGTTTTCACACAGGGTTCTTTCATTCTAGAAAACAAGTCGTAATCACATGAGCTCATGTGTGGTGAATTTGCTAGGCGTTGCCGTACTTCCCAATTCCATACCCTTAACAGATTACTCCATCTGTCAGCTACAGTACATGAGAGCATGTGTTATTGTGTAACATAATAGATCTCTGCTCAATGGCTTGAGGTCTTTAACGACACAGTGGTGGGCGTAAATGATGTTCCAAGTAATGCGAGAAGTAAACTGCATTAACCTCTGTTCGAGGAGATACTGTATGCACCAAAATAACGTCTTCATTTTCATAACACACATTAATTATTACAGTAAATTGATCCTGCAATGCGAGACAATAAATATGAAAAATTTCAATGAAGAGTTGATATTAGAATAGCTTTAGAGATATAATAGAAAAAGGCGCTGCATGTGAAGTGCGCCGCCTTCCGAAAATATGCAGAATGTTATTTATATGCCGGGAGATTTTATTATTTACATAGAGTGTAAATTACGTAAACTAACATACTATACGTTTTATATATCTCTGCAAATTAGATCAAATATTTTACACCTCACAATAATGTTTTATTTGAAATTTAAAAAAAGAAATCAGGTGTTTCTATCATTTTTTGTTCAAGTATTTTTTTGGTGAATCCAAAGTATGCCGCCATGATGGATTAATTTTATTTTGTAACGCATTTGTTCTTCTTTGGCAGGTTTTATTTTTAGGTACGTGCAGCCAATTTCGTGTACATCTTACTTTTGCTAAGACTAGAAGACTAGATAATGATCTGATCCAATGTCACTTCCTCTAAAGACCTTGACACCTAAAAATAATTAAGATAATGTTTTATTTGTTATAATTTTTTTTCAAAATATATCAAATTTAAACTATTTAGGTTGTGAAATATGTTTCAAAATGAAAAAGATGTGAACACGAAAATCACCAAATTTACACAAATCTTGGGAATGATAAATAATGCATTAAAAGTCCACAAGAATAAAAAATATATTATTATTTTGCATTACCGTCCCTTTTATACGGAAGTGAGATTTGGACATTAAGAAAAAGCGTAATCAATGCAACGGAAATGAAATTTCTCAAAAAAAAAAAGAATGAAGAAATTTTACAAGAATTAGAAGTAGAATCAGTAGAAGAAAAACTCAACAGATATAAATTAAACTGGCTAGACCATGTAAAGGAATGGATAATTCAAGAATCCCAAAAATGATGATGCAACATAAGCCCAAAAGACATTGTAAACCAGGAACATCTCTTAAAAGACAGGTCTACAAACGCCTAATTCGTGATAGATGATGATGAAAAAATATAGATTATAATCGTAGTTTTAATTACACTCTCATATCGACCTCGCTACATGCTACATTCTTGTGTTTAGAATTAAGCTTTCAGGTTTGCTCGCGCAGAATGAAATAGACTTACCATTTTGTTATTTGAAGCTGCACAGTCAAACTTACCACAGTAAGCAATGATGTGAAGTAGGCCCTACATTGCGAGAGGCTGTATGACTGTAATGTAAGTACAACATAAACAAGATTATTACAGTTGTGTTAACATAATATTGAATTGAAAATATATTCTCCTAACTGGTACTATCGAATCTAAAGGTTAATGGCCGCGCGGACATAAGCTCTCCATAATCCATATCCTGAGCTAATGTTTATCAATCATTCCCTGTATAATATATTAGTCATTCAAAATAACTCTGCAGGTGGAAGAATTACGAAGCTCTGTTTATTGCTACACGTGACGTCGTATAAGGCAGTGTACACTGTCAGCGTCCCACGTCCCATTCCCCTCTGCACTCATAGATAGCAGTGTCACGTGTTCTATCCATGCATAAACACGACTGCAGTGCCCTCCGTCAACAACTGCGCTTACTCCTTAAACGGGTAATACTTCCTCAAATCATAGTTAATGTTATTCTCCCACCTCATTCTTGGTCTACCAACTGTGCGTTTTCCCTCTGGTTTTCCTACAAGAAGTTTCCACGCATATATTTCATTCCGCATTCGTGCCACATGTCCTACCCATCGCAGTCTGAGACTTAACTGATCTTATTATATCTGACTTCCTATAAAGACCATGTAGTTCACTGTTTCCCAAAAAAAATTGAATAAAATAATTTTAATCTGAGAAAACCTGGGTAATTGAAAACAAAATTCATTATAATATTTTGTTTATTTTTTTTTTTTTTTGTATTCTCAAAACATTTTGGCAACTTTCTTTCTACAAACCATGAATATTGTCAAGAGTAATCAAAATTTAATGTGAAAGATCAATTATACTATCATAATTTGAGTATATATTAATGAATAGACCTAATACAAACGTTTAATTATTTCATTGCAAAATAAGTTGCGAATTTCTTGGCATAAGATGAGTGGAAAGAGAAAATTCGTTATTGTGAGTAAAAGAATACCCGCCGTGCGCTGCTACGCTTGCCCGGAAATCTACTTATCCCGATCTTCTTGGCATTAATGAAAGACAAAAATGGTTATTGTGGGTTATCCGTTAAATATAAACACTTGCTGTCACGGAGTTTTATAGAGTTTTTGAGATATTAAATTCTGTGTACATTAATTTTGTGTATTTGTTATGATTTAGGCAGCGTAAGCCATATGAGCGTTCAAAAAGGGACTTTTTCACGTTTCTTTACAAAGGGCAATTTTAAGGGTGAATGGTTTTGTATTACAACTCTCTTATATCCTATGTACATCCCGGGAATCTTCTGAACATTTTGCAAAAAGCCCCATCACAATCGGTTGAACGGTATAGCAGCGCATAAAATACGAACAAACAAACATGCATTTTATATATTAGAAGATAATTACTCTAGTAGATCCAAAACTTGAATTAAAACTAATATTTTTTTAATTGAGGATTTCCTTAATTAGTTTAATTAATAGTAATTCCAGAACTGAACTATTAATAATATGTCTTAAAATTAATTAAAGATAGACTTTCTCCTAATTAAAGATGTAATCAGCTATTCTGTTCCATTATACCTCTCTCCTTATAGGTACTATAACATTGCACTTGTCACTCGGGCCTTACGATGACACGATATATCGAGGGAGTCATTTTAACTCTGGATCACATACATATTTTTTTGACCACACAAGGATATGAAGGGCTTCTCCGAATGAGTGATCAGCTCAATGTAAGGACCTGCTCAGAGACAACACAACATTAAGACCAAACACACTATTCATACATACACATACAAGAACACACACATATACAAAACATGGCGGATATGATAATGATGATTGTGATGTCCAGATTATGTTCGGGGATAATTTGGACCTTAACGTTTCATGAAATTTCTCTTACAGGCGAGGAAAAACTGCCAGTCGGAGGAAAAATAGTAATCAATAATGAAATAATAGTACAGATAGCACACTTTAACTATTTTACTTCAGATACAATATAGCTTTAATTGGAATATACATAATAAATTAAACCGATATTAAATGATGTACGGCACCATAAGACGAACCATCCGAAAGACTCGAAGAGAAACTCCGCTCAGATTTTATACAATTTTGGCTGTTCCTGTTCTCTTATATGGATCTGAATCTTGAATACTTACAAAAAAAGATACCTCACACATTCAAGCCACTAAAATGATTTTTTTAAGATCCGTAAAAGGATGTACACGCATGGATAGATTACATGAGTCAATAACAAAATGAACTGGAGATATTGTCAATACTCTATAAACTAGAAGAGCACAAATGAATGGATAATACAAGAATACCCAAAACGATCAACGCCTACAAACCGCATGGAAAAAGATATTTGGGACGGACAAGAAAACGATGGACATGAGACCGGATCAAGTCGCATTGACCTAATCCTGGGAAGGAAGAAGAAGAAGGTGAGAAAAAACCTCGAAAGAATCTCATCCAGGAAACGTGTCCCCTACCTGGTATCGAACCCGGGCCCGATGTCTCGAACGCAGTAGTCTTCTAATAAGTTATAAAAAATTCACATGCCTTTGCATATTCTTTAACTTTATTGGCGAATGACTAACTAAAAGGTAGAAATTGTACCGTTCAAACATTTATATAATTATAAGAACTGGTTTCATAGCTGATGTGACGTACAAAACGAGCGTTTAATTAAATTTCTCTCGCCTGAGGGAATATTATACCACAATAAATCAAAGCTACCGCAAACCAACAAACTACATTATGCACTGGAGGGTGGACACTGCATTATAATTCTATCTACTCTAATTTGTATATTTTCATGGTATGTGATTACTAGCGAAACCAAAATTTCGGTAAATAATCATTTCTAACATCAATTAACTTTGTTAATGTTATCTCGAAATATCTTAAGATCTAATGTGACATCTTATAAAAGATAAATTTATGATTAAATTGCATTTATCACGTTTAATTCTACACATCCAAAACACTGAAAATTTGATCTAAATTAACATTTTTTCTGGTCCCACCGCTGTGTTCTCGAGGTAGCGTGCTGCCTTGTCACATCCCCGGCCGGGACAAGTTTCCTGTGTAAGATTTTTCTCGTAGTTTTTTTCCTCATCTATAAGATAAATGTCAGGACGCTTTAAGGCCCAAACGGTCCTAGAACATCATCTGGCCGTCATTATCATATTCACTTTCACTTTATTAGATTAAGTTTAGAATTTAGGCCTCTCGTCGCACATCATTACCATCATCATGGCTCATCATATTATTGGGCCAGTGTAACCCCGCCTTTCGAGGCACCCCAACCTCAGAAGTGGATTACAATATGCCAATGCCAGGAGAGAATACCAGATATTTTGAAATGGTAAACTGGTGGCATTGAATAAAATACATATTATTATTATTATTATTATTATTATTATTAATAATATATTATTATTATATTATTATTATTATTATATTATTATTAATATATTATTATTATTATATTATTATTATTATTATTATATTATTATTAATATATTATTATTATTATTATATTATTATTATTATTATCTTATTATTATTAATATATTATTATTATTATATTATTATTATTATTATTATTAATATATTATTATTAATATATATATTATTAATATATCTTATTATTATTTTTACTATTCTTACTTATTACTATTACTTATCATTATTCTTATTATTACTCCTCTTTCTTCTTCTTGGTCCTCTTCATCTCTTCTTCTTCTTATGCTTCTCTTTCTGATTCTTCCTCCTTCCTCTTCTCTCTTCTTCTTCCCTCCTCCTATTCCTATTGTCTTACTTCTTCCCCCTCCCTCTTCCTCTTCTCTTCTTCTTCTTCCTCCTCCTCTTCCTCTTCTCTTCTCTTCTTCTTCTTCTTCCTCCTCCTCTTCTTCTCTTCTTCTTCTTCCTCCTCCTCTTCTTCTCTTCTTCTTCTTCTTCCTCCTTCTCTTCTTCTCTCTTCTTCTTCTTCTTCTTCCTCCTCTTCTTCTCTTCTTCTTCTTCTTCCTCTTCTTCTCTTCTTCTTCTTCTTCCTCTTCTTCTCTTCTTCTTCTTCTTCTTCTTCTTCTTCCTCCTCCTCTTCTTCCCCTTCTCTTCTTCTTCTTCTTCTTCCTCCTCCTCTTCTTCCCCTTCTCTTCTTCTTCTTCTTCTTCTTCCTCCTCCTCTTCCCCTTCTCTTCTTCTTCTTCTTCTTCTTCTTCCTCCTCCTCTTCCCCCTTCTCTTCTTCTTCTTCTTCTTCCTCCTCTTCCCCTTCTCTTCTTCTTCTTCCTCCTCCTCTTCCCCTTCTGTTCTTCTTCTTCTTCCTCTTCCCTTCTTCTTCTTCTTCCTCTTCTTCTTCTTCTTCTTCTTCTTCTCCTTCTTCTGCTTCTTCTTCTTCTTCTTCTTCTCTTCTTCTTCTTCTTCTTCTTCTTCTTATTCTTCTTCTTCTTATTCTTATTCTTATTATTATTATTAAGGTGCTGGGCATGTTGGCCCGTTCCGCTCTCCGCTGCAAAATATGCTACAGGTCGTCCTTTCAACGACGTTTCGGTCTTCCTTCATTTATTGGGCCTTGAGGTTTATAATAAAGTATCCTTTAGTTTTTCTGGGTTCGTCATAGAAAAGTATGTCCGAATATTTGTCTTGGGGAGTTCGAATTTATTTAAATTTGCTCGTAGAAGGTAACCGGACTGCTGCCGAGTACGTCTAATGGTGGGGCTGCCATCTCAAAGCATTTGAACTTGCTTCCGTCTGTACAAACCCCAGGTGGAGTGCTGACTCTTCCGCTTGTCTCGACTTCATTGGAATTGTTCTTTTTGCCGATCCAACCGTTGAGGTCTTCACCCGTATTTCTGGGCAGGGGTCCTCGTTATACCCCAAAAGATTGGGTCCTTGACAGAACTTAGTTACTAAGATAATAAAAAATAGTTTCTGGTAATTCAGGTCATCAAATAATTTATATTTTTATTTTTTTTATTTTTCCTCTCACCCCATATAAAATTGAAATAATATTGCAATTATTATTACTGTGTTTATATCCTAAAATCTCTTACACACACTAACAAAAATACAGTTGGTATTTTATTTAAAGTAGCTGTTTAACAACTCAGATCATTCGCGACGAAATTTAAATCTAGGCGTGTTTTCAGAGTTGAAGTTCTATTACATGCCGTAAATCTATGACACGGTCCTATGACTTTACTTCATTTCCGAAGGAAACCATCCTCAAGATTTCTTCGCTTTGATAAAACCCATCGAATGCGGCCCGGTTTGAACTCCGGAATCAGAGGCGAGCATGATAAACAAATAGTCCACCGAGACCCGACTAATAAACATACACTGTTTTTCACAAGTTGGACACGAGTTGAGGATATTATTATTTTTAATAATACTAAATATGTAGTTACATATAGAAATACATAATATATTGGAATTGGACATTTTATGGCCAACGAGGGAAATTTTGAAGGAGTGTCTAAATTCGAATACGTTATATAAAAACAATAATTACAAGAATGAGTTGCAGGAAGAATTTGAACATAGACTCAATTTTGGAAATGCATGCTATTATGCTTCCCAACTACTATAAAAAGCTAAACAAAGAAATCTAATTTTAAAAATACAATTAAGAGGTTATACTTAATAATTAAGTTATTTAGTCTGTATATACTTACCTCTTATGGCTGTTTTTGTTGGACATATGTTTCAAGGCCTGTTAGCCCCATCCTCAGCTATTACATATCGTAGTGATTTTTCTCAAGTTGTCTGCCCTGATTCATGACTCCTGCTCCCTCTTCCTGTAGTCCAGTGAACTTGCTAATTATGAGAAAATTGTGAATTTTGAAATTCCCGGGGAAAGGAATCTAATTTGAAAGTTCATTGGACCACAGGAAGAGGGAGAAGGAGTCAAGAATCAGCGCCGACAACTTGAGAAAAATCCGTCTATAATAGCTGAGGATGAGGCTAACAGGTCTTGAAACATATGTCCAACAAAAACAACCATAAGAGGTAAGAAAATACAGACCAAATTAATTAATTATTAAGAAATCTAAAACGGTTATTCTTGCAGTTATTTTATACATATGCAAAACATGGTCCCTTACTTCAAGGGAGAAGAAAATATTTTAATATTTGACAATGAAGTACTTAGGGCATTTTTTTGCAACTAAAGACTGACAGTTAAATGGAGAAGGCTTGCATAAGAATGACCTACATGATCTTTATGGGAAACCAAATTAATTAAGAACAGTTAAGTCTTGTAGATTGCGATTTGCAGGACATGTGAAACGGATAGGCAATATAAGAAAGACATAACTTTTTATAATAAAACTAGAGGGATAACACCCATTGGGTAAGCCAAAATGAGGTGGGAGAATAGCATTAACTTTTGAGGGAGGTTAACTATACAGAAGATGACTGGAAAACTTTTAACTCATATTTGAGATGTAAGGAGTGCTTATGTTCACGCAACCCCGACTCTTCTGGTTCGATAGTGCCAGTCAGTTAGTTTTTGCACAGAAATTAAATTAAACTATATAATATTTTCGACTATGGGATATTAGTTATTTTTTTCTTCATCTCCCGTGTATTGTGGCTAATAAACTTGAATATCTACTTAGTTCTCGACAATTGTGGAATTCCACATTTTTTTCTATCGTGGGAATGAGTATTTACTTTATTCTTGCGCGGAGAAAATACTCCACATATTGAAAATGTTTATTCCAAGTGACATCGACTTGGGATCCAGACCCGAGGGAAATATTGAATTCTTATAGTTACACCAAGTTCTTGCGAGACGTCTCACAACATGGTATTTTACTTTCATGAGGAAACATGGTACTCCATAAATCTCTAACATACATTGAGTTCAGTGTAAATGTATTATAATTATCTTAGTTATTGCGTTAATAATAAAGTATTAATAGTAACCATAATCGTTATTAGATATATTTATTCATAAGTGGATATGCAATCTGTTTTTACTTACGCGTTTAACTGTAGAATTTAATGCATTTAACATTCAACTGTTCGCTGTTTTATATTGTATATAAATACATACTTATAGCGGTGTTGCATATTTTATCTCTTTCTCATGCAACATTTATAAAGATGATTTTTGTTATTTTATTGATATATTGAAATGTTCAATTCTATCTTTTTTCTATTTTGTCATGTTAATTTATTAGGTATAGAATAAATAAATTCAAATTTTATATACGTAATTGTTTTCTATGCCTACTAAATAATAATTTATTAAAATAAAATGTGCGATTTAGTTATAGGATTAACTATTGCTAGTTTATCTTACCTGCATGAATAGTTAGGATACTACGTAGACCATAAGGCTTCGACTCTGGCAGGTATAATAAAACTTTCTTATTATTATTATTATTATTATTATTATTATCATCATCATTATGATTATCATCATTATTATTGTTGTTATCGTTATTGTTATTACTATTGTTATTGTTATTACTATTACTATTATTATTGTTACTAGTATTTATTATTATTATTATTACTATTACACTGGCCAACAAAATTTGAACTTTTTTATGTCACAAGGGAGAAATATGTGGTTGATAACTTACGTTTTTGTGCTGATGTCAAATCTTTTTTTACGGAACTTTCCGATCACCCAGGGTTTTCGAGTACTCCACATGAAAACATTTTTCGTGTCTATACATTACAATTTATTATATCTTAGCTGAAATTATATTTGCTCACCCAAAATGTATGTGAATTGGATTTTCGGCTGTACTTCGCTTTAGGAATATCCCTCTTCAGTGTCCAGCAGTAGTCTGCTAACATATTTGGATACCATTTACCCTGATAGCGCCTTTCCATTCCCGCGATGTCCTGGTGGAAGCGCTCCCCGTTTCGATGCTCACAGCCCCTAAATTTTCAGGGAAGAAATCAAGATGGGAGTGCAGAAAGTGAATTTTCAAAGACATATTACATCCCATTATCTTGTAGTTCTCAATCATCTCATTGACAAGTTCTGTAGTTATCAGACCTGAAGTTCCCCAGAAAATTTGAGACAACATTTTTGAAAGATTGCCATGCAGCTGCTTCTTGCATATTTAACTTGTTCTAAAACTGCGTATCTTTCATCAGTTCCTTTATTTGAGGGCCAACAAATATCCCTTCTTTCAATTTAGCTTCACTGATCCTTGGAAATTTATTTTTGAGGAAGAGAAATGCACTGCCATCCCGATCCATAGCTTTCACAAAATTTTTAATCAAGCCTAGTTTAATATGTAGTGGAGGCAATAAGATTTTTTCAGAACGTACAATTGGTTGGTGAAGAACATTTTCTTGTCCTGGATTAAGTGACTCTCTCTTTGGCCAGTTCTTTTTTAATATAGTGATTACTTCTATCTCTGCTATTCCACTTGCACAAGTAGTAGCAAAATTTAGTATAGCCAAGCTGTAACTCAAGTAAGATGGCTATAACTTTCAAATCCCCACATATCTGCCAAGAAAAATTGCCATACTTTATAGCGGATAGTAAGAGCTTCATATTCACGTAATTTTCCTTCATACCAACTGCATGGGCTACAAGAATGGATGGATATATGTTTCCATTATGTAGTAACACTCCTTTCAAACTTGTTTTCGAGGATTCTATGAATAAACGCCAATCCTCAGATTTATGCTCAACACCCAGTGACTGGAACAAATTCTCAACATCATTGCAGAAAACTAGGTCCTTCTCTTTAGAAAAGAAATCCTCAAATTCCTTTTGGCGATTGCGGAAAAAAGTTACTTTGGTGTCATCCTGCAGTAGCTTCCATCCTTTCAATCTTGAAGCAAGTAATTCTGCCTTGCTTTTACTTAACCAAGATCCCGAACCAAATCATTTAAATCCTCCTGTGTTAGAAAGTGAGTTTCATTTATAGCATCATCTTCCGCAAAATCTGAATCATTCTGTAAATCCTGAACATCAGAAAGTTCTTCAATAATTGTTATGTGATCTGGTGGATTTGGTATGGGTAAACCTGGCCCATGAATTACCGGTCGAATTGCGGAATCTAACATTGGATATTTAACGGAGTGTCTTGACTTGGAAGTTATTCCAGATATATTCGTCAAGCAGAAGTATCAGTCTGTCAAATGATCCTTAGGTTCGCGCCATATCATTGGGACTGCGAAAGGCATATGACGGGATCCTTTCAACCAGCCAGTTAATTGTGTTACACATTTGGTACAACAGATTTCCGGGGCCCATATCTTCTTCTGGTCTATTTTGTTGTTAAAATAACAGTGAAAAGCTCCTCTTATTAGAGGAGTAAACTTTCGCTTCTGCGCTTTGAAAGTGAGCTCACCACACACGAAACATAAGTTGTTTCTATCGTTAACACACTTTCGAAACATATTTCTTATACAAATACAATTTTACTCTTCTCTTTACAATACACTACTTAGTCTTTACAATACACTTCTATCGCAATTCACTTGACTACGGAAGTGAGCACAGAATTAGCTTCTTTCTTTTAAGAAAGCTTCTATTCAACTGCGAACTTAAAACATACAATCACAGTTTTGTGAATTCAAGGCAACAATCGCAAAACATTATAAGTCCATTGTTGGCACAATGAAATTAAATATAAATGTAACATAATCCTTCTAATCATCATGTTATATACCAAAAATGCTAATAAATAGGAAAATAATTATTTTCAAAATTACAAAAAAATGCTGGGCGATGGAAAATTTCTGACTTCATTTTTGGAAAATACAAAAGAATCACCCAAAATCTTTTATGTAACAAAATCACTGTTGACCAGTGTTATTATTACTATCTTTATATGGAAAAATGTTTGGACTCCTTTTATCAAAGTAATTTCACAAGAGATTTCCAAATCTTCCATAAATTCACGAACTGACAAGTGAATTTATCTAGAGAATTTGGAAACCAAGAATGGCATTTGTTAGGACTGTTCAACGAATAAAATTAAGCTGTTTACTAAAAAAGCATTATTTAAATATAGTATCCGGTATTTTAAAATATTTATATGTTTGATCTAAACGACCATATTTGAAAACAAATCAGAAATGTGTCGTTATCTTTCATTTGTTTATTCACTGCAACTTGATCATGTTATTTATTGCCAAATAGGATGGTAATATTTGTAAGAATTCACTCTAGTAGAGAAAAAAATGAAACACATCAAACTGCATATTATAACCAACATTATAGGTTATTAATTTACTTTTTCAGTAAACAACTCAGTGAAATCATTATTTAGAAACACAATTATTGAACATACAATTATCAAATATGTAGTTTCGAAGGAATATGTTAATTATTTGCTATATTCAAGTTATTTTGTTGGAGAACACTGCAAAATAATGATCTGATCTGTTCAGAATATTAATAAATAATATTTTTTAAAAACTAAAACAACACGCTTTATTACAAAACCGAACTAAAAAATGAAAAATAAGTTTAATTTCCAACATGCTTGGGATAAACGTAATGTGGTCAACAAAAAAATAATATCCAACACATTTAGAATAAAACTAGAGCTATCTACAAAAAAATAATTTTACCATCAAAAGCGTGGGGTGCTTTTTATGGTTTTTGTATTTTCTTCTTAGGGTTGGTTTCACCAACAGAGGTAACTGTATTACGCCAGTTTAAGCTATGCATTATACATCGGGAAAACTGGCGTAATACAGTTACCTCTGTTGGGGAAACTGACCCTTACAGACTTTACTTTTGCCAATATCTGTTTATTATTAAATCTATTAATTGATATAGAGCACTCCACGCTTTTGATGGTAAAATTATTTTTTTTGTACATAACTCTAGTTTTATTCTAAATGTGTTGGAGATTTTTTTTTTGGTGACCACATTAATTTTATCCCAAGTGTGTTGGAAATTAAAATTATTTTTTTGGTTTTTTAGTTCGGTTTTCTAATAAAGCGTGTTGTTTTAGTTTTTTAAACTACTATTTATTTTTTATTTTTAGTTTGGTTTTCTAATAAAGCGTGTTTGTTTTAGTTTTTTAAACTATTATTTTTTTTAGTTTTAATATCTTAAAGAATAAGATAAAAATGTAAATATCTTTAAATTCGATACTATTGTAGTATGAGCTAAAAGTAATACTCTACTAAAAAAATCCTCCGGGACGGATTTGAAGCAGCGACTTTTAGAATTACTGAAATTATATACTAGTACAGTCCACCGCTCTACCAACTGAGCTCTTAAAACGATTGAGTAAGAAGTTGATAAGTCCGCAACCTATTATACCGGTTTTTTATTATTTTGATTTTCTGCTGATTCTGGTCAGGATTTTAGAAACATTTATGAATTATTGTATTGTCATTGGTCCTTTACAAGTATACAGAGGTTTCAAGTCGATCCAATGATTTTAAGTGGGTGAAAACCATGTTGAAAGATTCCGTTACATAATTACACAAACACTTTTTGTTATTTTCTGATGATTGTGGCCAGGATTTTGGAAACAAATTATGAAATTATTGTATTGTAAATGGTCCTTTACAAGTATACAAAGTTTCAAGTCGATTCAATGATTTTAAGTGGGTAAAATCGCATTGAAATATTCCGTTACATAGATAGATACAGGTCAAGCTAATATAAAGCGTCTAAAAAGGAGGAACTTTCTTTATCACAAAAGCAGGAGTTGGTATAGAGATTTCGATAAAGAGCGAGGTGAAACACGACTGTCATTTGTTGTAAAACAAAATTCATTGAAACGTCAATTGGTCATTGGTTCCCATTTGGGGCATGAATTAAATAGTCATAAGTAATTAATTCTAATCCACTGAGGCAATTTAAGAATAATTATTTTATCGGACTAATATATATATATATATATGTGTGTAATATTTTGTCAATTCGACAATCATACAAAGTTGTCCTAAAGTTAATCACCAATATAATCAATGGCTATTTCATTTTTTATTTCAGCCAATGAGAAAGGGGAAAATGTATCATTGTATATCAATTAGATTTCGAGATCTTGAGCTTATTTTGTATTTGCGTTTAAATCTTTGGGTTTATATAAATGGATTACGCATGTAAATCGTTGTTTGTATTCGCATTCGTACTGTGCAACAGCAACAAATATTACATTTGAAATATAGATTATTATTAATGATAAAATTAATCGTGGCAATTCCTTTGTAAAATGCATTTTATATTTAAAATGTGACTTATACAAAAATCTGATTTATTTTAGAACTATTTCCCCTAAATCCACAATAACGATAACGAAAAAGTGACAATCTCTCACCCTCTCTATAAATACAGTGGTCAAGAAACGTGGGAATAGGTTTTCCTGTTTTTTTGTACATTATGTATCCTGAAAATTTTATGTTTGTTTATGGACTATTTAACTCATGCCCCAAATGGGAGTAAATGACATTTCAATGATGTTTTATTTACAACCAATCACAGTCGTGTTTCGCCTCGAATTTATGAACCGATAGTTTATCATATTAAAGGAAGCTCCTCCTTTTAAACATTACGAATAGGTCATAGCATTATTTTGCAGTGACTGACTCTCCAAGGAATATGGCTACCAGATGGTATATATAGTGCATGAATGTCAGCAGATAGCACATGTGGGAGATGATATAAAACATTTGTAGCAATTGATTATACCAAAAAGAAAAAGAAACCACTGTTTGCACTTTATTAATCGAATTACTTTCCAGGAAATGACGTTGCAGAAAAATATAATTGACATATTTACATCATAGGACAACAAAAATTAATTAATACCCAAAATATTAGTTATAAATTTCTCCACTAGAGTGCAATTTTACAATATTGCGATCCTTTGGCAATAAATAATATGATCTGGTTGCAGTGATGAACAAAAGTAGCAAATGAAGCGTACCAATCGTTTCTCATTTGTTTTCAAACATCGCCGTTTACATTAAATATATATTTTTTTTAAATAACTATAATTAAATAATGATTTGTGAGTAAACAGCTTAATTTTATTCGTTAAATGGTCCCAATAAATGCCATTCTTGATTTTCAAATTCTCTAGATACATTCACACCTCACTTCGTGAGTCGTGAATATATCGAAATTTGGAAATCACTCGTGACATTACTTATGATAATTGGATATTTTAATAATCAATTGAGTTTGTGTTTACTTAATGAAAATCCATATCAATTAATTAAATAAAAATAAAACGTAGTTTTATTTGATTTTCATATCTTCATATGTAAAAATTTCGTGTCGTGTTGTTTGTCTGCGATGGAATCCTAAACTACTGAACCGATTTTAATAAAATTTTACACACTGTGTGCAGTTTGAACCAACTTGAGACATAGGGTAGTTTATAACTAAATTTATAGTCGCATTATTTTTTATTGCAAATTATTTGTTTATTATTTAACAAAGAGTTATAATTATCTGTGAGTTCCATACGATTCTAATAGATGGTGGTGTAAGGTAATTTGGTAAGGTAATTGGTTTATTATTTAACAAAGAGAGATCCAGGTGGCTGTGCTTTTTGTTGCAACTGCGAATTTCTATTGAATTACAAATTGATTATTTCATAATTTAGGTGTGTTCAGTGTTTATTTTATTTTCAATATATTGATAGTAATATTAATTTCGTGTGTAAGTATTAGTTTTAAGTAATCTGGCTGAAAGACAGCAACTTAATTTAAATTTAACTGGACCGAGAAGGGACATTGAACAATATGGCGAATCAGTTCTAGAGACCATGAATGATAAGATATCAAGTGAATTTCTGCAAATTGGTATAGGCCTATGTGACATAAATCTTACATTTAAGAAGAATGTCAATTTAAAAACATATGATTGATGCCAAAAAGATCGGGATAACTAGATTCCCGTGCAAGCAGAGCAGCAACACGGATAACTCGAAATAACGAATTTTGTCTTTCAGCTCATTTATGCCAAATGTATCGGGATACGTAGATTCCAGGCCAATGCTGGGTAATCAGTACGGGGTATTTAAAAATAATAACGATATAAATTTATAATTATTTTTTCTTTTACTTATTCAACTAAACGTAAAAACAAGTTATCATTTATTTGGGCGTAGCAGCGCACGCCGGGTATTAGCTAGTTTATTATATAATTCAGTGACAGCTGTTTCGGTACACTGTACCTTCTTCAGACATGTTACCAAATTATGACAGCTGTTTCGGTAAACTGTACTTTCTTCAGACATGTTAACAAATTATGACAGCTGTTTCGGTACACTGTACCTTCTTCAGACATGTTAACAAATTATGACAGCTGTTTCGGTACACTGTACCTTCTTCAGACATGTTAAGAAATTATGACAGCTGTTTCGGTAGACTGTACCTTCTTCAGACATGTTAACAAATTATGAATCATAATTTGTTAACATGTCTGAAGAAGGTACAGTGTACCGCAACACCTGTCACTGAATTATATAATAAATATGGAAATCAAATAAAACTACGTTTTATTTTTATTTAATTAATAATGGATATTTTTTTGGTTAATTACTTTCTTTGCTATATTTTGAACATGTGATAAGTAGATTAATGAATTTAACTACATTAAAAGTTCTTCAAATTCTCTGAAATATTTTTTAACATGAGGAAAAAATAAACAATATTAATGTTAAATTCTCTTGTCGTGAGTTATTTTAATTACAAAACGTGTAAATCACACGTCGTGTTATCTGCAAGTAGATTCTACGTGACATCATGACAAGTAATTACTTGCATTTTAAATTGAAATCTCGACGTACCGGCGTCTAATGTAACAAGATAAATACATGACAATCACGTTTCAGGGCTTCCAGTTGTTCTACGTGGGTTTAATTTAAAACATCATTTTTTTCAGATAATGCTTTTAAAATCTGTGGATACAAAACTCATTTTCTCTTGTTCTCGTCACTAATCCCCCCTTTTTTTCTGGTTTCGCTTTAAATTTGAACACAACCGATTTTAATGCCGTTTTCTCTAGAAACAACACACAATCGCATCACTACCTAAGAATTTTGGGTTTTGTCTCTTAAACATTTGTTACAAAATGCGTTCAATATATTATGCAGCTGATGGTGTAACGAATACAATAATAATAATAATAATAATAATAATAATAATAATAATAATAATAATAGAGCAATTCTATATGTGACTGACTGACATTTACAATACACTTTTACAGCAAAATGGTTGCATAAATATTACAATTGATTGAAATTAGGGGTATTATCTACGGGATTTGATAGAGGAATAGTGTGTGGTTAAGACTTTACTTAAATATACAAATTTGAAGAAAAACAGTGCTATTTATTATCTATCAAAGTATGTGTGACTGACTGACATAAATGTCAATTCATCATGCAGCTTAACATGTTCATCTGCATCATTCTCTGACGCGTGATTCCTAATTCAATTTTCCAAAATACCGTTTGGAGGACACATTTCAAGTTACATTCTCAATAAAAAACGAAACAAAAATCACAATTAAGACCAGAGTTATAACCTAATATGTGATGTGTGGCTGACTGACTAAATTCTGTGACTGACTGACATATCTGCATTTTATTAAGACTTTAATATTGTGGAGCGGTAAATATTATACAAATATTACAAAATAATATGGAATTATAATAGATAAGTCCACTGCTGTGGTCTCGAGGGGTAGCGTGCTGCCTTGTCACGCAGCGGACCGGGGTTCAATCCCCGGTCGGGACAGTTTTTCTGGGTGAGGTTTTTATCAGGGTATTTCCTCACCTGTAAGACAAATGTCAGGAAATCTTTAAGGCCCAAACGATCCCCGAAACCATATGGCCATCATCATCCTTATCATCATCATCATCATTCTTCACCGATGTGGAAAGCAACGGGAAGCTACCACATCTACAGTTCCCTAGTAAAGCTGCAAGCATGGCATAAAATGCTATGATTGCAGTGAAAGACCTGCCCTCGGGCAGAATTACTATGGATGGATAATAGATAAAAAGCGATAATATGGAGATGAATAAAGAACTTCACTCATTTTATCATGTATAGGAAATGTACAATTTGCTATGCTGCAAAAAGATTAAATAAATAGTGTGTAATTTATTTAACTTGGTTAGCATATATCATTTTAAATTTCACAAAATAAAGAAAATATTAACTTCTTAACAACAAAGGGCCTTCTCTATAGTTAAATTTGCCTAATATGAGTATAATTTTATTATTTCCATATTAACTGATTAAAATTTATCTGATGCTGTTAATAGATTGAACCATTGAAATAAATAAAAATGCTGATATGGAATTTGCATTGTTCGTTCCAGAACACTAAAATTAATTTTCAGGTATCTCAACTTTAAAGACAAAAAAAAGTTAACGAAAAAAGTACAGTATACAAATTATTAAAATTTATATTTAAATGTGGATAATTCTGTTATAATTCTTTCAAAGCAACTGATTACAGATTATATTGCTGACAAGCGTTCTATTTTTAAACTAAACAATTGAAAGAAATCTTTAACTATGCGCGAAATCTTACTTTATGACTGATCGTTCCCAACTGGCGCATATAGTACAGCGTTGCCATACGTACTTGCACTCTGTTGGTTTCCAATAACGCTACACCCAATAATAAATTTCTTTTACACTACCGGTTATACATACTTAATCACATATATGCCACGCCAATTGTATTTTTTATACAAGTAACTTCATATTATTTAAAACTGTAGTTGCAATCAACATGCATGACTCTATCCATATTTGTTTCGTCTTCCGGGCTTATAGTCCATGGTCCGGTTGTCTTCATACTCGACGTTTCGTCTACTGCTGCGGTAGACCTCATCAGGAGATACTGCGTGCTCTCTGTGAACTCCTCAACAGTCGGCTGCAGACTGAGAGCACGCAGTATCTCCTGATGAGGTCTACCGCAGAAGTAGACGAAACGTCGAGTATGAAGACAACCGGACCACGGCCTATAAGCCCGGAAGACGAACCAAATATGGTTCAAGATGCCGGCCGTGAAAGCCTACAATTATACATATGCATGACTCTGTTTCACAAAGTGAATGCTAGCACAATAATGGAAGTGTGGCAACATCGCACTGTGGATCCCCGATAATACGACACACATGACATGTCAAAGGTCAAACTAATGCGAGAACCTTTCAAGTTCAAGGACTCCCACACACACATTTTCTAACACATAAAACCGCACACTTGTTTTTAATTCCAGTACACAATACTCTAGTGACTCACTTAATAACATACATATTGAAGAATTGTATAATGAGGAATTATTTAAATGCCATTAATAAATATATAATTTTCTTTCACACACGAAACTTGTGAACTTTTCATACTGATTGGTCATTTGAAATTTGTGCATATTCTATAACATACGGCTTCAAACACTTTCACATGGTGAACTCCATGCGTTGCCGAAATAGCTGTAAGATGTTGAAATCGCTCTTCTTTAAAATTGTGTAGCAAGCAACTGAGTGCGCCGTGCGTAGTAGTAATATAAATAAAAAGTCAGTCACGGGATTCTAGCGGGAAGCGTAATTACTTTACAAGACAATGTCGTTAATACTTTTTTGTTAGTTATTCACCGATAACGTAGAATCGCAGAGGAAATTTGAATCCATCAATTATCGTATTGTAAATAAGAATTATTGTATGTTTTATGTGACTGAGTATAGCTTATCCTTAATAATTATAGGGCGCATTTTAATTATCTAGAATATTATGATACAATTATTAATATTACATTTACGATCAGAAAAGACCGAAATATGGTATAATAAAATAATAAGTGTAACCAAACAAACTTATACAGTGATATCGTAAAACAAAATTTTGTTTAATTTTGCATGTGTTTTTCAGGTTTCGGAATATGTAATGTTCTACTATTAATTTTAGAATCAAAATAATCCGTATTTTAAACAGTAACGTCTAGAATCAGAGAATTTCATTTGTAAAAAAGTATATCTCATCGAAAAAATTACCCCTGCGCCAATTTCAAAATTTTCACATCGGTATGACATTTTCATGGAATTACTCTACATTAAAATCCTTCCGCTGACTGCCTCTTAGCTCAAATTGTCATATAAGAAGGGCCAGTAATTATTTTATGAAACAGCTGAGCTGAAGAGTCTACAAGATTTCCTAAACCGTGTTTATGTTAATACACAGCGGAGTCCAGCAAGCAACTGACTGGGTCATGCGTATTAGCAATATAAGTGAGGGGACAAAATGTCAGTCAGACACAGGACTCCAGCGGGAAAATAATGACTTTACAAGAAAACATCATCAATACGTTTTTGTTATTTGTGTACCGATAACGTAGAATCCAAGAGGAAATTTTAATCCATAAATGATTATTTTGTGTACAGTAATTTTTATCCATTTTCTATGACTAACTGACCATAACTTACAGTTAATAACTATATGACACATTTAAGGTATATAGAATATTAGAATGCAATTAATAATGTTTCATTTACGATCGAGGAGTACCAAAGCATGGTTTAAAAAATATTTTGTGAAATAAAACGAATTCATTCAATCAAACAATTAAACAAAAAATTGGTAAAATTTTGCGTATTTTTTCAGGTTTCAAATATGACAAGTTTTACCGCTATTATTAGATTAACTTAATGCACATTTGAAACATTTTCTTATAGACTTATAAAATTTGATATTTACAGATATATATTACATCAACAAAATTATTCCTGCGTCAGTTTCAAAATTTTCACCACGGTATGACATTTTCATGGAATCGCTCAATAATAATAATAATAATAATAATAATAATAATATTTATTATTTAAGCTTCATTTAAGCTGGCGTAGTTAAGGCCATATGGCCTTTTCTTGCACTCAACCAGCGATTAATAAAATCATACAAAAATTGCGTACTTCCAATATTTTAAAATATTATTAAAATATACACTAAACAAAGGACAGTGCGAATGTGGTCTTATATCAGCTAATACTAACAAATCATGGAATAAAATGAAATTAAATAAGAAAAGTTTTCTATATAAATATTCATAGATATATGCAAAATACTGAATATAGTTGTTATGCAGGTAGTATTTTAATTATATGGAACTTAAAATTAATAAAAATTATGGTAATAATAATAATAATAATAATAATAATAATAATAATGCTAATAATAATGATAATAATGATAATAATAATAATAATAATAATAATAATAATAATGTTTTATTTTTTCTGGCAGAGTTAAGGCCATAAGGGCTTGTATTCCACTCAACCAGCACAAATTACAAATAGATATTTAACAATATGGATTATAATATATGAATAAGAAAGTTTTCTTGGGTTTTCCGCGTCTTGGATTCAAGTTCGGCCTCAGGCCACTGATTCCGACGTTTCGGCATGATCCCACATTCCATTATCAAGGAAATCAGACGACAACTCGGCTCTGAATTCAGATTAAATATTTAAAAACACAATGATGAAGTAAAAAAATTGCGTCCTTTCAAAAATAATAGATTCTAGAAAGTTCTACGACTTGTTTGAGCCTGCCTTCCGTTGGCATGATAAAACCCCACAGTCGCTCAATTCAGTTATATTAAATAACTTATTAACTTTATCATCATCATCATCATCATCCTCCAGGGATTAAGCCTGTTGGCTCGTTCCGGTTTCATGAAAGCTAGAATTGTTAAAATTGTTCAGACCCTCTTCTGTGTGGGCGTCCAACATTTCTCCTTCCGTGCGGTTTATATATTAACTTTATGTATTATCTATACGAAAACAAGTGTAACTAAATTAGTATGGTTCAATTTCTTCCCTGTAAGGGGAGAGCGCCTAAATCTCTGTTAAGGGAAAACATGGGGTTACAAGAAGATTACCTTTATCTTAGCATCAGATCCACTAGTTAAAGGCCATATAGTCTTCAGTAATGCTCGAGTATTCAAGAGTATCTACACCCAAAGATATATACATATAAAATGAGTTGCTCCAGTGTATGTTACACATGTGTCGCGAGGTCTTAAGAAGTCCTTGAGATACAGGTTAAGGATCACATCTTATCTACTCAATCGACACAAGGTGTCAATCGGATTATCAAGCCTGCCGCCTATACTCCCAGAGAATATGCGTATGGTACTATTTTCTGTTAGAGGCTGAGTCGACCACAGGGCCATGATATTAAGAGAGGTTTAGATCAGTTTAAAAATCCTTACCCTAACGAAACATAAATTTGCGTCTTCTGGCTTGTAGCGTTTCGCATTAACAAACTGCGCTATGGGGTGTCCTAATATGAAATACTCATCATCATCATCATTCTAAGGCGCGACAACTTAAAGGGTGTAAGTTTTGGCCTTCTCAACAATCCTCCTCAATGCCGATCTGTCTCTTACCATATTCAAGTTAGTCGCATTTTCTTTAGATCGTTCATTGTGTCATCCTCTCATCTGATCTTCGGTCTTCCAACTGCTCTGCGTCGTATAGGCTTCCATTTATAGAGTTTCTTAACCAATCTCTGATCATCCATTCTTGTTAAATATCCCATCCAACCAATTCTGAGTGATTTTATAAGGTTTATTATATTCTATTTGTTTATTTTTTGTTTAGTTCGTTATTTGATTTGATTCTCCAACAGTTATCATTTCCTCTATTTGGGCCAAATATTCGTCTTAGAGTTTACCCTTCATAAATCAACAATTTCTGTTTTATCGTTTCATTTAGGACCCAAGTTTCACTAGCATATGTAACTACTGGTCTAATGAGTGTTTTGTATAACCTTATTTTTGCTGTTTTTGATATTAATTTACTTATCATACTAACACAAAAATGCGCTTAAAACAAATATAGTAGTTTTAAATACTAAACTAGTTATAAATATATGTAGACCTATAAGTAATTTCTATATATATATATCTTGGGTTTTTACAGCTGCTGCCATCTTCCCGTGCCAAACCTCCAAAGCCTCCATCTTGGGCATCTTCAATGCTTGGCCCTCTTGCTTGCATTACTGTCTTCATGTTTTCCTTCCATGTTAACTTTGGTCTCCCTCTTTTCTTCTTTCTGGTCGGATGCCATTGATATAGTTGCTTCGGCCATAGCTCATCTTCCATTCTTAAAACATGTCCTAACCACTTTAATTCCTTCTCCTCGATTCTTTCAATTATGCTTTCTTCTGCTCCATTATGTTTCTAATTTCCTTATTTATGACATGTTCTAATTTAGACTTTCTGGCACTTCTGCATAAATAATCAATTTCTAGAGCTATTAGTATATTCTTGTAGTACTTATTGATTGTACATACTTTATTTCCATACATTGCAACAGATTCCACCAATGTTTTACCAATATAATTTTTTAGTCTTTCCAAATATGCTTATCCCACCATATGGAATTTAACGATGGTATTATTTTGCTACTCAATTCAATTCTATGTTTTATGTTCTCTTTGCCTATACCTTCAATGTTATTCATAATCATTCAGAAATATTTAGTTTGTTTCACTTGCTTTATTTGGATTCCTTTTTCAAATATTAAATTATCTCTTTCATTGCTATTTATTGCCAAATATTTTTTTTTGTAAATTTACTGTGAGACCTCCTGATTCATATGTGTTTTTTCAATCTTTTTATCATGAATTCCATACCAAATTTATTTTGCGCTAAAATTAGTTGATTAATTTCAAATTTTATAATATTCATGGTACTAACAAGGGGAACTGTCAATCATTGCATGCCGAAATCTATCTTGAAATTTCTCCCTGAGAAGCGTTGTGATGTACGAAGACCGTGTCCACAAATAAAGCTGTCGTTTTTAACTGCAAGGCACAACAATAGAAGCCAGAATTCAACAATTACAACCCACTGTACGGAACAGATGGACTCCCTGCATGAGTAAGAGTGGAGTTTAGAGACGCGGGACGCGATTCGGACTGCAGGTAATGACGGTTATTCATTCTACCATGTCAATAATTGTTTTATTGCTTTTTCTATAGTTTAAATGAGAGATTTAGCGCTAGATTTTAAGTGCCTTGCAGTTAAAAAGGCAGGTAATATTTGGACACGGTCTTGGCAATTCATAACGCTTCTCTGAAATAAATTTCAATATAGGTTTCGGCATGACAATTACCTTGTAAGACACTACTGTAGAGTTGTCGGGATTTACTTGAACAAGCTATTAACCGACAGCTCTTGGTTTCAATTGGTAGTGAATTGCAGTAAAAGGAATGTAGAACAGTGAAAGAAGTAGTTTAAATAGTTTTATCTAGTAAAATTACCGTAAATATCAATTTCTAAGTAACCAAGTCAATGTAAAAATGTACTTCACTCTTAAAAAGTCTTATAAAAACACTTAGAATCGTTACAGTTTCGCTGTTTTAGTTAACTAATATGAAGAAAGTAACCTGTTTGATGCGTTATTATTGTTTTTACTTTAAGAGGCCTCGTACCTTGTATGAAATTAGTTCTACCTGCTCTTTTCCCTGGATTACATTCTCCAAGGTTCAGATGTATAGTATTAGATTCCCTGCTATAAACATTTTTCTTCATGTTTCATGTCTCCAGACGCTAGATGCTCTCACTTTATTGGCTTCAAGCTCTGTAAACTCTTTTCTACAGTTTGTAAATCTCGATTATCATTTTTCATTAAGCTTTAAGTATAGCTTTCTTTGTCGTTTTCTTTCGTTTACACTATTGTTCCTTCTTGTTTTACCTTTGTTAACTTTTTTATCTTATTCACACATACAAACACAAGACAGGACACACACCCAGACCCAAGGTGGAGATTTAAAATCCCATACCCCGCCGGAAATCGAACCCGGGTCGCCGGAGTGGAAGATAGGGACTTTTTCGACTACACCGCGGCGACGGACCCATCATTGAATGTATTTAAGTAGGGCCTATCTGCTTTAGTTCTGTTACGTCGTCCATTTATTATCCACTAAAAATTTCCTTACAAACTTCATTCAGTTAAGAAAATTATATTTTGCCTTCAAATTATATAAATGTATTTTAGGTTAGTAAAGTCAAATCTGAGCTATTATATTCTTGTGAAACCTGGAGAACTAGTAAAATCATAGAAAGTATTTATAAATAGATGCCTGAAGAAAATAGTAAGAATAAAATGGTCAGAAAAAATTTAAATAAAGAATTATGAGGGAAAAAAACTGACCAGAAAGAAATTAAAATAGAAATAAAAAAAGTGAAAATGGAACTGGGTAGGACATACTTTAAAAAAATATATCAAGATTCGATTGAAAGAATTGCATTGGATTGGAACCCCAAGAACACAGGGGAAGAGGCAGACCGAGACAGACATGGAAGAGAAACATGCTTCAAGAAATTGCAAATGAAGTGACAACCTGGAGGGAAGTGAAGAAATTTACTCAGAATAGGATGCGTTGGCGACGCTTTGTGGATGCCCTATGCTCCTGATAGGAGATAAAGAATATGATGATGATGATGATGATGATGATGATGATGATGATGATGATGATGATGATGATGATGATTAAGTGTAGGTTACATAAGTTTTCCATAAGTAACTCATAATACCGATAAAACAAATATTAATTTTAAAAAATTGGGCACATAAAATTTAATATTTTGAGAGCGTATTTTACAAAATGGAAACAAAATTTTCAGTGGTTCTTCTATAGAGTGTGACATCATCGAAAATTATTTTATGGTATTTTTTATTGTTCTGAAATATAGCTATTTTATTATCTACATGCAAATTTTCATTTGTATATTTTCATTGATTTAATTTGTATGAAGACAGGATGATGCCCGTGTTTTATATTTTCTATATGATATTTTTTCGAACCATATAAATCGGAAAGAAAATATCCATAGGTTTTCTTGCAAGATTGCCTGTTTTTTCTACATTGGGCTACATATTATGGGAATATTTTAAAATTATATTCTTTGTTATAGACCTGCTAATATAAAAAGTTGAAAATGAGGATCAGGAAATAATACTAAGATATCACTAAACAATGTCTGAAATGTTCGAAAGAATTCATATACTCAGATTTAGCCATTGCCAGATTGTAAATGGATCAGGAAAGAATGCAAAGATATCACCAACAATGACTGAAAATGTTCGAAACAATTCATATACTCAGATTTAGCCATTGCCAGATTGTAAATGGATCAGGAAAGAATGCAAAGATATCACCAACAATGACTGAAAATGTTCGAAACAATTCATATACTCAGATTTAGCCATTGCCAGATTGTAAATGGATCAGGAAAGAATGCAAAGATATCACCAACAATGACTGAAAATGTTCGAAACAATTCATATATTCAGATTTAGTCATTGCCAGATTGTAAATGGATCAGGAAAGAATGCAAAAATATCACCAACAATGATTGAAAATGTTCCAAAGAATTCATATACTCAGATTTAGCCATTGCCAGATTGTAGGAGAGTATGTTGAAGCTTTATTAAATTTTATCAGATTTTATTTGTTGTGTAAATTGTGAAAAATGCTAGTTAAACTAGCCAAGAATAAATTATACTTTATGCACGAAACCAAACACATGATAATAAAAATTATTTTTATTATTATTATTATTATTATTATTATTATTATTATTAATATTATTATTATTATTATTATTATTATTATTATTATTATTATTATTATTATTATTATTATTATTATTATGTCCACAGCTGTGGTCTCAAAGTAGCATGTTGCCTTGTCACGCAGCGGGCCCGGGTTCGATTCCCGGTCGAGACAGAGTCCTGGGTTTTTCCTCACCTGTAAGACAAATGTCAGAAAACTTAGGGCCCAACAGTCCCCGAAAATCATCCAGCCATCATCATCATCGTCATCATCCTTAACCGGTGCGGTGTGGAAAGCAACGGGAAGCTACCACACCTATAATTCCCTAGTAAAGCTGCAAAGCACAGCATGAAAATGCTATGATTGCAGTGAAAAACCTGCCCTCGGGCAGAATTACTATGGATGGATGGATTATAATGATTGATAGATAGATAGATAGATAGATAGATATATAGATGAATCATCAGGTTTCTCTTCCAAAACACATTTTGATAGCTGATCCTCTACCATTCGCTGGGCATGTCCGTACCATCTTAATTGCTGAGTTTTAATATAATCTAAAATCTAGTGTCTTCAATCTTCATTTTCTCCCTTATAACTGAATTTCTAATTTCTTTCTTCTTGAAATGCTTGCTGCCCTTCGTATACAATCCAGTTCCGTTGCCAAAAGGTGCTTATAATAATAATAATAATAATAATAATAATAATAATAATAATAATAATAATAATAATAACAATAATAACAATAATAATAACAATAATAATAACAATAATAATGACAATAATAATGACAATAATAATAACAATAATAACAACAATAATAACAACAATAATAACAACAATAATAACAACAATAATAACAACAATAATAACAACAATAATAACAACAATAATAACAACAATAATAACAACAATAATAACAACAATAATAACAACAATAATAACAACAATAATACTTACTTACTTACTTACTTACTCACTGGCACTATCGAACCCGTAGGTTCATGGCCGCACGGACATAAGCTCTCCATACATCCCTATCCTGAGCTAATGCTTTCCAATCATTCCCTGTATAATCTACTTCCCTCAAATCATAGTTAATGTTGTTCTCCCACCTCATTCTTGGTCTACCAACTGGGCGTTTTCCTTCTGGCTTTCCTACAAGAAGTTTCCATGCACGTCTTTCATTCCCCATACGCGCAACATGTCCTGCCCATCGCAGTCTACGGGACTTAAGTTCTTAGTATATCTGGCTTCCTATAAAGACCATGTAGTTCATTGTTATGTAGTCTCTCTCCATTCACCTGTCTGTTCATCTCTCTTTTGGTCCAAAAATTTTCCTAAGAACTTTATTCTCAAATACTCGTAATCTCCTTTCCTCCCTTAAAGTAAGAGTCCATGTTTCGCACCCATATAATATAACTGGTAGAATAATAGTTTTATATATTTTCAGCTTAACGTTTTTTGAAAGGAGTTGGGACATCAAAAGTCTCTGCAATGCATAATAGCATGCATTTCCAGAATTGAGTCTATGTTTAATTTCTTTGTGCATCTCATTCCTATTTGTGATTATTGTTCCTAGGTATTTGAATTCAGCCAATTCCTCAAAATTTCCCTCATTTGTCATTAGCTGTCCATTTCCATTATATAATGTATTTCTACGTGTGACCATATATTTAGTTTTACTGATATTTACTTCCAGTCCTAATTTCTTAGTGTTACTCAATAGTGTGTGCGTGTTGGCCTTTAGTATCTCCTCGCTATCGGCCAGTAGTACTACCATCATCAGCATAAACTAACAGCTTATTAATACCATTCAGTTGTAGGCCTTCCTCATTCTCTAAAGATTTAATGGCATGCTCTAGTACAAAATTAAATAGTAGAGGAGATAGTGCATCTCCTTGCTTCAACCCATTCTGGATTTCAAAAGTGTCTGAAAACTGGTTGCCTACACGCACCCTACTCGTTGAGCCATTTAGACACAATCGTATAAGTCTAACTAACTTTTTAGGAATTCCGAACTCCAGCAGGATACTATATAACTTCTCCCTCTTAATTGAATCATATGCTTTTTTGAAGTCTACATATAGTTGATGTACAGTACCATTATATCCCCATTTCTTTTCTAAACAACAATAATAACAACACTAATAACAACAATAACGACGATAATAGGCCTTCTTTTCTACACAATTTGTGACAAAATTATTAAATACAGAAACAAATTAATTGAAATTAATTAAATTTTGCATGTAACCAAACAAAGTCAGTATCTTTAAAAAAGTAAATTGACATTTTAAATTGTTGTCGATGTTATATAACACTTATAGAATAAAGGCTGAGGAAGTATTTGTATGTTGTAAAATATTTCCCTCAAAATATTAAATTTGACGGGTTCGATCATTTCTAACAATGGACTATTTTTGTTTATTTGGTATTAACGGTATTTATGTAAAACCCTGTAGGCCTATATTAATGAAAGCAATGTACATTGTTTTATTTTCTCCTCTGAAATATTATAAATGACACATACAAACTTTATAGACCTGATAACTTTTAGCACTAATCTCACAATTATTTTTTGTTTCCGTCAATGGGAAAGGATTTATTCAAGGCGTCAATACTCTGAGTTTGGCTTTCTTCGGAAGGGAGATAAAGCCAATTTTTAAAGGCCTATGTACGGCACGCAAAATAACGTCATTTCTGAAATTCAGAGCCCAGTGAACAAAATATACCAACTGTTCGTATCGATTGTGACTACCTGAGTTGTTAAAACCGTCGTGTAGTAATTTATTGGAACGCAGTATAAAAGGACAAAAATTGTAATTGGGGCAAACATCATTGATCAAGTAACTTGTTTTAATTATCTGGCATGCATGATACCGTACCTGCAAAATTTGGATATGGAGAAGAAATTAGGGAAATTGCAACAGATGTGTGGTTCAATAAGAAATTATTTGAGAAATAAGACCACAAGAAAACTAGACTGAAATTTTACAAACCAGTAGTCATTCCAACGTTAACATATGGGTCTGAGACTTGGCCTTTTACGATCTCTGATAAACATAAAATTGAGACAATATAAATGAGATTTATCAGATCCGTTGGAGGTGTATCCTTAAGAGATCAAAAGAGAAGTCAAAATATCACAGATGAATTACAAGCATGCTATATAAACGAGAGAAGATCTAATATATAAAAATGAATGTTTGTTTGTTTGTTTGTTTGTTTGTTCGTACTTTATGCGTGGCCATACCGTTGATCCGATTGTGATGGAGCTTTTTGCAAAATGTTCAGGAGATCACCGGGATGAACATAGGCTATAAGAGAGTTGTGATACTCAACTCCTACACCCTTAAAAATCGCCCATTATAGTGGAAAATGTGAAAAAATAGCCTTTTGGACACTTGAATGGTTTACGCTGCTAAACCACAACGAATAGCCTACACAAAATGAATGTACACAGAATTGAATATCTCAAAAAGCTCTACAAAAAAGTCCGTGTTAACATATATTTATCTCTTACGGATAACCCACAATAACCATTTTTGTCTTTCATTGATTCCAAGACAAGTACGTAAATTCCTGTGCAAACATTACAGCACATGGCGGGTATTCTTTTACGGATAACTCACAATAACGAATTTTGTCTTTTAGCTAATTTATGCCAAGAAGATCGAGATTAGTAGATTCCCGGGCAACACCGGGTAATGAGTACGGGAATCTTAAAATAATTACGATATACATGTATAATTATTTTTCCTTATACGTATTCAACTAAGCATAAAATCACATTAATTTTAATTTATTTAGGCGTAGCAGCGCACGCTGGGTATTACCTAGTACAGATATAAATACAAATGGTTTGAGCACGTAAAACGAATATCAAACAATTGTTTATCAAAACAGATACTTTATTGTAGACCTAAAGACCGAAGAAATGTAGGAAGACAGAAACGACATTGGAAGGATAATCTCACAAGCAATTTAGGATTTGCACTTATTCATATATAAATTAAAGATATATAAAACATTGGTTATTCTTTACAAAATGTGACGCGAATTTTTTAATTCCTTCATAAACTTCTGTCAAATTGTGTTCTTAGGGTACCATTTTTCAAATTATTTTCCATCATTTACAATGTTTTTTACATTTTTTCTAACGATTATTTCAATATATTTTTCTATGGCGCTTAACTACATACATAGCATTAAGTCATGGCAGCCATGTTGATCTTAACGAATATTCTAAGCAAAAACAAAATCAGCGATAACCCACTAAAAGTTGTGTTCCAGTGGAGCCAACATAGAGTATATACTAATCAAATGTACACATATACTTCAGAATTTCAGAACTTACTATTTATTTTTGGGTGTTGCATTCTTTCGCAGGTTAAAGTGCTTAAATTGCGTTAGGTTAGCTTTTAGGTTGGTCTTTCACAGATTAGAGTAGTTTAATTGCGTTAGGTTACCTTTTAGGTTCATTAAATATCGTGTATATGTTGGCTACATCCCGTGATTCTATAGTGCTAACCGCTTCGAGTTTGTTGGCGCATGCGTGTGGTGTATGATTGTAACTTACAAAACATTTCGCGCCACATGTTGTAAAGAATTCCTAAATATTTATAATAAAAAATATACAGTTCGTAAAGAGTTTATTTTAAGATAGGGAACCAATGATCGGAAATACATATTTCACGAGCCACTAGATCGTGTGTGAAGAACGTTTTTGTAAGCTAATTTCGTTTTCATAGGAAACAGTAGTCTGCTAGTGGTGGTCGCTTCCAAATCAATGCAGTACACAATCACTTGCTACCTATTCAAGGTATACGAAATCCCAGTGAACGCCAATGGAGAACTGTTAGCTGCCTGTCTGAGACACCAGGGATCTTAGAAACTGTGGAGAAAAACAGTTATGCATGTTAACAAATGCACTAAGACTGGAGGTCGCCCCCTTTAAACACTTGCTCTGAACTGTAAGTTGTTGCTATGAGGTGAAAATTATGTATGACCATAGAAATTAAATATTCATTTCCTATCGTTTGTTCACTATCTCAAATATTAAGTTTACAGCCCTAGCTTCTGTATAAAATTGAATCGAAAGGTTTGAGATTCTCTGTATGACTGCTTTCAGGGATCAACGCTATATATAACACAGATTTTAAAGTAATGTTTTATTAATATTCCATGCAACATTGCAATATAACTGAAGAGAAAAATCTCTGCTTGAATCGCGATTTGAACTAAAGATCTCCAGCTTTACGAGCTGAAATCTTACCATGGTACTAAAGGAATTCAGGAATAGACACATTCTTTCTCTGGTTGAAATGCCCGTATATCCATACGTAGTAGTGAACATTACAGCACGGTTGCTTCTACTAAAACACCTTATGATGGGATTTTTTCCGTGCTATATCAGCAAAATACGAACTAATACTGAAATTAATATACTCAGATAACTCATAATTAACAAATATAGCACGGAATAAATCCCATTATAATGTATTCTCACAAGAGACTCTCAACCATTGCATGCCGAAACCTACCTTGAAAATTCTTCCAGAGTAGAAAGGCCGTCTCGAAAAAAAAAATCTGCAGTTTTTAGCAGCAATTCTTCATCCTTCCTTGTTTCAGCCACCCGACTCTAGAATTCCCTCCCAGGTTGCCTGACTCAAAAAAAGTTTTAAAAAAGCTCACTAAATATTTCCTTAGATAATATAATATATAACTGTGTTCCAGGAGGTATATATGTTTTATTCTTTTGTATTTTACACTCTCTTAATAAGCCAATTTCTTAATCAAATTATTGGTTATTATTATTTTTATTATTATAATTATTATTATAATTATTATTTAAGGACTGGGAAATAGAGGAAGAAATGTGTTATGATAGAGACGAATGGAGGAGGCAAATTATAAAGCGAAATTGAAGAGAAATCATTAGTGCCGGAAAAATGTATCAACATTGTTAAAACCAGAAATATTATTATTATTATTATTATTATTATTATTATTATTATTATTATTATTATTATTATTATTATTATTATTATTATTATTATTATTATTATTATTATTATTATTATTATTATTATTATTATTATTATTATTGTTTCCCTGTAAATTGTATATTGTGTAGCTTACGCATATTGTGCATTATTAATCAAGGGGTAGATAATTTGTAATTGTTATATGATGTGCTCATACAACAAATCCTAGAAGACCAATAGCTAGTGTAGCAAAAATTATATCTAAATTACCGAATGCTTCTTTTTCTTTGCGCGATAGTGCGTTTTGTCGTTCTTACATCAAATTCTTGGCTTGGGGCATGGATAGGGTTAGAAATCAATTTACTCTCATTTATCCCCCTAATAACAAACCATAAAAATGTTTTTACAACGGAAGCCTCCTTAAAATATTTCTTACCATGATTGAAAATTCAACTTCCCACATCTCGGGGTTACCAACCTAAATAACTATACTGTAATATTACATTTACACCATATGCGGGAAGTAAAACCATAGCCCTTTATGTATACTACGTACAATATATATGCAAATATATATCCAAAAGGTAGTGTTAATATACATTATACGAAACAAATCACTGCATTTTAAATGAGCTAAACTTTATTTGAAACAATATAAAACAATAAATACGTACATGCCGCCATTTTATCATTGATTGATGTCACGGCCTGCTGTAGTCTCAACTAATAAACATTGCCAACACTGTTAACGTTAGTCAGTTGTTTATAATGAACGCAAATATTTCCAACAAAGATGTTATTATTTTACCATTATTTATTATTTTTAAAACACCATCTAGCAAAAAACAATGTACCACGCATATTTGTGTATAGTTTTAAACATTTCCTCACTTCTGTAAAAACCACTTCTCAGCCTCGCATCGTAATATACTATTAATTTAACCTGGTGAAGTGAAAGCTAAGACCTTACGGTCCTAACTCCATCAGGTAAAATAAATAAAAATAAATAAACAAATTCTAGAGCCAAATATCTCATTTGAATTATAGAGAAATAATACAATTCCCGATTCTCACTAACTGCCGTTCGTGCCGCGTCCCACCTCAGTTCACTTCGCTCTTGTTCAAGCAGGGATTCCAGCTGCTTCGTACAATGGGGTGTCATTCTGTATTCTGGTTTCGATTTCTGTGCTTTGCAGTTAAGAACGGCAGATAATTGTTGGACACGGTCGTGTTACCTTACAATGCTTCTCTAAGAGAAATTTCAAGGTAGGTTTCGGCATGCAATGGTTGACAGTTCCCTTGTTAGTAGAAGCAATCCTGTTGGAATGTGAAAATAAATTCACTACTTTGAGTGCACTGGAATTTCAATGGGAGAAAAGTTTGTGCCTCGTCCTTGATTGTCTGAGTATTTCAATGGTAAAAACATCAGTCGGTCAATTTAGAGATTTTGGATTCGAATCCCGATTCAGGCAGAATTTATCTTCAATTGTGGAAACTATTGCATGTGGATATAGTAGTATATACACTACTATAGTATTATATTTTATTTCTCTGTGATTATAAAGAGTTACCTGCTACTATTTTAAATAGGCAATTTAAATTAATATTTTAATTGGCTTTTCCATTATTCACTCATGATCTAAGGGACACTTTTTATTAACTATTTTGCCTAGTTATCAAGTACTGTAAACTAGTCTAAAAATAATTAGTATCTCTAGTTTGTAATTTAGTGGACTTTTTTTGTGATTTTGATTACTTATAACGCTGTAATTGCAGTGCGGTCAATTTATAATATTTTCTTGATACATATAGGGTATTAGTTTATAAAATTTACTAGATAATACCCGGCGTGTGCTGCTACGCCTAAATAAATGAAAAATAATGTGATTTTATGTTTAGTTGAGTAAGTAAAAAGAAATATAATTATAAGTTTATATTTTTAGATACCCCGTGCTGATTACCCGGTGTTGCCCGGGAATCTACTTATCCCGATCTTCTTGACATAAATGAGCTGAAATGCGAACATTAATATGTTTAATGTTTAGTTAAATAGTAAAAAATAAATTTATATCGTAATTATTTTGGATACCCCACGTTGTTTACCTAGCGTTGTCCGAGAATCTACTCATCCCGATCTCCTTGGCATAAATAAGCTGAAAGACAAAAATTAATGTACTTCTTATGATTAGTTGAATAAGAAAAGTGAATAATATTTATAAATGTATATCGTAATTATTTTAAGATTCCCCGTGCTGATTACCCGGTGTTGCCTGGGAATCTACTTATCTCGATCTTCTTGGCATGAGCTAAAAGACAAAATTCGTTATTGTGAATTATCTGTAAAAGAATACCCACCATGTGCTGCTATGCTTACACAGGAATCTACGTACTTGTTTCGATCTTCTTGGCATCAATGAAAGACATAAATGGTTATTGTGAGTTATCCGTAAGAGATAAACATATGCTGTCGCGGACGTTTTTGTAGAGCTTTTCGAGATATTCAATTCTGTGTACATTAATTTTGTACATTTGTTATGATTTAGGCAGCGTAAGCCATTTAAGCGTCTAAAGAACTACTTTTTCACGTTTTTCACTACAAAGGAAGATTTTTAAGGGTGTAGGAGTTGAGTATCATAACTCTCTTATAGCCTATGTTTATCCCGGGAATATCCTGAACATTTTGCAAACAGCCCCATCACAATCGGATTAACGGTATGGCCGCGCATAAAGTACGAACAAACAAAGTTTCATTTTTATATATTAGATATCGGATCCATAAACTTGAACTGCATTCAAAAAATGTGTTTTTTTAAGGGGGATAGAATTTGAATTGGAATGTATCTAAGTTACAATATTAATTGATTGCATTTTATATCAGTAGAACGTGATTATTAGAAAATTATTTCTTATCCCCAATGCAATCTAACTCTGGATGAGATTGAAACATCCGAAATTCGAAATGCATGGTGAGAGGTTTTCGAGCTATCCGAATAGACATAATTAACTTGTTTTGGTATTTTCTTGGTGATAATATGAAATAAGGCAATTAAGACTTGCTGTTCTTATGTATTATTTTGTGCTGCATCAGTCGCATCCGATCAATATCGTAATTAAATCAGTGGACGTCGAGAGGAAGCAAAACTAGTACGAAATAAACTAATTGTGATTCCTATGTGCATAACCAAAGTCTCTCCAATTACTTGTCATTTGAAAAAATGTTTCCTAGGTAAATTCATTACCTTAATTTAATTACGTGTTGTCTTTGTGGGCGAAACTGAATATACTTTACTCTATAGTTTCAAACTGAGTAGACATCGAAAATGATCATGTCAAATATATAAATTGTAATAAATTATATATATATATATATATGTGTGTGTGTGTGTGTGTGTGTGTGTGTGTGTGTGTGTCTGTCTGTCTGTCTGTCTGTCTGTCTGTCTGTCTGTCTGTCTGTCTGTCTGTCTGTCTGTCTGTCTGTCTGTCTGTCTGTCTGTCTGTCTGTCTGTCTGTCTGTCTGTCTGTCTGTCTGTCTGTCTGTCTGTCTGTCTGTCTGTCTGTCTGTCTGTCTGTCTGTCTGTCTGTCTGTCTGTCTGTCTGTCTGTCTGTCTGTCTGTCTGTCTGTGTGTGTGTGTGTGTGTGTGTGTGTGTTCCATGATAACTGACGTAACAAATGTAACAAAATTAAATTACATTTAATTTTTTTAGCATTTAGATAGTATGACACTACTTTTTCTTCTCAAAACATGTTTGTAGATACATATATAGATTTCTATCTCTTAACAGAAAATATGGAGTTTCTATCTTTGATAATTGTACTTAAAATATACGGCTTCATATCGGTTATTGACATAACTGTTGCACAGAGTGAGATTAAAATAATAATCTCTCTGAAGTTTTTTATTTTTTTAATCTAGTTATTGAATACGTGTTGGAGAAGGAAAAAAATTCCAGAAGAATGGAAATTTGCAAAAATTATTTCATTATTTAAAAAAGGGCAAAGAAACGAGTGTAAGAACTACAGAGGGATAAGTTTACTAAATGTTATGTATAAAATGTATGCAAGAATTATTAATTCCAGATTGAAAGTATTGAGTAATGTGCTAATCAGTGAGGAACAGAGTGGATTTAGACTTGATTGATCATATTTGGACAATATTTTTACAAAATGAAGCAGATTATAGAAAAACGTAGGGAGTTTAATGTAGAAACCCACATCGCCTCTATAGGCCTAGAAAAAGCTTTGGACAAAGTGAACCGTCGTTTATTATTGAATATAATGCAAAAAAATAAAGGATACCCGATACACCTAATAAAAACTATTCAAAATTTATATGAAAATACAAAAATAGTAATTTAAATAAATGGAAAATTAACAAAATAAATTAAATTAACTGTGGTTTAAAACAGGGATGTAGCCTTTCACTTTTTAATACGGTATGTATTTAGATGGCATTCTTAATGAATGGAAATAATTGGTTCATAAGGGATTCAAAATTGGACGAAATAAAACCATGAATGCATTATGTTTAGCAGATGATACAGTTCTAATTTTTGACAGAGAAGTCAGGCTATAAAAAACAGTCTATTAATTAATAATATATGTAAGAAATATAATATAATAATTTCAACATCAAAAACTAAAGTAATGGCGTTCCATGGAAAGTGCCCAGTAAGATCAAAAATAGTAATAGAAGATGAAGTGTTGGAACAGTTTTCACACTTCCAGTATTTGGGCTGCGATATAACTTACGAAGAAGATCAAGATATAAATAAGAAAATACAGAAAATTTAACATATTTGTGGAACAATCAGACGAACACTGAAGAACAAATTACGAAAGGATACGCAGCTAAGATTTTACTCGACGATGGCACTACCACTGGCGATGTATGGAAGTGAGGTCTGGGTCCTGAAGGCAAAAGAAAAAACTAAAATATAGGCAGCGGAAATGAAGTTCCTACGGGCTGTGAAAGGTTGTACAAGAGAAGAACATATTAGAAATGAGAATATTAGAAAGGAACTAAAAGTGCACCACTTCTTTAACAAATAGAAGAACACAGGAACAATTGGAAGGAGCATCTGCAAAGAATGACAGAGGATAGGATACAAAGATGGCACTGGTGTATAATCCTGGAAGACGAAGATCGGTGGGAAGACCAAGAAAGTGTTCGGCTGAACAGATGTGAGATCGGAACAGGCAAAGACCTAATCCGTGAAAAATAATGATTATGATGAAGTTTTTTAATTTCATTTCAAGAAGAAATTATGAGAAGAACAATATAAAATTAAATTTTAAAAATCGCACAATTAAAATTCTATAAAACCATGGTCGTACCTATGTTAACATATGCTGATGAAAATTGGACACTTAATAGGCCAGATAAAAGGAAAATATAAGTAGCTGATGATATGCGGAACTATACATAAAATATTAAAGAACAAAACAAGAAGAGATACTAGATTGAAGTTTTATAAAACATTGGTAGTTCCTGCATTACTTCGAGGGAGTGAAACTTTGGTAATGACCAAGAAATTGCAAAGTAGAATACAAACCGTAGAAATGAACTTCCTTGGAAGAACAAAAAGGCTACACAAGATTTGATCGGATAAAGAATGAAGATATAAGAACAGAGTTACAATGTTAATAGTAATTTTCCCTTTAATTTTTTTAATCCCCTTGTGCTTTATGTTAAATTATTGATTTGTTCAGTCAATAATTTTTATTATTATTTTTATATTCATATTTTTATACCCTTATTATTATCCGTTTAATGATAAAATCAAAGAATATAGAGATAAATGATTTAGACATGTAGAAAGAATGAATTTAACAAGGTTACCAAAAGCAGTATTTAACTAGCAAGCCAAGAGGTTCAAGGAATGTAGGGAGGCCAGTGAAAAGATGGACAGAACTATGAGGCGGAACAGGCAATTTGCGTAGCCCGTGAAGTGAAGAAGTAGCTGAAATGAAATTCTTACATTCAGTAGCAGCTACACATTGTTGGATAGGAAATATAATGAAGAAATAAGAACCGAATGAAACAACTATAGTGTCATAGAAACAATTTATAACCCAAGATCTAATTGGCTTCAGCATATAAAAACACCCAGTAGGCTCTCACAAATGTTGCTTCTCTACCAACCCAAAGGAAGAAGAAATATTGGTCGCCCATAACTAGGTGGAGGTGTGTTATGTCAAATTTACGAGGGGTTCATACACGTGTGTGTGTGCGTGCGTGCGTGTGTGTGTGTGTGTGCATGGGTGGGTGTGGGTGTGTGCGTGCGTGCGCGCGCGCGGTCACTCTCTAGCCGTTGCAATTTTTTTTGGAATCAAACTCAGCATATTAGCAAACAATTTAACATTTAAAAAATAAGATCGATCCGGTTAACCAGTAAAATCAGATCATTGAGAGTGGAAGTTAACCAGAAAATAAAATGTAATCGCTCTAATGGCCGCAATTTTCGTGTTTTTGGAACTAATTTTGTATATGCTATCGAAATAAAACGAGAAAGATATTATCTAAAAATGAACGAAATCTGACCTCACCAAAAACTCGAAATTTTAAAAATAGCTCTTAGAGCCACTAGCAATATATATATATATATATATACATATATATATATATATATATTCCGTATACTATCAAGATCGCATCATAAATACAACTTACTGATTGATTGAAATTTTGTTTAGTTAATAGGTGTTTAATTCATTCATTTTCGTCTCCATTCGATTCTTCGTTTTTATTTTTGTGAAAAGGGGTCATAGAGAGAAATGTGATTAGTGTAGGCACTGATTGGATGTCTTATGGCTTCCTTTGTAGCTGCGTGGACAGTTTTATTAACTATTTATCCCTTAACTTGACAATATGATTATTACACAGGTAAAAATTATATAATTAATATCTTATTACACAAGGTTTATAATCTTAAAGGTAAAGATAATTAAATAATCTGAATGGTTCTAATTAGCTGATGTGTAGAACAGTTTACAATAATTCAGTTATATCTGTACCTTATCCGCACTTAGAGTAATCCTAACATAAATAAACGCCAATTGTATCCTTCCTTCATGTATGCCACAATTACTGTCATATTGACAGGGAGCACATGTGAAGTATACGTAACATGTGATCATTGAATTGGGTAGATTCAAGAGATTTTACACAGAACTTGTGAAATACATTTAAAATAACTGTTTTTTTCTACTAGCTACTCAAAGGTTTGCCAGACTTGTGTTTTAAAAATTTAGATGGTAAAACAGCAACAGATGACTCGACATCTTCAGCCATTTTGTTGTATCAGAATCGACTGAAGCTTGTCTCAAATGCATCAACAATATGTAATAAACTATTTTAAGTTGTAATTATTGATTAGATATATTTATAATATGTTGTATGTTTTGAATATTATTATTTTCATTCACGAAGAATAATAAGGGATACATATTTAATTTAATGACGGAAACTACTTTTTCGCGTACTTACTACTTACAATATTGTAATACGATTCAAGCAACTTGCTTTGTACATATTATAATAAATGTATGAACAAGGATAGACCCTAATATAATAAAGGAAATGTATGTAGAAAATAATTGTTCCCTGATTAACCGTCTCACTTGAGCCAGCACACGCATATATATTTCTCTCTCTTTCTATTTTCTTTCTCTTTCTCTCTCATTCTCTCTTTCTCTTTCTTTTTCTATCTTCTTCTCTCTCTTTCTCTCCTTTCTCCTCCTCTCTCTCTTTCTCCTCCTCTCTCTCTCTCCTCTCTCTCTCTCTCTCCTTCTCTCTTTCTTTTCTCCTCTTCTCTTCTCTATTTCTCTCTCTTTCTATTTCTCTCTCTTCTATTTCTCTCCTCTTTCTATTTCTCTCTCTTTCTATTCTCTCTCTTTCTATTTCTCTCTCTTTTCTATTTCTCTCTTTCTATATCTCTCTCGTTCTATCTCTCTTTCTTTCTTTCCTCTCTTTCTATTTCTCTCTCTTTCTACTCTCTCTTTTTTTCTATTTCGCTCTCTTTCTTTTCTCTCTCTTTCACTCTCTCTTTTTTCCTCTCTCTTCTCTCTCTCTCTCTCTCCTCTCCCTCTCTCTCTTTCTCCTCTCTCTTTACCTCTCTCTCTCCTCTCTCCTCTCCTCTATCTTCCTCTCTCTCTCTTTACCTCTCCCTCTCCTCTCTTTACCCTCTCTCTCATCTCTTTTCCTCTCTCTCTCTCTTTACCCTCTCTCCTCTTCCTTTACCTCTCTCTCTCTCTCTTTGCCTCTCTCTCTCTCTTTGCCTCTCTCTCTCTTTACCTCTCCCTCTCTCTCTCTTTACCTCTCCCTCTCTCCCTTTACCTCGCCTCTCCTCCTCTCTCTCTTTACCTCTCTCTCTTTACTCTCTCTCTTTACCTCTCTCTCTTTACCTCTCTCTCTTTACTCTCTCTCTCTTTAACTCTCTCTCTTTACATCTCTCTCTTTACATCTCTCTCTTTACATCTCTCTCTTTACCTCTCCTCTCTTTACCTCTCTCTCTTTACCTCTCTCTCTTTACTCTCTCTCTCTTTTCTCTCTCTCTCTCTCACTCTCTCTCTCTCTCTCTCTCTCTCTCACTCTCTCTCTCTCTCTCTCATGTCCCTCTGGTTATGTTAAATGCTAGTTTGTAATATGAGGAAGAGAAGCATTAAGGTCAGAAGACTCAATTTTGATGATGATTATGATGATGTAATTTACATTGTCAGTATGATCTAAGTCTTAAATTAATCACAAATTCTATCTCCTCACTACGAGAGTTATTTCCATGCTTCTCTAACAATATTTCATCAGCATTCAAAGTTATGAATAGAGCATTGTGGACACGATAATCCCTTGCTGTCAGCTTCTTCCTTTTGTTCTATCGTCATATGTCCTCAAGACGTAAGTTAATACATACAATACGCTGTAAACGTGGCTATTTCCAGAGTATTGAAGATTATACTTGTAGGCATAAGCACGTACAACAACAGTACGTATATACATAAGAATGAAAATATTTTGTTTCCTATCCTAACTTCTGTTATTTTCCAGTCAGATTGTTCTGTTTTGAAATAAAATGCAAGAAAATACCACTTTGCCGACTATTCTAGCCTTCAGCATAAAAACCAATCGGAAATTAAATTTGAAAGGGTCTCAAGTTTTTAAGATCATAAAGGGTAAAACTAGTTTTATCATTGTGTTTATTACAACGTCATAAATTCACTGCATTAAATTTTCAACAGTAATCTAACAAGAGGTTGTGTTTTTTCTGAAAATATCACGAGCGACAAAGTCGCGAGTGATTTTGTTTAATCAAAAACTCAACCTCGCGTTGGATTTGGAGTGACTATTTAGCGAATAATACAACATCAGAAGCTAAAAATAATTATAATGTTTAATATTTACCAAATGTGAGATTATGTATTCCGATCTTACTTCCGGGCTATTTCTAAGCCGGCTGTATAGTTATAAATAGCATATATTTACTGTTAAATCTCTTTGGGCTTGGGAAAAATCAATAACAGATGACTGTATGAGAAATAATTATTAACAATAATGCAGATTCATTATGTAACGTTTAATATTTTTTGGAGCAACAGAACTAAATTTTCTTTCGTAATTTTTAAGTTGTTTTCTTTTGGTATTTCTTTATATACCATATCGATTGTACACTGTTGAATTTATATCTTTGTCAAAGAAGTTAATTTGCGGAGATATCTCTCATTACGAACAGGAATGACAAAATTATCAACAGGAAGAGGCAAATTACCAGTCTAGGAGTTAAATAATCATATACAATTTTAATATAGTCTATGAAAGCAACCTCTTGCAATAATAGTTATCTATATTTAGGAAATCTCCTCTGTTCCTGCAGTACATATAAACTCGTTGGATAATCTTGTACACACATTGCAGCAATTCAGCAGATCAACCATTCTTTGCAAATGAAATATTTAAAAAACATTCCAGAAATGTCTGTTAATACAAGCATATTATTTCCAGTATATTTTATAAGCGTTAATTCTGCTGGTGGACAGTCCATCGTGTTTGTTACAATCTTGGCACAACGTACCGAACATTTGAAGGCATTCTATAATGTGTTACTGTTCAGTGGCATAAAAACTAAGAACTGACAATGCCTTTAACTTCTGTTTTTTTTAATAATTGACCAGCATAAAAGGTGTTGATTAAATTAATAACATTTGTGAAAAGTCATTGGATATTATATGTTAAGTTATAAATAATGCTTAAACATCATAATATCAACCACAGTGTTATCGAAAATATATAATTATCAAAATATGTATTTTTTTGTGAATTAACATAAAGAGAAGAGAAAGATGAAGAAGAAGACGAAAAAAGGAGAGAATATCCTAAAATGAGAAGTATCGGCATGCTGAAGTAGGCCTATGCAATAACAACTAAAAACTAACTCACTGGCACTATTAAACACAGAGGTTCATTGCCAGGCGGATATAAGCTCACCATACACCCCCTACCCTGAGCTAATATTTTCCAATTATCCCCTGTATAATTTACGTCCCCAAGCCATGCTTAGGGTTATTCTTCCATCTCATTCTTGGCCTACCTACTGAGCGCTTTCCCTCGGGTTTTCGTACAAAGATTTTCCATATTCTTCTTCCATTCCCCATTCGTGCTACATCGCCTGCCTATCGAGGTCTATGAGACTTAAATGTTCTTATTATATCTGGTTTCTATAAATATCACGTAGTTGTTTCACAGTCTTCTCCATTTACCTGTCTGTTCGTCTCTCTTCGGTTCAAACATTTTCCTAAGGCCCTTATTCCCAAAACACCTTATAATGTCTTCCACCTTAAAATAAGAATCTATGTTTCTTATCCGTGCAATATAACTGTTGTGGTGGAGTGGCTTGCGTGAGCAATGCCGGCGCGGCGGGAGTATTGCTACTGAAAAGGTTACCCATGCCGCACAAGTCGAAGGAGATAGCCCAGATGTAAAAGCACTTCGTTCGAAAGAGTGATAATCTTTCACAGTAAAATAACAACCATGAAGAAACGAAGACATGGGTTCAATTGGGCTAAAATATTCCGGAGATAAAATAGCTCCCCATTCGGGTATCCAGGCGGAAACTGCTAAAGGGAATCCATGGCGAATGGTGAAACATAGGGACAACTTCCTATTTACATGGAATGTTAAGACATTATAGAATAGTATGCCACTAGAAATATTAACACGGAAATTAGATGAATCACCTTTGGATATACTCGTTTTACAGCAAGTTAGATTGCCAGGAGGAGATAGTCAGGAATCAGAAAGTTTTACATTGTAATATGAGGGTGCAACAAGACCAGAAATCGGCACAGTTATTTTAGTCCGAAAGAGGATACTTTCAGTTATCCGAAATGTTAAGCTTACCAGCGTTAGGATATCATACAGGTAATAATGATAGTAAAATAAGTATTATTATTATTATTATTATTATTATTATTATTATTATTTATTATTATTATTATTATTATTATTGTCCACCGCTGTGGTCTCGAGGTAGCGTGCTGCCTTGTCACGCAGAGGGCCCGGGTTCGATCCCCGGTCGGGCAGTTTTTCTTGGTGAGGTTTTCATCGGGGTTTTTCCTCACCTGTAACACAAATGTCAGGAAAACTTTAAGGCCCAAACGGTCCCCGAAATCATATGGCCATCATCATCATCATCATCATCCTTCACCGGTGTGGAAAGCAACGGGAAGCTACCACACCTACAATTCCCTAGTAAAGCTGCAAGCATAGCATGAAAATGCTATGATTACAGTGAAGGACCTGCCTTCGGTCAGAATTACTATGGATGGATGGATTATTATTATTAATATTATTATTACTATTATTATTACTATTATTATTACTATTATTATTATTATTATTATTATTATTATTATTATTATTATTATTATTATTATTATTATTATTATTATTATTTATAAATAGTGGCAGATTTAAGGTCAGAAGGCCTTCTCTTTCACTCAATCAATGGATCTGTGAAATTAAAAAGAAAACTTGACAGTTCAAGAGTGGAATTAACAGAATAAAAATGTTTAGTAGAGTGAAGCATTTATAACTGATGAAAATCTTCTTAACGAAATAGTATAGAAGTCCATCCATCCATAGTAATTCTGCCCGAAGGCAGGTCCTTCACTGCAATCATAGCATTTTCATGCTATGCTTGCAGCTTTACTAGGGAATTGTGTAGGTGTGGTAGCTTCCCGTTGCTTTCCACACTGGTGAAGGATGATGATGATGATGATAATGGTAAGGAAGATAATGGTAAGGATGATAATGATAAGGATGATGGCCATATGATTTCGGGGACCGTTTGGGTCTTAAAGTTTTCCTGACATTTGTCTTACAAGTGAGGAAATACCCCGATAAAAACCTCACCCAGAAAAACTGCCCCGACCGGGGATCGAACCCGGGCCCGATGCGTGACAAGGCAGCACGCTACCTCGAGACCACAGCGGTGGACAGTTTATAGATATAGTCGTAATTTATTAGAGATAAATTTAATATAAGTTGAAAACATTGTAATAAATGAATACCGTATCCTCAAATTGTGTTCAACTCAGGGTCAGGTCGACGGATTAGATGAGATGAATTCCCTATGTTTATAGAGGTCTGTGACTGACAAGACTGCCTGCCGACTACGCCTGATGCACTGTCATAGGAGCGGATGAAGGAAATGAAACGAAATGGATGAGTACGGAGAAATGGTCGAATGAAATTTGTGACAGGAGAAAACAGGATAAACGCCGAGAAAAACCTGTCCAAGCTCCTTTCTGTCCACAAAGAAACGCACATAGAGCGACAGAGACTCGATCTGGAGACCCTAGTAGTGAGAGGCGAACGTCTAACCGCTTGCGTCATGGAGCCGCCTGAAAACATTACAATGTTATATATATATATATATATATATATATATATATATATATTCTGTACGTGTGTCGCTGAACTACTCCTAAACAACTGGATAGATAATGATTAATTTTTTGTGTGTGTCTGATTGGATCCCTCGATTGTTTAGATTCACAATTGGACCCCCTAAAATCATTAGGATTAGGAGTTCACCTGAAGTGAAAATTTAAAAATCACTCTAGCGGTCACGTTTTTCGATGTTTCGCAACAAAACTCTGTATCCATATTTGGTTCGTCTTCCGGGCTTATAGGCCGTGGTCTGGTTGTCTTCTTACTCGACGTTTCGTCTACTGCTGCGGTAGACCTCATCAGGAGATACTGCGTGCTCTCTGTGAACTCCTCAACAGTCGGCTGCAGACTGGCTGGTGGTTGGAAACTGTCTCTCTTTTTATAGCTAAACCCTGGGTGGTGGGGGGGTTTTCTGCGCGGACCGAGTTTTTTGCTGTTGTGCCGATTGCAGAAGTCATAGGCTTCGTTGTCGTGTTATGCAGTGCTGGGATCCAAATTTTGTTTATATTCATGGTTTCTTCTTTATTGTTGAAGGAATTTTTGTGTTTATATATTTCAATGGCTTCTCTGTACAGTCTGGTGTAGTAATGTGATGTTTGTGATAATACCTGAGTATCTTCGAATCTTATAATATGTTGTTGGTTGTTCATCAAGTGTTCCGCTACGGCCGATTTTTCATTTTGTTTTAGTCTGCAGTGTCTCATGTGTTCTTGTAATCTTGTGTTGATCATTCTTTTTGTTGTGCCGATGTACACCTCTCCACAACTGCACGGGATACGATATATACCGGCATGACTTAAAGGATCTCTAGTGTCTTTGGCTGGGCGAAGTATATTGCTGATTTTTTGTGTTGGTTTGTAGGTTGTTGATATGTTGTATTTCTTTAATAGTCGTCCAATTTTCTCTGTTGTTGTTTTGATATAAGGTAGGTAGACCTTACCATTTGTCTCTTCCTTGTTTTCGTTTTCGGACCTATATTTCTTGGGATTTATGGCTCGACGAAAATCTGTTTTGCTGTATCAATTAGTTAGAAAAGCTGCATGGAGATGATTGATTTCCTCTTGCAGATACTGTGGTTCCGAAATCCTTTTGGCTCGTTCAACCAGGGTTTTTATTATCCCACGTTTTTGTCTCGGATGGTGGTTAGACTGTTTATGTAGGTATCTGTCTGTGTGTGTATTTTTCCTGTAAACCTTGTGTCCAAGTGTCATGTCTTGGTTTCGGATTACCAAAACATCCAAAAACGGTAGACTGTTTTGTTCTATTTCCAGGGTGAATTGGATGCTGGGACTAATCCCATTTATGTGTTTCTTGAAGTTATCTAGTTCCTCCTCACCGTGCTCCCAAATGACGAAGGTGTCAACCACATATCTCAGCCAAACTGTGGGTCTCAAGCCCGGAAGACGAACCAAATATGGATCAAGACGCCGGCCGTGAAAGCCTACAATTATATAAAAACTCTGTATATCATATTAAAATAAACCGAGGTAGGCATTGTCCAAAAATGAGCGAAATCCGACAATAACAAGTGGAGATTTGCTTTAAATCCGAAATTGAAAATTGCCTAATGATTGGACTGATTTAAATTAAATTTTGTGTGTGTATTTGAATGGGTCCCTGGATGGCTTAGATTCACAATTGGACCCGGTAGATGACGCTGCGATCTTGCTATAGGATTTTTTATGTCAGATTTGAAGTCATCTGCATTATCGACATATTCCGCGCGACAACAATGTTACGTCATCATGCATACTTCTTGAGCCACAACGTATGGCTGTGAGAGCTTTTCTTACAAACGTATTTAATAATATGTAATTACGTCTTAATTAGTGAATTTTATGTTAAAAAAGTAACTTTTATTATTATTATCGTTCGACCATGACACGAGAATTGTATGTTTGGGCAGGAAAATGTCTACCTGGTAAGCTACAATAAATATATATATATATATTTATTTTATTTATTTATTTATTTATTTATTTAATTCAGTGGCATTCATCTATAAAACGCTTTGTTTATGTGGAAATGTAATTATGTTGCAAAGAGCATGCACTTCACCACTAAAGTAAATCCTTTCTTCATGTAATCCTCTTAAACGTAGTTGTGGGTCCGACTAAACCTCATGTAAATTGAGTTACAGAACTTTCCTGGGAAATGTCTGGTGAATACCATGTCCTCAGAATCTGATCTTCAAAATTTTACTATAAGCACGTTTTTGTAAGTTGTTCTTAAAGACGTTATTTTTTCTTTGGTAATATCGGAACATATTTTTCATGACAGCGTTGTAGTTTGTACGAAACAGAGATTATGACGCCTAATGACATGCAATTTTTCAGTGCGTGCACGAGAAAACATTAAAAATAGCGTGAGTTTTATTAAATGGGAACAAATCATGAATACCTCATATATTCCGCAATTATTTACTTTTACAAGTCCTTTGCACAAAATGAAATACGTGTACGCCACTCCCTCTATATTTCCTGCGAAAAGTTGATATGTATGATAAAAACAGAAGTCTAAAATGTTTGATATGATTAAAATCGTAGATTAAAAATCATGTAAATATTTGAACAAAGTTCATATCAAAGGTATTTATACCCAGTATTTTTAAGCTGTGTAAATGTCTGTAAGCAAATTCAAAGTCTGTATTTGAAGAACTAATGAGTTTGTTTTTTTTATGTAATCTGTAAATAAAAAGTAACGCTGGTACCGGTGTTTGAAGAACTCTAATTTAGACACCCTCACCGTCACAGATCGACTCGTCTTATCGCATATTAAAATTACAAAGCAATAAAATATAATTCTGTACATAGTATGTGTTTTTTTTTTGTAGGCGTGTAGCTGATAAAGTTTAATAAAGTGAAAGTATATATAAAATTATACACTTGAATATATGGTATCTCTGTTTTTTTTTGTAAATTAATAATTTCCATAGTGTGTCAGAAAATTAAAACGAAATTTAAATATCAAGCCATCAAAGAAATTATGAACACGTACAAATAATCTAACGGGAAGATTGACTTTCCACAAAACAGAGTCAAGTGTCTACCTGCGAAGGATTTTTTTCGGCCTCGTGTTGTCTAGTGTATATGTTCATTGCCTCTGGTTCCGAGGATGGCGGGTTCAAACCCGGCCATAGTCGATGGATTTTTTAAGGATGAAAAAATCCTATGCACAAGTCCTCCGAGAGGGACTTCATGCCGTGGGTCCCGAGTCTGAAGATTTCAGACTCGTAATAGAATCGCAAACCTTAATAAAAAAGGCCTCTGTGCAAAATTTAACGAAATTTTCCATCCTATAATAGTAATACCTTTGGTTTTCCTCCTAGATGTAACTTTGGAGGTGGAACGCTGACCCCGGTCCACTCAACTGACGTGTACTAGTAACACCAATTGTAACTATGTTTCTATGGATGTGAATCTCTTCATCGTAGGGGGAGAACGTCTAAGTCTCACTGAGGGACACAAGGGCATACTTCTGCAATCAGATCATCTGATACATATGATTAAATATTTAAAATCATGAATTTAATAATAATAATAATAATAATAATAATAATAATAACGCGACCTCCGTTAGCAACCGCTGATAGCCCAGATCCCGCCAAATCAAAAACAAAACCCCCGCTACATGGTGGCCGTGGAAATGTGTATTTACACGCTTTAATTCATCTATCAAAATAGTCAATTATTTATTATTCAATAATAAAACAACAGAAATCAACTTACTTAATTGTTTCATTTTTATCTCCACTTTTAGATAGAGAAAATTGAGGATATAAATATATAGAAAGTTCGGCATGTGATAGAACCAGTCAAATAGTTAATTTGTTAATGGATTACACTACGTTTTCTCATTTAGTTTTTGAACAACAGTGAACTTACATAGTTTCAATTTTAAGAGTTTGGTGGTTTGCCATGTAGAGGTCATCAAAATCTCGGTTTCCTGTGCAAGCATCGGATTGAATTTATATATGTTTTAATCTTTCTTTCTCCCACGCTTCGTCTAGTTTTCTTCTCCTCAATATCTATATATATATATATTATGTATATTATATATCATATACTGGTGTCCAAAAGTTTAGGATAATTTGTACAATCTGAAAATCAAAATGCTTAAAGAGGAGCAAGGAGTAAAAAGATATTTTATCAAAACTGTTCTTTCTCAGTACATTTAGTTTTACTAATTAATAATATCTCTTCAACAATGAAAAAATTAATAGCAATTATAAATGAAAATTGCATTGTTGGCGTTTAAGCCCCTGTTCCCTAAATCTTCATTTTAAAGAGAGTTATGATATAATCAAATGTAGGGTAAGACAATAATGCAGTAAAATGGCACAAAGACAACATCTGGACCCTCTGCTTCGGTGTTAGAATTATTGGGCGGCTAGAAACAGGAACAGACACAAACTGAGGTCTCCATAGCACTTAATGTGCCACAAAATGTCGTTTTCTAGGTTATGGCGACGGTTCCCCTAGACCTGAGACGTTAGGCGAAGACCAGTGGGAGGTCGTCCAAGAGTTACAAATCCTCCAGCAGGATCTATATCGTGGGTTAACTTCAAGAAGAAACCGAACAATGTCTGCCAGACAACTGATGTTCCGAACTTGCGGCCGCCCCAGTTATCAGAGTATCCAGACAAACTGTCTATAGAAGACTCAGAGCGGCTGGTCTGTATGCTAGACTGCCTGTAGTGTGCGTACCACTCACCCTTGATACCAAGAGAGCAGGGCCGTTAGCGGTGGAGTCAGGAAACATCGCGACTGGACGCCTAAATCAGTGGAGTCTCGTGGGCTATTTACAGACTAGTCCAGATTCAGCTTGAACTGTGCTTCGCATCGCGTGACTATCTGGAGGGAGCAAGGAACTCGTTACACAACCCCATTGAACATCATGGAAAGACAGCCATTTGGTGGCTGTGGTCTCCTGGTTTGGGGAGGTTAAATGATGAATGCACGCAGCAGAGCTTCACATCTTCGCAGGTGGCACTGTTTCATGCTCCGCGGTATCGAGAAGAGATCCTGGAACCTCATGTACATACTTTTCAGGGGGAGCGTGTGGGTCCAGAATTCATATTCATGGATGACAATGCCCGACCTCACAGGTCACATTCCTGGTGGAATGAGTTTCTATTCAGGAGGACGATATCCCACGTATGGAGTGGCCAGCGAGGTCTCCGGATATTAATCCTATAGAGCATGCCATTGGATTCCTTAGGGAGCCAAATTGCATCTCGTCAGCATCCTCCGAGGACACTTCAAGACCTTCACATTGCTCTTCATGAGGAGTGGAATTTGCTGAGCATCGAACTCCTGAAACAACCTCATCAAACTGAGCATGCCATCGTCGAATGGGAGTATTGTGTAGCTGTCAGAGGTAATCACACCCCATACTAATCATTTGAACCATTGTTGTTCAACTTTTATGTTCTCGACTTCTGAAATGCAGTTTTCGTTTGTTGTGAAAATGCCAAGTGTAATGACGTATTCATGCCATTTTTTCTTTCGTGCCATGTTTCTAATCATCGGTGAACATACCCGTACTAAATTTTGGATGATTCTGACAAATGCTTTATAATAATTCGGTGCAAGAAACTAATTATCCTTACACTTTTGGACCCAATTATATTAAGTTATATATATAAATATAATATATATATATAGAATATATATATATATATATAAATATATATCGTTTTTTTAAATTGTATTATATTCTATGTTTTTGTTAGTATTAGCTAGTCATTAGATCACAGCATCTTTGTATTTTTGTTTAGTCTGTATTTTTAATATCTTAAAATTGGAATACGTCATGTAATTTTTTGTATACTTTGACTATTCGCTGGTTGAGTGGAAGAGAAGGCCTTATGGCCTTAACTCTGCCAGCTGAAATAAAGCATTATTATTATTATTATCATTAGTAATATTAAATATATATTATATAATAAAAGAATATGTATATATGTAGAACATCGATAACGCGTTCACTGCTATAAAGTAAAAATGTTTCTCTTTAATTTTGCTTACTTGTTATAAGTCTGCTACCAAGATGGCAGTGAGGACTGATTTCTCGCGGCATCTAGTAATAATGGAGAATATACTACATATATAAGAAAAATGAATGCTTTAAGTGGATTCACCTGGTGGTGTAATGGATATCACACTGAGGTACAGACTCAGAGATCCGGGTTCGAATCCCGTTCAGGCATTTATTTTTTCTTATCATACCATATAAATATGTATATATATAAATATGTATATAAATATATATATAAATAATATATAATTTAAATATATAGTAACCATATAATAATATGTATATAAATATATATAAATATTATATAAATTTAAATATATATAAAGATGTCTAAATAATGTATCTATTATAACATCGATAAAGCGGCCACTCTGCTATAAAGTAAAATGGTTCTCTTTCATTTGCTTACTTGTTATAGTCTGCTACCAGCTGGCCGTGCGGCCTGCGGTTCATCGCGGCATCTAGTAATAATGGAGAATATAATACATATAATATGAAACATGAATGCGTGAATTACGGATTCGCCTGATGGTGTAATTGATTCCACACTGAGGTACAGACTCAGATAATCCTGGGTTTCTAATCCCGTTCAGGCATTTATTTTTCTTATCATTACTCACCATATAATATGTATATAAATATATAATCGTATAAATACTATATATATTTATATATAATATACATATATATATCATCCCATAATCCTTGTGTGGGAACACGAGTGCTCCCAAGAGAACATTTCTTAACCAAGCTAATTTAGTTTCCGCTTATTTCCCTACACATTTCAACGAGTGACATGTGGTTAGCTTATCGTGCCCTCTATTAGACATCTAGTGGGCAGCAAGGTATTACTTGAATGGATGAAGTCGGTTAAATTTTGCTCAAAGGCCTTTTTATCCAGGCTTGTGGTTCATTTAAGAGTCTGAAAATATTCAGACTCGGGACCCGCGGCTTAATGTCCCTCTCAGAGGATTTATCCCTTGGATTTTTTCTTCCTAAAAATCTATCGATCGTGGTCGGGTTCACCTCAGTAAACACATGTTTTGTTACCCATTGCATCTTATCAAGAATAGACCCCATTTCTCTAAATTTAGTGAAAAGTTTTTTTTACAGTATATCTATCTGGGACAGGCACAGCTATTAAGTTGAAAATCGTCCCTTACAACGTCCCTGCAATAAGTAACAACTTACAAATCTACATACATTTTTTTTTCTATTTTTTTTTTTTCTTCTAATGAGTATCTCGAGACATTATGTAAACTATAACATTCATATAGAAATCACTTTTAATACCACGTACAATCCCCTCAGTACCCCAACTAAGGCAGAAATAACATTTCATATAAGGCTTCTTCGATGTCCGACTACGCTAAAACAGAGTTGCTGTGAGAATGGGTGGATGACTCCCGTCCCGCTCTAACATGAAGGGGATTTCCAAGTCGATCTACCGAAATGCCGGGCGTTCGATCATCATCAGCTGCTATCGCGGGCTGCCTCACCGTGCAAACCGGGGCGATTCGACAACGAAAGACACTGTAACAAAAAAAAAGCATTTGAATACTACGTTTTTTCGTGATATATAATTATAGACTAGGTCTACAACTATTTTACTTTTTAATGCATTTACTTTCCGGAATAATCTGTGTCAATTCTGAATTTCATTTATGAGAAGATTCTCTTTAGGGCACAAAAGAAAACTTCATAATTTTAGAATTGAAAACTCTCAAAAAATATTAATTCTAAAGGATTTCACTATACAAGCAACTAACATCTCATTTTCATTTAATACTAGTTTCATGTATGAGTAGGCCTATTTTCAAATGTCCGCAAAAGAAATAATCTAGCGGATACAGATTTAGATAACAAAATAGCTAAACTTGATAAGGCTATCCTTTGAAATCAATTGGGCAGGGAACATGTGGTTCAAATGTGTCACTGAAGTGGAGATATACTTTCTGGCTGAAGCCAGGGCTACTGTGGATGCGAAGAGAAACGTATTCTACAAAAGCAGTTATATCAGTGATGGCTAATTAATAATTCAATGAGGATCAGTACATAATAAGAACTATTCTTGAAAGCCAGGGGGAAAAATAATAATTATTTTAATAAAAATAAACGGTCAATAATGGGCACTTAACATACTATGATCTATCATTTGTTATTATTACTCAAATATTAATAGAAGAATGTTTAAGTGCACCACTAAAAAATCTACCCAATGGGAACAATAACGTTTTTTAACAGTTTTTATCAGAGATTTATTAAATGTCTACTTCCATTCTTGACGTCACAATCTTAATGATATGATTATAACACTGAATAATGTTAATCTGTTTCTGGACTTTGAAGTACTTTAGTTTTCTTTGTAGAGAAGGTACTTTTACATGTGGGTAAGTACGAACAAATAAGGAAGTAAGTTTCAACGGTCAAGTTCTATGATGTGGATAGCGTTCTCTTGAAACGAGTTTTCTTCCCCAAAATTAACACCAGTTGCCCTCTGCTGGTTTGAAGAAAGAGTGTAATTCTTGCGCACGGGAGTTCATATAGTTCTAACTGCAGTTTCCTTGGACTGGTGCCCTATTTTGTATTTTCTAATGATATTGTTTAATGTTTCCCATTTATAATCTGAATACTTCAGAATCTTCAATTATTTCTATAACATTAAATTAATTAGTCTCCTCAATAAATGCAGCATCCTAAAATATAAAAAATGAAGGTGGGTTTTGTTTTGTTTGGTGGTTCGTATTTAATTATGTGCCTTGCCATAAGCGTTCATTCGATTGTGGATTGGACACTTTTTGCAAAATGTTCATAATGATCTCCGTGATGATCATAGGCTATAAGAGAGCTTGAGATACTCAACTCCCTGCAAAAACCCTTAAAAATTGCTCCCTTTGTAATGCGAAACGTGAAAAAAGTAGATTTTTGGACCACAAACATATATACAAAATGAATGTACACAGAATGGTATATTTAAAAACTAAAAAAATCCACGTGAACATATGTTTATCTTTTATGGAAAACTCACAATAACCATTTTTGTCTTTCACTGATGCCAAGAAAATTGGGATAAGTATATTCCTGGGCAAGCATAGCAGCGAACGGCGGGTATCTTTTTACGGATAACTCACAATAACGATTTTTTTCCTCTCAGCTCATTTATTATGCCAACTAAGATCGGGGTAAGTAGATTTACGGGCAACGTCGGATAAATAATCAGCTGGGGTATCTAAAAATAATTATGATATACATTTTTTTCTTTTACTTAAAAATAAAAACACATTAATTTTCGTCTTTCAGTTCATTTATGCCAGGAAGATTGAAATAAGTAGATTCCCGGGCAACGCCCTCTAATCAGTACGAGGTATCTTAAAATAATTACGAAATAAATTGTACCTTTTACTTATTCAACTAAACATAAGAACACATTAATTTTCGTCTTTCAGCATATTTACGCTAAGAAGAACGGGAAAAGTAGATTCTCGATCAACGATGAGTAATCAGCATGTGGTATCTAAAAATACACTGCTCAAAACAATTAGAGGTACAAACATGAAATTAATAAAGTACGTTATTTGTGGTTATTTATTTATTTATTTATTTATTTATTTATTTATTTATTTATTTATTGCTCATGTCAGTAAAAACAAATGAATAACGCTGACAATTAACTTTTTCAATAATTCCGCTACGTGAGCAATTTATTTCTTGTTGTGCTTATTTTTGCAAGTTAAAACACTCGTGTATATAGAGTTTTTAAGTAGCGTGCTATGGCCTCCCACGACATTCGATGGACAGTTTGGCACCTTCGTGGCATGCTCCCAATAAGATTCATGGATTTCCTCTTGCGTGATATTCTCCCTTTCTCCTTCAGAGCATCTCCAAGTTGCTGCAGAGTTTGTGGAGCTTGATGTCGTCTTCCTGACCTTCCTGTCTAGAAGATCCCACAAGTGTTCAATAGGGTTGATGTCTTGGGCTGATCGCTGGCCACTCACCATTACCTCAATTTCATTCCTCCTCAGGAAAATCCTGGTGACAGCCGCAGAAGTTGCCCTGGCATATCCTGATCCCTGCAATAAACAGAAATCCAGGGCCGTACTCCAATGGCATCAGGTACTACATTCTCTTCCAGAAAGTGCTCCGATATACCGCGGACACGCATTCACGTCGCTGCGGGAACAAGTAGAAAGGTCCGTAACGATATTGGTTGTGTACTGTAACTCCGGCCTGCACACCATTATGGAACCTCCTCCGAATCTATATCACTTTCCTGTACAGCCTCTGCAGAAAAATCTTTCTCCTGGCCGTCCCACCACCCTCAATCGCCCCATCAAAACGTGTAAGACGATACCTGGAATCGTCCGAAAAGAGCACTGACTCCCACTGTTTTTAGGTTCCAATCACCATGGTTTTTCAGGCATACGTCACATCTTGCTGCCTTATTATGCCCATTTATTTATCGTGGATTTTTTAACGGGCCTTTTTAGACTAATATTCTCTTTCCCCTTCCCTAAGCTATTCCTTACTGGTTTGGGTCCCTGAACCCCGGATTCCAGAAGCCCTATGAAGGTCATTCTGCAGGTCTTTTAGGCATTTGTTTGTACGCTACCCGAAGAACCGAAAGAACAACCGTATCTGTCATCCTGGGTGGGCTTTTTTTTAATTGGACGGCCCTGGCCACGTCTTCTACAAGACTGACCTGTCCTCTCCTGTGCTTGGTGCGTAACCTGGACACCACGGAAGGAGAAACCCCCAAGGCCTCCTCGAGCCACTTGTCGCAGACGTCGCAATTTGATCTTGTCGTAAAAGATGTAGACAGCAAGATACACTTCAAACTCATTTTAATGCCTCATTTTGGTCAGAGACTTCAATAAACAAGACAATAATCAACATTCGTCACTATAGCAACATCAGGGAAGCTTACCAATATAGAAGTGGCCAGTGCCTTTCCAAAATAAAAAATTCTCTATATTTTGTTATTTGAGGTACTTTTCTCTGTATTTAGGCCATGTACCTTTAAAATTTGTATCCAATAATAAAATTAATAATTCCATTTACATATTGTCCAACTTTCAGCATCACAGCTTTAAAAAACAATTACTTATTCAATTTATTACAAGTGTTCCTCTAATTCATATTTGGTTCGTCTTCCGGGCTTATAGGCCAGCATCCAATTCACCCTGGAAAAGGAACAAAACAACAGTCTACCGTTTTTGGATGTTTTGGTAATCCGAAACCAAGACATGACACTTGGACACAAGGTTTACAGGAAAAATACTCACACAGACAGATACCTACACAAACAGTCTAAACCACCATCCGAGACAAAAACGCGGGATAATAAAAACCCTGGTTGAACGATGCAAAAGGATTTCGGAACCACAGTATCTGCGAAGAAGAAACTCATTCATCTCCATGCAGCGTTTCTTACCAATGGATACAGCAACACAAGATTTTTCGTCGATCCCATAAATCCCCAAGAAATATAGGCCCGAAAACAAGGAGAGCGACCAATGGTAAGATTTACCTTACCCCATAATCAAAACAACCACAGAGAAAATTGGACGCACATATTAAATAAATACAACATATCAACACGTCTACAAACCAACACAAAAAATCAGCAATAGACTGGCCCCAGCAAAAGACACTAGAGATCCTTTAAGTCATGCCGGTATCATATCGTATCCCGTGCAGTTGTGGAAAGGTGTACATCGGTACAAACAAAAAGAAATGAGCAAACACAACAGGTTTACAAGAACACATGTACCACAGCAGATTAAAACAAAATGAAAAATCGGCCGTAGCGGTACACTTGATGAACAACCAACAACATATTATAAGAATTTCGTAGATACTCAGGTATTTATCAATACACAAACATCACTACTACAACCAGACTATACAGATAAGCCATTGAAATATCTAATAACATAAAAAATTCCTTCAACAGAAAAGAAGAAAAACCATGAATATAAACAAATTTGAATCCCATCACTGCATAACACGACAACGACGGCCTATGACTCTCTGCAAAACGGGCAACTACACGCGCAAAACTCGGTCCGCGCATAGAACCCCCCCCCCCACCACCTCGGCTGTTTAGCTAACATCAACAGAGATACAGTTTCCAGACGACCAGCCAGTCCGGCAGCCGACCTGTTTGAGGAGTTCACAGAGAGCACGCAGTATCTCCTGATGATGTCTACCGCAGCAGTAGACGAAACGTCGAGTAAGAAGACAACCAGACCACGGCCTATAAGCCCGGATGACGAACCAAATATGGATCAAGACGCCTGCCGTGAAAGGCTACAATTATATATAAGTTCCTCTAATTGTTTTGAGCAGTGTAATTACGATATAAATTTATAATTATTTTTCCTCCTACTTATTCAACTAAACATAAAAACACACAATGTTTCGTCTTTCAGTTCATTTATGCCAGGAAGATTGGAATAAGTAGATTCAAGGGCAACGCCCTGTAATCAGTAAACAGCGCTAAACTGATAACTACGATATACATTTATAATAATTTTTCTTTCTGTTTATTTAACTAAACATAAAAACACATTTAATTCGTTTAGGTGTAGCAGGGCACACCGGGTATTGGCTAGTACTTTATAAAACTATATTTTTCTTTATACTGTTGTTTACAACAGAAAAGTTTTCATAAATTATTTGCCTTCGACATTTGCTGGAATAGATTTAACTTCTTTTTGAAACCATCTACTCTCCATCATTAAAAACTTGTCTGGTTCTTTTCTTACAATTATAAATTTAATTTATTTACATGCTGAGTAATATATGTCAGAAATACTTTGTCTTGAAGAAATGCGATATATTTCAGTTTGTTTTGAAGATAGAAGGTTATGTAGAATGTTATCACATAGGAAGTCAAAGGTTTAATTCCTCAATTAAAAAAATATCAATGTCACCAGGTTGTTTTTATGACATTTCTGGTATTCTATCCTGACAGGACGGAATTGTAACCCACTTCTTAAGTTGAGGCGCTTGAAAGGCAGTGTTCGGTTCCCCGGTGATATGATAGGTGATGAATGATAATGAAGCACCAGGAAAGTCCTTAAACCTGAACTTAATTAAATCTAGATCGTGGGCGGCCAAATGAATAATTTACTTTAAGAAAAAATTGTTATGGTCTGACCCGGAATCGAACCCAGGATCCCATGAACTGTAGTCAGAAGCTTTGACCACTAGCCCATGTGGCAGGTCGAAAATTGAAAAAAAATCTTATCAAGCATTTTTCTCTACTGAGCCACCACTTCGGGCATGCAAACGTAGTTCAACCACATTCAGAGGGCATTTTTCTCCTTCAAGACCGCAACCCAAAACTTCGGATGTTGATAGAATTGATTTTTCACATAGATCTTCTTGATGAACTGTATACTGTAAGCTAGGAACATTTTTTAAAAGTCTAACACAGCAATTTTTAGTCCCAACCAATCCTCTCGCCCATCAGTACATATATCAGACAACTTCTCAAACCCACCGTATTCTGCCACTGCGCCTTCTACAGCATTATGTCCTTCCCCTTTGTGGTTACCGTGTGAAAAACATCAATAATTCTTCTATAGCATTGAAATCTTCCCTCACTACTTCCATGAAAATAAGGAGTTATATATATATATATATATATATATATATTTATTTATTTTTCTTATCATATCATATATATATTTATTTTTCTTATCATATCATATATATATATATATATATATATATATATATATATATCATCCATAGTACTTCTGCCCAAGGGCAAGTCTTTCACTGCAATCCTGGCATTTTTATGCTATGCTTTGCAGCTTTACTAGGGAATAATAGGTGTGGTAGTTTCCCATTGCTTTCCACAACGGTGAAGGATGTTGATGATAATGATAAGAGTGATGATGAATATATATATATATCCATCCATAGTAATTCTGCCCGAAGGCAGGTCCTTCACTGCAATCATAGCATTTGCATGCTATGCTTGCAGCTTTACTAGGGAATTGTGTAGGTGTGATAGCTTCCCGTTGCTTTCCACACCTGTGAAGGATGATGATGATGATTAATGATAAGGGTGTTGGTGATGATGATGGCCATATGATTTCGGGGACCGTTTGGGCCTTAAAATTTTCCTGACATTTGTCTTACAGGTGAGGAAAAAACCCGTTAAAAACCTCACCCAGAAAAACTGCCCCGACCGGGGATCGAACCCGGGCCCGCTGCGTGACAAGGCAGCACGCTACCTCGAGACCACAGCGGTGGACAATATATATATATATATATATATATATATATATATATATATATATCTGTTATATCGAGGTAACGTAACTCCTCCTTCAAGGCTCTCCAAATTCAGAAGTATGTTGAAATTTCCTTCACTGTCAGGATTCTATAGTATTCTTCCCTAGAGCAGGTCCTTCACTGCAATCATAACATTTTCATGCTATGCTCTAGAGTTTTACTAGGGAATAATAGGTGTGGTAGCTTCCCGTTGCTTTTCACACCGGGGATAATAATAAAATAATAATAAGGCTGATAATGATGGTCAAATGATGTTCGGGGACCTTTTGGGCCTCAAAGCTACCTGATATTTGTCTTACAGGAGAGAAAAAACCCCGGAAAGAAACCTCACTCAGGAAGCTTGTTCCGACCGGGAATCAAACCTGGGCCCGCCGCGTGACAAGGAAGCACGCTATCTCGAGACCACAGCGCTGGACACACTAGGATAGAACGCCAGAAATATTTTAAGACAATCTATTTGGGGAAAAAGTTTACAAGTTATTATCGAACATTTTATTAGATATTGAAATGCTTGGCCTTGATTTAATATACGAAAAATAGACTACATTTTTAACAACAAAGCCTGTATTAATTCTGTATAACGAATTATTGATTACATTATAGGTATCCGAATATCACTTACAAGAAGTTTTCAAAGAAATGTTTAAAATTCCAAGACTTTCAAGAAGTTTCGAAACGTTTCCTTTCATTGAAATGTATCGGCGAGTTCCTTTAAATATTATTTGAAAAGATTTGTCATTTTGTTACTAGGGATAAAAGATTCATATGCTCAGTTCCAAGAAACTCCAAAAGTTTATAAAATACAATCAAGTTATTGTAATATCTAATTTATAAATAAATTGTGTGCATTTTATCTTTGTTTAATGAATTTAGTTAGAATCTACTAATAATTAACACAGTATTAATAAAGGGAATTGAATAACTTCCTAAAGTGATATATAATTTGCATTATTTCATTACCGAGAAGAAAACAAATCGATCTTTTTAACGTGGATGTAACTTTAATAGCTTCTGATTTATTAATTACTTTTCCAGTGGAGTTTTCAACTTCGCGGAAGATTTCTCAGGAACATGATATTTTGAGAAAATGAATAACTTCTCTGTTAGAGTTTTAGTTTTACCGTCATAAGAGAGTACACAATTGAATTAAGAATTTTAATTTATTAATGAGAATTTTGGGATAAATACATAGAATCCAACATCCATACTTATTTATAATGTAAATGCATTTTAGACAGTGATGCTTTATGATTTAAGCGAAAAATGGGGTTAATAAAGTAGTGGTTTAAAATAATATAATAATAATGATAATAATAATAATAATAATAATAATAACCATTTTTTGACCTCTTTCGGCCTCAAAAAAAAAATAATAATAATATTTATTATTATTATTATTATTATTATTATTATATTATTATTATTATTATTATTATTATTATGTATTATTATTATTATTATTATTATTATTATTATTATTATTATGTATCTATTTATCTATGTATTTGTTTATTTATTTATTTATTTATTTAAACTGGTAAGTTAAAGCCATAAGAAACTCGACCAGTGGAAAATATTAAATACGGAAAAAAATTATATATATAAGATCATTACTTGATAACATAGAATAAGTAACAATTATAAGTAAATATTTACACAATTTAAACTAAATTTAAAATGAATCAAGTCAATATTACTAGAGAAACATAAAATCAGAAATAATTAATTATGACTTTATTAAACACAATATGTACATTAAATTAAGTTTTGTTTTTCAGCAGTCTTTTGTTAGTGTGTTTAGTAGTTGAGTCCTGTTTTCACACTTCGCTAGATGATTTTTGGGGCATGGTCTGTTGCATAGTTTACAGATTCAGACCTCCTTGGGTTCATGGTATATTTTGTTGAGGCATATATTCCCATGAAAACCATGGCCGGCGAAACATACGTACAGGTGTCGAAGTTTGGTTCCTTCCAGGTTTGTGTTTTCATTGCATCTGTTTCCATAATTACTCTCGGTATCTCGGTGGCTTTGTTCAGGCGCTCCTCGATGACGATTCTGTAGCTTGCATTTTCGGTAGTCCGAAGCAGTGTCTGATATCCTCGATAAAGGAGGATTCCTGGGCTACTGTATAGGCATAACTATTTCTTGTATGCTTTGAGATTGACAGTGCTCTTTTGAAAAATCTTGATTTAACGTACTCCAGTTTCTTTAGATATTTAAATTTATTTTAACGGAAGATAATGTCCGGGCAGTCCTTAATCTCTTGTGGTAAGGTTTCTATCAGTGGATACAGTATAGAAATTAGAATAATGGGAGGTTCTCTGATGTGAGATATGTATGTAGGCTACATGAATTAAAAAGTAACTCATCCATATATATTAACGAACGAACAAAGTAATTGTGTTGATTCTTAATAGACCTACATTAAGTCAGTGCTCTGGTCTTTGATGCCTAGAACAAGTACATTCCTGCTACGTTTAAAAATAGCAGGAAAATAGAAATTAAAAATAAATATAGTAATTTATGCCTGTTTGTGTGTGTTCCAATAACACTCACCGCACTTTCCGTGATTCGGATTCAGCGCTAGGCAGTCAGATGGCGTTAATGTGATCTGTTTTCAATATATACACCACTTCAGCAGACACATTTACATAGATGATCAGTTTAATAATATATTATAAACACTTGTTGAGGGATCAAACACTAAGAATGAATCTATCATTTTCAGTCTATTGCTTTAGAACTCAATTTTTTTTTAAGAAAATAGTTTGTCGATATATACTTGGATTGTGTAGGATGAGTGGGTAGAGCACGTGCGTTGTGATATGTATATAATTGTTTTTTGTTTTCAGATTAAGATCTTTCTTACTTCATTCATTTGTCGAATCGTGCTTTTTTTATTTATAAAGTAAATAATAAATTGGCTAAGTTAGTATAAGCTTATATGTACATGGGTTTTGTTTTATATGGGAGATATAAACGCTTAGAATTTTACTAGAAACTTTTGTTTTGATTATTATTTTCGTTTCACTTAATTATTGGAAGAATAAATCTAATTGATGGACTTGCTTCTATTAAGGGATATGCATTTTCTAGCTAAGCCTATAATGTAACATTAAAAACGAAGACTCGCCGAAATGGAATATTTGTTTTTATGGATGATTGTTTGACTTTTAGATACGCGTACGCACAATCATTGATAATGAGGAATCGAACATATAAATTTGTCTTTTTAGTATTAATTTTTTATGGATAATTAATTAATTTTTAAATAAATGCATGTGATTATATGTCCGACGTCAATTGCGCTGCAATTTAATGCTTCTGGTTCCACACTCAGCTGATGCATGGTGTTCGTGTTGTATATATATTACGAGTATTAATTTAAGTTCTCTTCGTCTAACAACGTTATTCTATACGTGTATTGTGTACGGAGAAAAGTGCAATATAAATTAATATTTAAATGTAAGTATAGTGTATGTTCTGTGGGGATTAATGAAACAAAAATAGAAAGTGAAACCCGATGCCGGATTGTAACATATCCTAACGAAAGCACGAGTGGACCGTCAGGCTTCCGTTCCCATCAGGCAACTGAGTGGTTATAAATGTTACAGTACTCTCTCGATATCTACAGAGAAGTTTTCAGTTTAACTAGGCATCTTGTGGATAATCTTTCGATTATAAATCTTATATCCCCCGCAACTTTTAACCGTAATTTTTAATATATATAAGTCCACCACTGTGGTCTCGAGGTAGCGTGCTACCTTATCACGCAGCGGGCCCGGGTTCGATTTCCGGTCGGGACAGGCTCCTGGGTGAGGTTTTTTTCGGGGTTTTTCCTCACCTGTAAGACAAATGTCAGGAAGCTTAAGGCCCAACGGTCCCCGAAAATCATCCGGCCATCATCATCATCCTTATCATTATCATCATCATCCTTCATCGGTGTGGAAAGCTACGGGAAGCTACCCCACCTATAAATCCCTAGTAAAGCTGCAAAGCACAGCGTGAAATTGCTCTGATTGCAGTGAAAGACCTGCCCTCGGGCAGAATTGCTATGGATGGATATATATAAAAGTACCGTCAGATATCGAACATGGATATTCGAAACGGGATACATATATTCTACCATCTGAGGTAGGTGGTTATGTAATCATATTTTTAATTAATTTTAATGAATATAAGAAATAACCACAGTGAAAATATTAATTACGTATAGAAAGTTTTTATGTATACTGTTCTAAGGAAGATATTTTTATATCTGTGATAGTTCATCTTTCCTTGATTTTAAATTGATTTATTTAATTGAAAATATGAATTACTCACTGTAATCAGAATTTAAAATATACAATATTTATTAATTTCCAATAGCCTATTCAGCATAACATTTATTAGTGTATGACGCAATATGGCGATGTCTAATTATTGCAATTTCTGGTACTATTTAACTCGTGCCCCAAATGGGAGTCAATGACCAATCGCGTTTCAATGAATTTTGTTTTACAACCAATGACAGTCGTATTTCATCTCGTTATTTATCGAATTCTGTTTATTAAAATAAAGAAAGCTCCTCCTTTTTAATATTCTGAACAGATAAGAGCATTATTTTGCAGTGACTGACTCTCCAGCAAATACGTTGAATATAGCGAATAATGAACAGATTCCTTCGAAATACACATTTGATAATCGGTGTTCAATAATTGTGTTTTTGAATAATGATTTTACTGAGTTGTTTCCTAAAAAAATAATTAATAGCCTATAATGTTGGTTGTAATATACAGTTTGATGTGTTTATTTTTTTCTCCACTAGGGTGCATTCTTACACTATTGCGATCCTATTTGGCAATAAATAGTATGATCAAGTCGCAGTGATGAACAAATGAAACATAACCAAACATTTCTAATTGATTTTCAAACATCGCCGTTTACATTAAATATATTAATATTTTAAAATTATTATATTTAAATAATGATTTGTGAGTAAACATCTTAAATTTATTCGTTAAATAGCCTTAACAAATAGCACTCTTCATTTACAAATCCTCTAGATAAATTGTAAATCACTCGTGGCATTACTTATGATGATTTGTAGGTTTAGTCAACAGTTAATAAGGTTGTAACAATTTGGTCCACCGCTGTGGTCTAGAGTTATGAGCATCTCTTGGCGCACCATTATCACCATCACCCAACATATCATAGGGTCTGCGTAACTGCGCCTTCCAGGCTCCCCAACCTCAGAAGTACAATTACGCCAACGCCAGGAGAGAACACCAGAAAATGTCGTAATGAAAAACCTGGGACATTGAACAAAAAAAAACTGTATATAACCATGAAATACATATGTTTGGTATTTTTGAGTGCGGATTTCAGATGTCTGTAGTCCAATGAAGATGCCACTGCAGACGTCCCCTGGAAGCTTGGCAATCCGCCAAACTCAGAAGGTGTGATAGTGGCTTCATACAACTTTTTATCGATCCTACAACCCCCTACTCGATTCATTCCAACCCTCGCAAGACTTGCATATTTCTGTCTTGTATCGCACCATTTTATAGTTTTTTTGTGAGTCTAGGAACTTGGCCAGTTTTATATATACTTAGCCGTTGTTTACATTGCAGACATTTCATGTTATTTTCTAACACTGGTGCAGTTTTATTGTATAAATTAAATTGATTAAACATTTGTATAGCTATTCACTGGACAACACTTGAATCAGATTAAAATAATAATAATAATAATAATAATAATAATAATAATAATAATAATAATAATTACAACAAGAACTAATGGTTATCTCAGTCAAAAAATTAATTTATTGTCAACGTTTCAATCTCCTTGTGTGAGATCATTTTCAAGACATGGTTGTTTATAATACATAGGTACCATAAACAAATTTTAATTAATCAAAATCATAAAATGAAATGGGATGACATAAAAATTTTACACAAATAAAATAATTATAAAAATATATTAATAGCAGAAATGGCCTATATAAAAAAGAACAAAATTAAATATTAAATAAACAAAAATATTTAAATGAATGGTATGAAACATATGATTCCTTGTTAAAATATTTTTAATTATAAATTTGAATTTTAAATTTAGACATTAAAAAACTGTCTTGGTGATGGTAACTATGTATTATAAAGCACCATGTATTGAAAATGATCTCACACAAGGAGACTGAAACGTTGACTTAATAAAAATAATGTTTTAACTGAGATAACGATTAGTTCTTGTTGTAATTATTATTGTTATTAACTACTCTCAGTGAATATAATTTAACAAACGTATTAAAAACAGATTAAAATATAAAAAAATAATATTGAATTACATATAATTATGTAGATATGACAAATGCTAAAATAGACATATTAAGTAGAATTAAAGTTAAGGAGAATTAAATTGTGAAAATGAAAATGGAAAATATGTCAAGACATCTAACACTACTGATATTTTAATGGTAATATTCTATAGTTCTTTCATGTAAACACGCTTCGATACATTAATCATTTTTCATTTAATTGGTTGAACCTAATATAAAAAAACACCGAAGTTTTCATTTGTGTCTGACTTTATAATTGAGGGGTTCCGTGGACTAACAACCTAAGTGACTTTAAGTCGTTATTTCAAAGATCGCATTTTCCGACACCTTGTTGGGTGCTTTATAATGCAACAAAATATTGTTCCTCTTGCTTATTCCTGGAGGGCAGCAGAAGCAGATTTGTATGAGGATGCGGAAGATCTGTCGTCCTGTAGCTGGTTCTTATAGAGAGTCTAGCGTGCGTTGTGTCTGCTCAGTGGATTTTGGAGTATTGGAGGACACAATGTTGTTACCTTACATCGAAATAAAAAACTACATATAGAAGATATCATGAGTATTAATTTGTATACAACGTGAAATTAGAGGGCACTATTGCCACTGTATGTAAAAGATTTTACTAAAGTGTGTTGGAAATTACAGAAGCCCGTATGAAAACATGTCAACAAGCTTTGAATTTGGGGACTACAAATTAAAATAGTGTAAAATACTCAAATCGACCAAGGAAGATTGATAATAATAATAATAATAATAATAATAATAATAATAATAATAATAATAATAATAATAATAATAATAATAATACTTTATTTATTCTGGCAGAGTTAAGGCCATAAGGTCCTCTCTTCCACTCAACCAGCACAAATACAAACAAATATTTGACAAATATAGATATACACTATACTGATTATAAACAGTTAAAGATACAATAATGTAGTAATGTAAATGTCATGTACAAACAACATTTTATAGGGTAATAACAATAATGATATGATAATAATAATAATAATATTAATAATAATAATAATAATATAAATATGATACATTATACGAGAAACACCAATTAATATATATACCTTACACTGGATAATAATGAAGTCGAGTTTAGAGCAAATATAAATTTAGATTTCTTTTAAAAGATGCCAATGTCCGGCAGCCCCTTATGAAGAAATATGGAATATAATGCTAAGTGACTGGAGAGAATTGTGAACAGATATAGGCCTACTCGGATTCAAACTAGCAATGCTGAAGATGAATGAAAAAGATATTTGTTTTTTACATTAAATTTAAGTTTTAAACGGACAGAATATTCTACTTAATGTAATAAAGATGTATGAACAAAGATAAACATAATTCAAATACAAATTAATTAATTGTTTTACTCTATATGTTATTTTCAGAGTACGGTACGAAAGGATAGTTTGATTTTGCATTTGTGTTATTGTGTGGTAAAGTATTAAGTTAATAAAAATGTCTGTATTTTTATTTTACATAATATTCTCCAATAAGAAAAAAACATTTATTGATGTTCTGTGGAATAACAACTTGAAATAAAGTAGCTATTAACATTTTTTTAATTTTATATTTCCATAATATTTATTTGTTTCACTTTTGTGATGAAGGAATGATATAGGCCAAATGATAATATATACTTTCAAAGTTTGATGGATTGCCATAGGAACACACAAAAAATAATATCGTATTTTTCAACTTCAGTTTACTTAAAAGTATATTTTTTCACCTAAGTTGTTAATCCACGAAACCTCTCAATTGATAAGTCAGTACATTATCACTCAGCCACTACTGTTAACTTGAGGATGATGTTTTCTTCTACTACTTCTTAGAACCATATTGAATTAAGCTGTAAAATTGAATTAGGCGAAAAATAATTTTGACATCGAGGTGAATATTTGCATATTTAACTTGTGTACTGAGAGGTTGAGTGGAGAATTTTTATTATCCGTGGGAAGGGAGGAACGTCGTAAAGGAAGATTTCCTCAAAGTGAGATGGAGAGAGAGAAAGAAAGAGGACATTAGAAAGACAACAGAATAAAAGACAATATAGCTATACTATATATAAATGAGAATAAGAATAACATTATTATTCTCCATACTCAAGATATATATGTAAAGTAGCACTTCATTGAAATCGCCAATTTTTTGTCCCTACGAAAGAATAGTATTAGGGAAATAATGTGTTGGAGCGCGAGACGAGAGAGAGAGCGCGAGAGCGAGAGAGAGAGAGAGAGAGTGAAGACAAGAGAGAGAGAGAGAGAGAGGAGAGAGAGAGGGGAGAGGGAGAGGGAGCGAACAGGGCGAGAGGGGAGAGGGCGAGAGAGGAAGAGGGCGAGAGAGAAGGAGAGGGAGAGAGGGAGAGAGAGGGAGAGGGAGAGAGGGAGGGGACAGCGAGAGGGATGGGAGAGGGAGAGAGAGACGAGAGGGAGAGGGACGAGAGGGAGGAAGAGAGCGGAGAGAGAGGGAGAGAAAGAGGGAGCGGGAGGGCTAGGGAGAAGAGCGGAGGGAGAGAGAGGGAGAGGGCGGAGTGGAGGAAGAGAGAGGGAGAGAGAGGAAGCTGAGAAGAGGAAGGGAGCGAGGCAGCGAGAGAAATGCAGAGAGAGAGAAAGATGGAGAAGAGAGAGAGAGGAAGAGAGAGGGAGAGAGGAAAGAGAGAGGGAGGGAGAAAGAGAGGGAGAGAAAAAAGAGAGGGGGAGAAGAGGGAGGGAGAGAGCCCTCTCTTTATATACCCTCTTCTTTCTCTCTGTAGTATCTCTCTTTATCTCTCTTTCTCTTTCTCTATTTCTCTTACTCTCATACTCTCCTTTCTCTCTTCCTCTCTATTTTCTTAGTTTACACCTCTCCTTTGTCAAATATTTTTACATGAATCTTGCTGGTACGCTATCTGTTACGAGAGAGATTTTATGACATAATGACATGCAGGACCATGAAGATTCTGAAAGGACAATTAAAATGTAAAGAGGGTTAAATTTATTTTAAAATAAGTCAATGTCCACTGCTCAAAAAACGTTGTGATACAGTGTCTATCAGTGGATACAGTATTTTTAAAGTTTCTGTGATTTGGGATATCAATTAGCAGAATATTTATTTATTTATTTATTTAGCCTGGTGGAGTTAAGGCCATGTGGCCTTCTCTTCCACTCACCAGAACAAGCATATGTTACATATGAATACAAAAAAAATACAATAATAGTCATATAAAACAGGACAAACATATGTTACACATGAATACAAAAAAATGACAATAGTAGTCATATTAGACAGGACAAACCTGTTACATATGAATACAAAAAAAAAGTTACAATAATAATTATTGAACAATTCATTATCTGTCATATTGAATAATAATGAAATATAGTGCGACAAAAGCACAACATTTAAATGTTTACATTTCTGTTTGATAATTATTTTCATTCTTCATGTTTGTCGCTTCCGTCTGTCTTCGCAGCCCTTGTTGCCTGGAAAAGTGCTTAATTCATTAAACAAATGTATTGAAAGGCAGTGCAAAATTTCACGTTTATGTTAACTTACCATTTTGCTGTTACATTATTTTAGCAGACTATATTGTTTTTGTGTGATTATCATTTATTTCCTTCCGTATTGATTTTTCATTTTGCGATTAATAAAGAGCTTTATTAAATATTTACATGAATATGGCAACTTATCTGACAGTCAAATTGCGAGGGAGTATGGTGTGTCTCAAATGAACAACGTTTGATTTACAATGTACGGAGAAGACTGGTAAATATGCTTGTTCAATCAAATAGCGTTTACATAGAAATCTTTTTTTTTATTTTGGTCATTTGGAATATGATTTATTAATTTTATATTACCGACAATCAGTTTCTGAAATTGAAATTGAAATTGTCTTCAAAAACAAAATAATTTCCCGTCCCCTCTATATTGGCTTCCCTAAGATTTTAAATGCGTTTGGAATAAATAAAAATTTTAAAGAATAACTCATTTTAAGCCTTAAAAATCCACTCTTTCCAAAAGTGTATACAATATAAATAAATGCCATATATCTCTCAAAATAGAACATTTCTAAGTTGTACCATTTCGTTGAACTACTGTGTATAAATGTATAACTAATTAACTAACTCCAGATGGAATCCCCATTGAATTGGCAAAATGCTTGGGTGCAGGAAAGAAGGAAAGTCTGCTTTTATGCAACAAGATATATATAAACAAGGTGAATGGTCCGAAAAATTAACTGGGACGGTGTTAATACCAATACCGAAGAAAAATAATGCGAAGAAATGTAAATAGTTCAGGACTATCAACTTGATATCACACTCTGCAAAGATTCTCCACCGAATACTGAATCAATCGACGTTTATGTTCTACGATGTAAATCGAATTGGAAGAACAGTTTGCTTTCAGGAAGGGAAAGGGTATAAGAGATGCAATTGGATTGATATCAACAATAGGAGAAAGATATATACAAAAATATAGAGGTTTATGCAGTATTTGTTGACCTGAAAAAGGCCTTTGACAGAGTGAATTGGAATAAACTCATGAGGATCTTGAAGAAAATTGGCGTGAACTGGAAGGAGATGAGGCTCATGAGTAATCTTTATATGAAACAGCAAATAACAGTGAAGATAGGAGAAGAAATGTCAGAGGGAAGAGAAATTATAAGGAGGGTACGGCAAAGATGTCCTCTATCACCTACTCTTTTCAACATCTACCTGGAAGACCTAATGAAGAACTGCTTCAGGAATACGGGAGGAGTAAACATGGGAGGAAGAAGAATTAGGTGCATAAGATTTGCTGATGATATGGCTTTGCTGGCGGAAGATGTAATGATACTGAGAAACATGCTGATGGAGCTAAATGACAAGAGGGAGGATTATGGGATGAAGATAAATATAAATAAGACGAAGGTCATGATTATAGGAAGAAAACCAAGGAAGACGAACATGAGGATTAAAGATGAGACCATTGAGCAAGTGGAGAGATTCAAAAACTTGGGTTGTACTATCAGTAATAACATGAACTGTGGTTAAGAAGTAAAGCGGAGGATAGCAATGGCAAAAGAAGATTTTAACAAGAATAGAAGCTTTTTCTGTGGAACTTTGGCAAAAGAATTACGTAATAGACTAGTTAAGTGCTTTGTGTGGAGTGTAGCATTGTATGGTGCAGAGACTTGGACATTACGACAGAATGAGGAAAAGCGACTGGGAGCTTTTGAGATGTAGATGTGGAGAAGGATAGAACGTATAAAATGGACAGACAAAGTAATACATAAAGATGTGCTAGACAGAGTAGGTGAAGGAAGGACAATGCTGGAACTCATAAAGAAGAGGAAAAGAAATTGGATTGGCCATTGGCTAAGAAGAAACTGCCTGCTGACGGATGCCCTAGAAGGAATGGTCAACGGAAAGAAAGAGGCAGAAAAAGACATCAGATGATAGACAATGTTAAAATAAATGGTTTGTATGCGGATACAAAAAGGAAAGCTGAGTTAAGGAAAGTGTAGAGAATGCTGAATTTGCAGTGAAAGACCTGCTCTTGGGTAGAACACTATATATGTATCAAGGAAAAACATATGTAAACAACTCTATCGTCTTAACGCTTTCATTGAGTTTAGAAATTACTTTACTTGGCTTTCATATTTATCAATATTGAGGATATTGATAGACTACGAACTCGTTTTCGTTTATTGCTGTTCACAAATTCTTTACATAACGTAGCTTATCATATGTAAGATTGTAATATGTATTCCACTGGCAAATTTGATTTTTTTCCAATGCCATCTATCTTCAAAGAAGAGGTAAATCAATGTCGGATTATTATTCTGTTTTGGTATCCTTTCTCCATATTATAATACAACTTTAATGATGATTTATGTGAAGGTAAAGGAAAAAGAGAAAGAACAGTTTGGCTTCAGTTCCACAGAGTTATTCCTGATTTATTATTTATGATTCACCAAATAATAAAGTAACAAGTCACACGAATGAGACATTTATCAACTGGAAACAGTTGAGTCGGAATGTTGTAGTTTAAAATTAACATGACTTTATTAATATTTTATTAATGTTATGAGGTTGTAATTGTGAATTCTGAGGACAATTTATGAAAGGACTTTTTAAACTGGATAAAATCATAAAATAATAATTTATCATGAGAATACCACCGAACAAAAATAGAATGATGGGATTTAAGGACATAAATTCGATTAGAATCAAAACTGTAGTTGAAAATATAATTTTAGATTAAGTCAATTATTTTCAATATTCATTTCATTTAACTGGTTTTAAATATATACAACATCTTCCTGTGCCCAATATTAGGTTTTAATTATATTCCTCCATTCATCTCTATTCTTCCAGTCACCATCCTACAGTCCCATGTTCTCCATCAAATTCGTACTTTCCTCTACCCACATCTTCTTAGGTCTCCGTATTCTTTTCCTCCGATTTGGAATTTACTTCAAACTCCTAATTGGCCATATATTTTCGTTCGTCTTCTTCACGTGTCCAAATCATTTTAACTGTTTTCCCACAAAGTGTATGATTGTTTCGTTAAAGTTAATTTTTTCTCGGATATTACTGTTTCTGATCCTGTTTAATTTAGAGCAACGAGCAGATATTTTTTTTGAATAAATCAGTATTTGGGTTATAATATCCCATATTAAGGAGAGGAAATGTAAGAAAATTACTATTTTTTCAAATATTAGGACTGCTAAATTATACTCTGAAACCAATTCTGGAAGAGAAGCATCCCGGAATAAAATTATATGAAACTCTTGTATTACTAACTTTCCTCATGAAAAGATATCAAAATGACAAGAGGTGATGAAATGGGGTATTCTCGAGAAATTACAGGATATACACTTCTCGATTATAAGATAAGGAACTCGATACGCAACCTTCTTTTTCCTTTGGCTCTATGGTCCTCGAAGAACCTTGCCCTCCTTCATTAAATCTTCCCATTCTTCCCTATTCCTAGCTTTTTGTCTCCATCTTTTAACTTTCAGTTGTCTTAAGTCTTCCTTAGTCTTATCTAACCATCTTAGTTTCTGTCTTCCAACCTTTCTTCTTCCTTTCGGTTTTCCTTCTAAATTATTTCTTGTGCCTCTTTCTTGCTCCATTCGCAACACATGTTCTACCCATTCCAGTCCCTTTCTTCTAATATTTCCTACCAGATCTAAATCCCTATATATTTTTTTTTCAATTCTAATTCTCCATATACCTTGTTCCTGTATTGCTCCATATATCTTCCTTAAGATATGCGACCACTGGAAGAGAAAATCTTCGCTTACAGAGATAAATAGTTTCGACATGTATCTCGAATAGCAGCAGTTAGAACATCTCAATAAATGTTCCAATATCATCCACAGGATAACAAAGACCTGGACGTCGGCAGAAATCTCTTCTTAATCCTGTCTAGCTGGAACAGGAACAGGTCAATGCTGACCTAATTTCGTTGTGAAACGATAAAGACAAATTCCACACAAAAATTCTAGTCTACCTAATCACACAGCTAAATTCAGCACTAGATTTTCAGTTAGGCTCAAACACACAAGTAAATACCGCATAAATATTGTTTGATTGGTGCATGTCTTGTCATATCTAGCTGGTAGACGTATGCTCAGTGATAGTCTCTTATGTAAAACAAATGGTCCTCATCGTCTTGTCATCGAAATGAAATTTGATAAATCCCTGTGTAGAGGTGAGTACACAAAGAAATGGGAGTAGTGAAATTTGCTTCCTACAAATATTTTAAATAAGCAAATGTATTATTCAACTTCTCTTATTACTATTGACGCCCAGAAATGGAAAGTGATAAGTTTTAAACACACCTGAATCTATAAATCAGACAGCCATAAGTCTGGGGAAAAATAAGAAGGAAAATTCCACTTACCTATTCAAAATTTTACGGAATTTGCTTATGGATCCTGATATATGTTTGCTGTTGCGGTATCTGCTTCTGGTGTTTTCGTACCTAATAGACTATATTTTATGGGGAAATAGCCTACCTTTCCCGCTCGTCTGGAATATTATGATGATGATGATGATGATGATGATGATGATGATGATGGATATTTAAATTATATCATAAATTTATGAGGGTTTTTTAAAATCTTTATATTGGTTTGAGTTTCCTTTTGAAAATAATATTATACAACAGGACCACCGCTATGGTCTCGGAGTAATATCACTGCCTCGTAAACACAGTGCCGGGTTCGATCCCCGGTCGGACAAGTTCCCTTGATGGTGCTTTTTTCAGGGTATTTTCTCACCTGTGAGACAGATGTCAAAATCTTTAAGACCCAACTTCCTGAACATCATCTACCCATCATAATAATCTTTATCATGTTCACCACGTTTAGTATGAATGTGTGAGTGAATGGAATTTTTTGTCTTAAATATTTATAAAATTTACAAAATAAAAATAGGATACATGAGATCTCAGTCTTCCTCAACTTTGGATGTATGATGTGGAGTACTTTCGCATATGTTTCATCTTCAGCTTGTAAATTGGTTTGTGTTGTCTTAGATTATGTCCTGGATTGAGCTGATCACTCATTCGGGGAGGCGTTCCATGTCATTTTATGGTCAAAAAAGTACGTGTCTAATCCAAAGCTTTAAAGCCCTCTCCTCACAGGTCACGCCACTCTAAGGCAAGGTGGCGTGGGGGACGTAATAGTACATATTATAAGGTGAGAGGCTGCACTACAATGAGAAGAAAAAATAAAGAAGAGCTTATACAACAGCTGTAGTAAAACTGAAAAATAATAGGATTTTCATAACGTGTTATTCCCACCCTAAATGATTTTTTTTTATCTGTCCGAAAGGAAAATAAAAGTTTAATACTGGAGTCCACCGCTGTGGTTTCGAGGTAGCGCGCTGCCTTGTCACGCAGCGGGCCCGGGTTCGATCCCCGATCGGGACAAGTTTCCTGGATGATGGTATTTTGGGGGGGGGGGGGTTTCCTCACCTGTAAAACAAATATCAGGAAACGTTAAGACCCAAACGGTTCCCGAACCTCATCTGGCTATCATTAACATATTAATTAAGTTTAGGATTAAGGCCTCTCCTGGCACATTATTACTATCATCACCAAGCATATATCATCGGGACAGCGTAACTTGGCCTTCCAGGCGCCCAACCTCAAAAGTGCGTTACAATAACGCAATGCCAGGAGAGAATACCAGAATGTCGAAATAACAATTGAATAAAAATAAAGTTTAACACTAGTATTTTTGCACAAGTCTACAGTCATGATTTCAATATGTGAAATGCAAAAGTAGCATTATCAAATGGCAGTCAGTGAAATATGTTGCATAAGAGACAATATAGTGTCTTCTTGTATTTAATTTAGCACAAGTTACACTTTAAATCAGGCGTTTCCAACTTTTTTTTTGCAAAAGGGTCATTGTCCCTTAAGGTGAATTGGTTTGCGGGCCACATGATCAGATTTTTTACCATATTAAATAGGATCTAAGCTTAAATTATATAGTCTATAACTTAGGAATATAATAAAATTTAGTTTTTAACATTTTTGTCTTTACATTTGATCTTGTTAGCTGTCCTCATTAAACTTTAAATAAAATATAACATTAATTGGAATCGACATTTTCTCTTAATTATCTCAATTTTATTGCATGGTACTTATGATTGAGCCTTCTCGACATTATGTTAATTAATATAACTAGAAAAACTGACGTAATTAAATTTGAAAATTGTTATTATGAACTATATAATGAAGCAATTAAATAAAATTAATGAGCTTTTACTAGTTTTGTTTTTGCGCGTAATTAATTCCAGCAAAAGCAATGTTTCGAACTCAAAGATTAGGTCAAAAGTAATGGCATTTATTGGTAAATATGGAATTAGATCAAAAATTGTATTGGGTAACAAAATAATAGAACAAGTATCACATTTCCAACATTTAGGATGTGATATAACTTATGGAGAAAATAAAGATTATAAAATAAAGTAAATAAATTTCAGACTATTTGTGGAACCATAAAAAGAACCTTAGGTCGGAAAACAAGGAAAGATACGAAACTTAAATTATATAAAACAATGGCTGTTCCTTTGTTGTTGTATGGAAGTGAAAATTGGATAATGAAATCAAGGGATAAAAGCAGGATACAGACTGCGGAAATGCTGTTTTTACGTAATGTGAAAGGATGCGCAAGAGCGGATAGAATAAGGAATGAAACTATACGAAAAGAATTAAATACATATAAAATTGAAGATAAAATCAGCGAAAATAATAAGAAATGGACATAACACTTAATGAGAATGAACAACGAAAGAATACCAAAAAGAACCTTCCTGTATAATCCCAGAGGAACAAGGGATGTTGGCCGACCACGTAGAAGATGGACTCCACTTTTAACTTCGCCGGAACAGGCTACATAGCCTAAACCTTGTAGTAGAAGAAGAAGAAGAAGAAGAAGATTAGGTCTACTTTTTCTTTTACATTCCCGGTAGGGTCAGGATTTTTAAACTGATTAAACCAAATGGCGGCACAATGGTCCTGCGGTCGATTCAGCCTCGAAACGAAATGAGTATCAAACGCTTGTTCTACCGACACGCAGGACTGACATTAAGTGCCGATTGTATAGAGAAAGTGGGAGCTTTAAATTCCTACTAATCCAAGGGTCTCCTAAGGCCTGTGTGGGATCACTTTACCTACATTACACTACATTATTTTGTATTTTGTGCCTAATAATAAATTCTGATTCTAAAATATATTTTCAGGTAAAAACCTGATTTAAAACCCGTTTGAAAGGTGGTCTTGTAATCTTAATTTCATCATCAGCATCATCTTCAAGAGCCACGCCCACTCACCCTGCACCCACCACTAATACAACGTCCTCTACGTCCACAGCGCTCATTCTAAGTAGATCTTCCGACCAGGAAACACGCATAGAAGCACTCGCCACTGAAGATGCCCTCCGCAGTTGAGGGCGAAACGTCTGGTATCAACACCAACTATGGACCACGGCCACATAACCCGGAATCACTCAACATTATAATAGTATATTATGTTGCGAAGTTGGGAAGTGGTTTTTATAGAAGCGAGGAAATGTTTAAAACCGAGCGATAGTTCGGTTTTTACGTAATTTCCGATATTCTGTAAAACACTTCATTATTTTTTGCGCGATGGTGTTTTCAAAATAATAAATAATAGTAAAATAATAACATCTTTGTTGGAAATATTTGCGTTCATTATAAACAACTGACTAACGTTAACAGTGTGGGCAATGTTTATTAGTTGAGACTACAGCAGGCCGTGACACGAATTAGTTATATAAATGCGGCAAGTACGTATTGTTTTATATTGTTTACAATAAAGTTCAGTTCATTTAAAATGCAGTGATTTGTTTCGTATACTGTAGGCCTATATTAACATTACCTTTTGATATTTTTGAATATACGCTGGATGTAATAGGCCTATACATAAAATGCAGTGGTTTTACTTCCCGCACGAGATTTGTAATATTACAGTATAGTTATTTAGGAGTCCATCGCTGTGGTCTCGAGGTAGCGTGCTGCCTTGTCACGCAGCGGGCCCGGGTTCGATCCCCGGTCGGGGCAGTTTTTCTGGATGAGGTTTTTATCGGGGTATTTCCTCACCAATAAGACAAATTTCAGAAAATCTTTAAGGCCCAAATGGTCCCCGAAATCATATGGCCATCATCATCATCCTTATAATTATCATCATCATCATCATCCTTCACCGGTGTGGAAACCAACGGGAAGCTACCACACCTACAATTCCCTTGGAAAGCTGCAAGCATAGCATGAAAATGCTATGATTGCAGTGAAGGACCTGCCTTCGGGCAGAATTACTATAATGGATGGAGTTATTTAGGTTGGCAATCTCGAAATATGGGAAGTTGAACTTTCAATTATGGTCGGCATTGCTGTAAGTACGACAAAACGTTCTATCGCGAAAAGATACGTAATACTAATCCCATCTCTCTTAAGATAGAAAGAGCAATAATTTCCTTTAAATCATACTCAAAATTAGCACGAAGGCCTGAATGGAATGAAAGTCTACTCTACTGTGTTATGCAAGATCCGACACACTTGGTTCTACTACATGACCCGTCATTTTTTGGATTTGGCTCGTAGTCCCGAAGAGGGACTTCATTTCTTGCCAGACCCATTGAGTTTAGCCTGATCAACTGAGTTTACCGCATCAGTACTATCCGTTGTCTTCTTCGCTGCTGTAATTCTTGTGCAAATGTACGCCATGTCCTTCACATACGTACAAAAAAACTCCTTTTTAGGAATTATTTTAGCTTCAAAAAGCAATAAAGTGCAAATTTTAATTAAAAAATTGTATAATATAAACCAATGCATGCAGCAAACATTCAATTTATTACTCATTTTTATTGTTGGTAATCAGAACATGGAGAGTTAACTTTTCATATTATTTGTTTAATTTGTGAAATTAATAAAGTCAGTAATTACATAAATGTTTCTTTTTATGTCATTCAAGTATAATTACTCTGAATATACTTAAAGAGAATAAAGTGTGTGATTAAAGGCATTTAATTTGCAGGTCAGGACACAAAGATCAAGTTCAGCGTGATGCCATACCCGGGGGACAGTGGTTTCACGCAATGGCATGAAGCTATGAAAATGGTGGCACGCCTGCCTGGAGGTATCCCTCCGGAGTTCAGAAGAAGAGTAAGTATATAAAAATGCATGCTCCTTTTTTAATAGTTATTTATACGACCAGTTACAAAAGCAGAGGTTTAGTAACGAGATGCTGAAGTTACAACAGGACTGAAGGGAGTAGCGAGTTACTAAACCTAATTTTGTAACGTGTTGTCTACAATATTTTATTTTAATATATGTTGTATATTTAGTATCCATCCATAGTAATTCTGCCCGAGGGCAGGTCCTTCACTGCCATCAGAGCATTTTCATGCTTTGCTTTGCAGCTTTACTAGGGAATTATAGGTGTGGTATCTTCCCGTTGCTTTCCACACCGGTGAAGGATGGTGATGATAATGATAAGGATGATGATGTTGGCCGGATGATTTTCGGGGATCGTTGGGTCCTAAGCTTCCTGACATTTGTCTTACAGATGAGGAAAAACCCCGAAAAAATCTCACCCAGGAGCCTGTACCGACCGAGAATGGAACCCGGGCCCGTCGCGTGACAAGGCAGCACGCCACCTCGAGACCATACCGTATATTTAGTAAAAATTATTTATTGCGGAAATTATATGTTTACAGAAAGAGTAATGTGAGCTTTGGAGAAAATAAAATACACTTTAAATAAAAGAAAACAGTGTAGTTATATTCTGCAATCTTGGGTCCTAGTATCATATGTGAATGTAAAGTAAAAATGAGCGGAGAATATGATTTTCACGGTTCATCAGGAAAAATTTTAAATACAGTCCAAGATGCAACTATTAACATACTTCTAAAACATCCAAGGCTTGTTTATTTATGTAGTTACACGAAATCATCATAAAAGTATTTTTTACGTTTTGTTAAACCTGTATTATATGTTTTTGCACCGTGGATGAGGGAGTGGAGAAATTGATCTACTAATTTTAATTTCGAAATTTCTTATAATCATCTCTCTTATACGAAGCAAATCTTTTAATTCCAACGTATCTTGTAACACACAAGCTTTTAAGCAGAGTCTGTAGCCCAAAAAACAGACAAGATTGATCTGTCTGGTAAATAACCACTTGTGTATTGCTCAACATAGATATTTCAAGCTATTACTAATCTCTTTAACTTTACTATTGATATAATTTACTTTGATCATCAGAGGAATGGGAAAATGTTTTATAGCACGCAAAACTCAGTTTCAAGTACTCATTGACATAGTTAAGCAAGTTGTAACAAAAATACATGAAAGCTTTAACTAAAATTAATATAATTGATAATGTCAAGAAAATAAACAATACAATTTGCTGCCCTAATTAAATATATTACGTACACTTATACTTAAAGTCCTCAGTCATCCAAACTAAACAGTTTCCTTCAAACAGCTTTTCTGTTCTAGAAAACTCAAAATCGAACAGTCCTTGGCAAGGGCTCTCACTTAGATCCCCGCCGACCTTGCAGAAACAAACTTCGATTACGGCTGTTAATTAGACAAGACTTCTCGTCGCAGACATCGGTCTCGGCCCATCGCAACTCGCGCCGATGACGTCAAGGAGGGGAAATACGAGAGGGGGTAAAAGGGATAGGAAAGAGCACCGAACACAATATTCACCATCACAGAGGCTATAACGAACGTCACCGGCAGTAAGAGTTAACGTCACCACGGCACATTTTGATAGCGTGTTTTGTTAGAATGTAAAAGTATAGGTTTTGTTGCCTTAGTAACTGTGAATTAAAGCGTCATTGATTCTTATAATAGTAGACAAATAATAATTTAACAACTCCCTAGAAAAGGATGTAGCCTACTATCATTTTCTGTGAATATGATTTTAAGAGATTAAAATAAAAGCAACATTAATTGTACTTAGATAATCTTCTCCAACTTACTTAGTAAGTAATTGGCATACTGCTAAGTAAGTTGAATAATTTACCACTCGATTGAGTTAAAGTTAGTGTTCCATCTAAAATGAATACGGTATCTTACAAAATTCTTATTTACATTGTTATTCGAGGCAATTAAATTATAACCATTAAAATCAGCAGAAGAGGAACGCGAACACCTTCAATAAAATTAACTGTATGTCAAGCATGGTAAAAAGTGAAATGTCCCCAATAAGGCTATAGCAGACCCTTGAAGAGGTTAATACTCCCACCTTTGCAAATAATCCTTACGAGATGTCAATCGGGTTGACATCACTACATGCGAGACGCCGCCTATTCACTGGCCCTGAGCATGTTCGCAGTACTTATTTCAATTATTGGAGAAGGTATATGCTATTTTAAAAGGACTCTAATGTTTTAAGTGGGTGAAAATCGTGTTCAAAGATTCCTTTACATAGATACAGGTCCTTTACATATACAGATACAGGTCAAGTTACGTACTAATACAGTTTTCATATGATATCGTGAAAGGCTATCAAATAAGCAATCTATTTCTTCATGGAACTCATCCTTGATCTTGTCATTTTTATCTTCTGTGCGGGCATGTGCATTTACGATTATAAAATCATGTCGTTTGCCCTTTAGAATGATGTATGATATCCTATCACTGACAAATTTAATATCTCGGATAGCGGACAGGATCCTCCTTCTGACTAAAAAACCCGTTCCAAATGCAGGTCTTTCTGCACCCCCGTAGTATAATGCAAAGCTTCCTGATTCCTGACTACCTTCTCCTGGCCATCTAACTTCCTGTAAAGTGACTATATCCAAGGGCGATTTATCTAATTCCCGCGTTAATATCTCTAGTGCCCCGCTATTGTATAAAGTCCTAATATTCCACGTTCCTAGGAACATGGCCCTAGTTTTCAAATATCTAGAAAAAATAATTACAAATAGTGTAAAAGTACCTATAAATGGAGAAACTAAACTAAGATAAAGAGAGGCAGAGAGAATACATTTAAATGCAATTAATATTCCGTAATAAATATAGTTTTTATGTAATATAATTTGGTGTGTACTACATTTCTCTCAAAGTCGCTTGAAGATAGTAGTGCGCCCAGTCCCCCGGTTTATTTCTGAATATTTACCAGGTATCAAAAAATAAACCGTATTACTCCGTTGCCTTTGACATTGGAAGGGTATCCCAATCCGCCGATTGGTCATTGTCGCTGGTTTCTAATATCTTCAGCGACATAAGCGTCAAATTTGTAAAATGTGTGTATTAACAAATACCATAATTAATTAGGCCAAGATCGTTCGTTTTAAACTGTTAAGATAACAACCTGAATCCCTATCTCAATTCTGTAGTAAACCTAACTTACGGACACTGTTACACTCGCGAGGATATAAACTCCTGGCCGACCTGTTGTGGCAAGACCAGGGAAATTTCGCAATCTTTGGCCCAGCAGTGCCCGCCTATCACTGTTTTACATGAGCCTCTCAATAAGTGGGCTGCGCCAACGCGCTGAGATAACCACAAGCTCATTAACTGTGTCCTGGGGACTCACTGACCAAATGACAGCTGCCAGATACTCGGAACTAACACTATCTCAAGCTAAGCATCTATCCCCACACCACACATGTAAATTAACATCAGCGGTGCGTTTAATTCCCCTCTGTGGAAGAAGATGGCTCCACTTCATAAACCGAGATCACCACAGACAATTTACTGGTCCCGCCCTGCGGTCAGAGCCTTTACCGGAACTAGATGTTATCTCACAGTTTCTTAAAACTAAATTATCCTAATGTAAATCATTCCTGTATAAATATATCCCACATTCTTCTGTTGATGCACTTTCATTTCGTGATTTCGTCCATAAAATACAATCTGAAATAATAATTGCTAGGAAATGTTTCCATTGTTACGTAATTTTATAATGATTTTTTTTACATTTTTATTTGCAATACAGTTACCAAGGATCAAATAGTTATATGTCAAATTTCCACTTATTTTCATTCCCTCGGATATTAGTTGTTACGGAAATTTCTTGTTACATTCTTATTTTATCATAATAATTATCATCACCTTCACTTCAAGGTTTAGGTGATTCGCCTGTTCCGAATTCACAATGATTCCTTCCATCTCTTCCTAGGTGTTCCTATATCCCTTTAATCCCTTTGGTTTATTATGATATGCTATCTTGGGCAATCTTGTTTCTTCCAATCTCTGAACTTGCCGTTCCCAGCCAACGCGGTGCTGTTGAATTCTGTCATTTATTGAATACATATTTCTAATTCGTTTCTTATTTCTTCATTTCTTGTGTGGTCCAGTTTTGTGTATCCTTTGGTCCTTCGTAGAAAGGCCATTTCTGCACTTTGTATTCTACTCGAAATCCTCTTATTTGTTACCCAGGACTCACTACCGTGTAAAAGTACCGGTACCACCATTGTTTTGTAGAACTTCGATCTTGTATCCTGGAGTTTTCTTGCGAACTTATTTAATACGTCTTAATTAATTAATTTTATGGTAGAAACGTAACTGATATTTTTATCGTCCGGCCATGACACGAGAATATTGAACGTTCGGACAGGACAACTTCTGCCAGGTCCGCTAAGTAAATAAATAAATGCATAATAATCTCTTCTTCTTGTTCTTCTGCTTCTTCTTCTGCTTCATGAAATTAGGCCTTTTGACCTGTTTTCACATCAAGTGGGATTTAATGAATCCTCCCATCTAGTAAATGGGCGTCCAACATTTCTATGTCCTATTGGTTTGTACTTTAGTAACAGCTGAGGAATTCTATCTGTAGGCATTCTCTTGACATGTTCATAACAATTGTTTCTCATGTTGTCAATTCTAATTGTTAAATTAAAAATATTAAGTCCTTCCTAATATCCTCACTTCTTTTCTTGTCCAAAATTGTCACACCCGCTACTGAACGTAGGAACTTCATTTCTGCAGTTTCTATTTTCCTTCTGTCTGAACGGTTAAGAGTCCAATTTTCACTTGCATATGTTAAGACAGGCACTGCCATAATTTTGTAAAATTTTAGTTGTGTGCTCCTCAAAATGTTATTTTTCAGTGTCCGTCTTATAGTGCCACACATTCTGTAAAATATATTTAATTTAATATTAATATCAAATAATAATAATAATAAACATTAATAATAATAATGATAACATTAATAATAATAATAACATTAATAATAATAATAATAATAATAGCATTAATAATAATTAATACTTATACGAATGTGTCTAAATGGCACAAAGAGTAGGGTGCGTGTAGGCAAACAGTTTTCGGACACTTTTGAAATCCAGAATGGGTTGAAGCAAGGACATGCACTATCTCCTCTACTATTTAATGTTGTACTAGAGCATGCCATCAAATCTTTAGAGGATAAGAAAGGCCTACTACTCAGTGGTATTAATAAGCTGTTAGTTTATGCTGATGATGTATTACTATTGGCCGATAGCGAGGAGATACGAGTAATATAAAGCTTATAAAAATTCATAATTTAACATTGTTATAACCTCAACGGTAAGAAACAATTATGAACTTAAAAAGTATAGAGTAATTCAAATGACGAAATATAATGTATTTAATTCATAAAACGTTTTAATACAAATACCACGAAAAAAATTGCGTAATTGAAGACGCGAACTTGCGATCTACTCTAACAGAAACAGTGACCGCATGCTTTACCGCTGACCTATCAGGAGACGTAGGAGAGTCTTCAGTTTATGCCTCATAACACAGTAGCTCAGGGACTGCACAATTATGACTAGTTTCCTAGTTTGAACCCAGCGCTGTGCCGAGTATGACTTAGAAGAAATGTGCGTTCAAGAGATGACTCTTTTTTTTTGTCGAAGGGTGTACGACGGACTTGTCCAAAAAATCTGCATTTTTTAACTGCAAGGCACTAAAATCAAGCGCCAGATCCCTCATTATATGGAAGTAATACAATTGCTGAGTTGGTAGATTGGATAACCATCACTACTTGCCGTTCGCGCCGTGTCCCGCCTCGCTCCACTCTGATCTTATCCATGCAGAGAGTCCATCTGCTTCGTACAGTGGTTTGCCACAGCTGGATTCTGGCTTCAATTTATGTGCCTTTCAGTTAAAAACGGCAGATATTTTTAGACGCGACCTTGGTAAATCACAACGCTTTTCTGGGAGAAATTTCAAAGCAGGTTTCGGCATGCAATGATTGACAATTCCCTTGTAAGATGGCATTATGATGGGATTTATTCCATGTTATATCAATCAATTACAAACGAAATGTTGAGAGAAAAATACTATTTGGTTGCATTAATGAATGCATACAGCTTCCTGGATGCTTTGGGTCGTCAAGCCGCATTAATAAGGAAATTCTCAAGCTCTTTCTGTAAACAATTTTCATAATCGTTCCTGGAATACCCATCATAACAAACGCTATATATTTTTTTATTCGAAGAAATTCAATATTAGCTTTGTTTTAATGTTTCATTTTACAGAAGCATTCAGCTTGCAAGTTCTATTGTGTATATGAGATGGATATTATGTGTACAGTTGAAATAAAATTAAAATAAAATCCGTCGTGAATTTGATGCTCCAATCATGAGTGTCTTCGTATTCTATATAAACCGACAAATAAGTTCAAATGTTTTTTTTTTCTTAATTTGGTTAGACTCGTGTTTGACTTGTAATTCTATTAAATTCCCTTTAATACAGTCAAATATGAAGAACACATATAATAAAATCTTATTTTCCTCTGTGGATAAAGCAATGTTTCATGGTACTTTATTTGTTCATTAATATAAATCTTCGATAATCAGAACTCAATTAAAGAGACATCAATTACGGAGTTTGAAATAATAAAAACTACGTTATTATAATTGTAATTACGAGTGTGAATCAAATATAAATCGGAATTATTGTTTACAATTTTATTGAATTAACAAAAAAATACAAAACCACCACCTCGTTTTTCTACATAGTCTCCTGTATTTCCAACACACTTTTGCCATCGAGTTGGCAACTTTTTGATGCCGTCCTTGTAGAATGAGGGATGACGTGTAGTCAGCCAGTTGCGCACGAACTCCTCTACCGCTGCATTGTCACCAAACCGCCTTCATCCCAGGTCTTCTTTCAGTGGTCCAAACAAATGGTAGTCACAGGGTGACAAATCTGGACTGTAAGGAAGATGTTCCAGAGGTGTCCAATGCATTTTCGTCAGTTTTTCTTGTGTCAACCGAGCAGTGTGTGGCCTTGCATTGTCATGCAGCACAATCACATTTCGGATCGGTTTCCGGCGGCGCTTGTTGCAATATGCTGCTTTTGTCTCGTCCAAAAGCCGGCAGTAGTACTCTTCTGCATTCACTGTTCGTCGTTCATGAAGGAAATCCACTAGCAAAATTCCTTCAGAGTCCCAAAAAAACAGTCGCAAGGACCTTTCCAGCAGAAAGGCGTGTTTTGGCCTTACCTGTTCCAGCCGCACCTCGCTCTCGCCACTCCATACTGGATCTTTTTGACTCTGGAGTGTAATGATGAACCCAAGTTTCATCAGAGGTCACAATGCGATTCAGAAAATCATCTCCTTCCTCCTCGTAGCGACTCAGATGCCTCTGAGACACTTCCTGGCACAATTTTTTTTTGTTCCTGGCTGAGGAGCCGAGGAACCCACCTGGCAGACAATTTTCGGAATTCGAGTTCATCACTGATGATGACTTGAACACTTCCGAAGCTTATTCCAACGTGTGAAGCAATTTCAGAAATTGTTACGCGCCGATCCTCCTCAATAAGATCCCGTACAGCACGAATGTTGTCTGCGGTGATGCTTGTTCGTTGCCGTCTTTGGTGGGGCTCATTTTCCACTTAATCCCGACCCGCTAATTTTTTTTTGCGCCAATCATAAACCTGCGTCTTCGAAAGGGTTGCTTCCCCGAACTGCGCATGGAGCCTTCTCAAAATTTCAGAAGGTTTAGTGCCTTCTTTCGCCAAAAACTTAATAATAATGCGTTGCGCAACAGACGTGTGTACCTCTTGCTCGCTCATGGCGTACTGAAGCAAGCGGCCGCTCTTCGGAGTGCGACACATCAAGATCCCTACTCCAGACACCCCCACCAACTTCCCCTCCAAACCGCAACCGTTGCAGTTCGCTACCAGATCCTCCAGACACAAATTCCGGTTTATATTTGATCCACCCTCTTATGATGAATTAGAGTGAACAAAAAATTGAATAAATGAAAATATGCTGATACATTCATTTTTATTGCATTGAATTCACTAGGGAATAAAATAAAAGTTCACAGTAGCCTATATGGAGAGTAAAGATACAGCATCTTGGAGGACAAATAAATAATCGCTCTATGTTTTATATTGACACCAAAATCCGGAGGTTCTTGACAAAACGGACATAAGCAGTCCATACTTCCCTATCTTGAGTTTATTTTTTTAGACATTTTTATGTAACTCACCTCTCTCAAATCATGGTTAATGTTATTCTCCAATCTCATTCTTGATCTACCTGCTGAGCACTTTCCCCTCTGTGTTCCTACAATATATATCTTTGCCTCTCTTTCATTTACTTTCGTGTCACTTGCCATCCTATCTCAGTCTATAATATTGTTAGCATTGCATCTGGTTTCCTATGAAGATTATAGACCTCCCTCATATGAAGTTGTATATTATATTATTGGAATAATGAATAAAATTCATTTAATATAGTAAACACATATGAGAAAAAAAAATTTTAAACTTCACTATTTTATTTGAGATCCATAGTTGTCCCACACATATAGAGCGGTCTATTATATTATTTACGACATTCGGCGGAAAGCTATCCCGGCCACAGCTCTTGCCGTTCCTGATTTAAAAAGTTCCGTAGCATTTGCATCCTACAGTTGGATTATTTAGAATTTGCTTGCTTTCTCAGACTTGTTACGAGTTTTAACCTCCTGCATTCAGGAGTTATACCTACATTCAAAATTCCACATTAGTCAAAATATAAATTGTAATCAATTGGTTAGGCGTTTACTTTATGAAAATCCATGTTTCCATTAATTATATAAAAATAAAACTGTTAAAGTTTTATATGATTTTCATATTTATTTAAATACAAATTCGTTACAGCTGTTTCAGTACTTTGTATCTTCTTCAGGCGAATACCTAATCATGGTATTCATCTGAAGAAGGTACAAAGTACTGAAACAGCTATAATGAATTTATATTTAAATAAATATGAAAATCGTATGAAACTTTAACAGTTTTATTTTTATTCAATTAAATATAAATTGTAACCTACTAGGAGTATAAATTAGACTTTTTTATATTTGTTTAAAGCATTTCCATTGCCAGATAAATTAATTTTATTTTTAAGATTGTGTAATTTGACTTATGTAAGTTATAAATGATATCACATGCAATTTGTTACTAGTAACGAAAATAAAAAAAGTAAAATAAAAAAATCATAATTTGTATTCCTGGTAGCCTAGAAATCATAATCTGACATATCTGGAATTTGTAATGTAACTTCAGGATACAGGAGATAAATATACAGGAACTTTACGAAGTTTCTTCGTCGTTTAAAAACAACAGCTCGCGGTCGACATCCACGCTAAGGTAGGCCTATCATGTATGATACCAAAGGGTGTAGGAGGATAAAGTAGTTATCCTATGTGTACCGGAAACATGGGAAAATTTCTTCCCAAATCATGGTCGCACTGATTAATACTTCTTCTATATCTAAACAATTTTTTTTTTGTAACGTAAATTTTGTGGCGGCATATTAAGTCACAATGTTCACTATTCAACTAAGACATCCATTAATATAAACGTCTACAGAGCTCATACAAACAGACAACAGAATAGTATTTGGAGTCTACGTCCAAAACCAGACAAGTATAACATTTTATTAAGGTTAGTTTGTTGTATTTTTATACCGTTTTAATTCGAGTAAATAAATTATTTTTAATTACTTCAAAATCATACAAAAAAGTCATAAACTAATTTTCATGATGTTTTGGACTTGCTCTTTTGGACGCAAGCTCCACAATTATCAGTTCCAATGTAATCATGCGCTTAATCCTTGATCACAAGAAATATAGAGAAAGCAAGGAAATATAAATCGAAAGAGAAAGGTTAGCATAGCTATCCATTGTAGCAGATCATGTAGACCGGGAACGATCAGCGCTAAGGTGGGGCTAACTTATCGCTGAATCCTGTAGAGAATGTTATAAACCGCTCTGTAGCGTTATGTAATACTATAAAAATTATACAATATATTATGTATAATATTATAATACTATATATTCTATAGCACTGTACTATTTATTGGAAGCAGTATCACTTTGGCAAATAAAGTTTTATTTCTTTGATATTATTATTATTATTATTATTATTATTATTATTATTACTATATTATTATTATTATTATTATTATATTCTATAATTATTATTATTATTATTATTGGTATTATTTAATTTTTATTATTATTAACTAACTAACTCACTGGCACTATGGTTCATGGCCGCGCGGACATAAGCACTCCATATATCCCTATCCTGAGCCAAAGTTTTCCAATCATCCCCTGTATTATCTACTTCCCTCAAATCATAGTTAATGTTATTCTCCCACCTCATTCTTGGTCTACCAACTGGGCGTTTTCCCTCTGGTTTTCCTACAAGAAGCTTCCATGCACATCTTCCATTCCCCATTCGTGCCACATGTCCTGCCCATCGCAGTCTATGAGACTTAACTTTTCTCATTATATCTGGCTTCCTATACAGTAAAGACCATGTAATTAACTGTTATTCAGTCTTCTCCATGCACCTGTCTGTTCATCTCTCTTTGGTCCAAAAATGTTCCTAAGAACTTTATTCTCAAATATTCGTAATATTATTATTATTATTATTATTATTATTATTATTATTATTATTATTATTTTAAAAATGATTAAATTAGTCATATTTACAACAAACGTAAAGTATTATGAAGTAGAATAAAATGGAAAGGACAAGTCCTCAGAACCCTCATCATCGGAAAATAAAACAAGTTTTCATCGAACAATAACCACTATGAAGGTCATGCAATAAGTAAGACAATTTACAACTAACTAACTCGCTGGCTCTATCTAACCCGTAGGTTCATGGCCGCGCAGACATAAGCTCTCCATACATCCATATCATGAACTAATGTTTTCCAATCATCCCCTGCATAATCTACTTCCCTCAAATCACGGATAATGTTATTCTCCCACTTCATTCATGGTCTACAAACTGGACGTTTTCCCTCTGGTTTTCCTACAAGAAGCTTCCATGCACCTCTTTCATTCCCCCATTCGTGCCACATATCTTCACATCGCAATCTACGAGATTTAACTGTTCTTATTATATCTAGCTTCCTATACATACCATATAGCTCACTATTATGTAGTTTTCTCCATTCACCTGTCTGTTCATCTCTTTTTGGCCCAAAAATCTTCATGAGGACTTTATTCTCAAATTCTTGTAATCTCCTTTCTTCCCTTAAAGTAAGAATCCATGTTTCACATCCATGTAACTGGAAAAATAACCGTCTTATGAGACAATTTACAAACGAATATTTAAGTGGTTGCCTGCAAAGAGATCTGTCTAGACACAAAGACGCTTATATACATATCATTCATACATCAGGAAGAATCCAAAAAAAAATTTTAAAGTTTTATAGTAATTTGTCATCCACCTTAAGATTTAGACCTTTGATTTCTTCCATCTCCAAGAGAGTTGTTCTTTCTGACGTATCAAAAGGTCTGTCTATATCATAATCCTAACAGTTTGAACGTATTATTTTGGGAATCTTGTCAAGTGTTCTTGCCCGTTTCTTCTAATTCCAGCTATTATTTATATTATAGTAAATATTGTTAATTCGTCTCTTATTTCTCTGGCCACATTTATCTGGTATAGAATAAGCTCCCAGTGATCGAAATTTCTGGCCAGAGTCCAATTTTCACATCCGTAAGTTATTATTGATACTGCCATTAATTTGTAAAATTTAGATTGTGTTTCTCGTCTTGTTTTATGTGTTAAAGTTTTTATGGTGCCTCAAATTTTATGGCATATCTAAAATTTTATATTAACATTATTTCTGACAGTATTAGATAATTCTTATCAGATAATTGAAGTTATTTGTTCCGCGTCTCTTCCATGCATTACAGTTTAACATCCGAGTTTTTTTTTTTTTTTTTTTGCTCTGGGATGATGTTTTGCTTTTCTCAGTTGAAGTTTTGAGATTATATTCTTCCTCGATTTTCTCAAGTTGATCAGCAGCTATTTGTGGATTCTTAATGTGTTAAAAACTGCTTTGATAATCTGCGAAAAAATAGCATTAAAAGATCAACCCATAGTAATTCTACCCGAAGGCAGGTCCTTCACTGCAATCATAGCATTTTCATGCTATACTTGCAGCTTTACTAGGGAATTGTAGGTGTTCCTTTCCACACCGGTGAAGGATGATGATGATAATTATAAGTATGATGATGATGATGATGACGGCCATATGATTTCGGGGACCGTTTGGGCCTTAAAGTTTTCCTGGCATTTGTATTACAGGCGAGGAAAAACCCCGATAAAAACCTCACTAAGAAAAACTGCCCCGACCGTAGATCGAACCCGGGCCCGCTGCGTGACAAGGCAGCACGCTACCCCGAGACCACAGCGGTGGACCATTAAAAGATAGACTATATTATTTTAAAATCTACTTTCAAAGCACTCTGACTTCTTTAATTAAATGGCCCAATTAAATTAAAAAGAGTAGGACCAGTAAAAATCCTTGGTTTTATAATAATAATAATAATCTACTTTTCTTTACCAATGCCACTAGGTTGTCTTTGACATATCTGGTATTCCCTCCTGGCATTGGAGGAATTGTAACGCACTTCTTACGTTGGGACGGAGTTAAGTTACTTCGACTATTTAGCTCATGCCCCAAATGGGAGTCAATGACCAATCACATTTCAATGCATTTTGTTTTACAACCAATGACAGCCGTGTTTCACCTCACTCTTTATCGATGTTTCTTTATCACCTGTTTTGTGATAAAGAAATCTCCTCCCCTTAATATTCTGAACAGGTCAGAGCTTTATTTTTTCTCCAACAAATACATTTAATATAGCAAATAATGAACAGATTCCTTGATTTACTGAGTTTTTTATACTAAAAAATAAATGTATAGCCTATAATGTTGATTATAATATACAGCATGATGTGTTTCATTATTTCTCCACTTTGGTGCATTCTTACAATATTGCGATCCTATTTGACAATAAATAATGTGGTAAAGTTGCAGTGGATAAACAAATGAAACATAACCACACATTTTTGATTTGTTTTCAAACATCGCCGTTTACATTAAACACATAGTTATTTTAAAATAACTATATTTAAATAATGATTTTTAGTAAAGAGCTTAATTTTATTCGTTGAATAGTCCTAATAAATGCCAATCTTGATTTCCTAGTCCTCTAGATAAATTCACTCGTGACTTTGTGATTCATGAATTTATTGATTATTTCAAAATCACTCGTGACACTACTAATGTAGATATGATAGGTGATTAATGATACTGAAGCAACAGGAGAATCCTTAAACCTAAACTTAATCTAAATTCTGACCATGGGTGACCACACTCTTTAAGAAAAAATGCGTATGGTCTGACCGGGAATCGAACCCGGGACCCCATGAACTGTAATCAGAAGCTCGAAAGCATGTATCCACTATAATTTTTATATACTATAGCACTCTACTAAAGGAATAGTTAACTAGCCCATTAGACCAGTCGATCCACAAATAATTATGTAAAACAATTCCAAAGCTAATAAGTATTGAGTGCACATACTGTAGCTCATGATACTGTTGTCGTTTTTCTGTCACCTCTCAAAGGAATCGTATCATGCATGGCTGAAAACTGGAACATCGGATTAAATGCGGCGAGCATTGACGTATATTCATACCGCATTTGTTCTCCAATAAATCTCCATCTTTATATATTGTTCCGATTTCTCTGCATCCTTGTCGATTTTGATCGCCCATCTATCAGTATCCACCTTTATATTTCATCCCAAATTCTCTGTAAATTTGGTGATTTTTCATCAGCCGAAATCACTTTTTTAGCTGCATGGCGCGACAGGCTTAGAAGGCCCTTGGCCTACCAACAGGCTGCTGGCCTCACATCTACGTGTGTTCCTCACGATCATCCTCAGTGTAGTGACATGTGGTCAGCATGTCTGGTCCCCCAGCCGTTGTAGCTGACCTGTAATCACAACCGCCTTTATATTCATCCCAATCGCGTATTTGACAAGTTTTCTTTGTTCTTAAATCAATAACCGCATTTATAATTCGTCCCAATTTCTCTACACCTTTGGAGATTTTTGATCGCCCTTCAATCAGTATCCATCTCATATTTCATCCCGATTTTTCTACATCTTTGGCGATTTTTCATCGATCTTCAGTTGGTATCACCTTTATATTTCATCCCAATTACTCTAAATCTATCCGATTTTTCATTGCTCTTCAGTTAATATCCACCTTTAGGTATCATCTCAATTTCTCAGCATCTCTGGTGAATTTTCATTGTTCTTTTAAATGTATGCACGTTTATAATTCATTCCTATTTCACAGCATCTTCAGCGATGTTGCATCATCTTAAATTCGAATTTTATGTATCCGTTATCATACCATCCGTTTCCATTAGGCTTGATTTGGCGAATTCCGAAAGAATTAAAGCTGCGAGCATTAAAAAATATATATATTTTTTTTGCAAAAGTCATCGATCCAATCTACCGAAAGTAACTATTACATATATACAGGTGAGTCTAAATTCCCCTTACAGAGTTTAAGGACTTCTAATAGGGACCAAGACAATTAAGTTTAGCATAGGAACTCGTGTCCGGAAACGTACCGATTTTTCTTCCACACGCAAAATCGCCACACACGCTTTTTCAGCGCCACTCACTAGGATAGTCTTAACTAGGGTAGTCCATACGTCATTCCCGCTTACCTGACGTCCCATGTCCACTGCAAGTTTGTTCACGTGCTATTCAGTTGAGTTTGAGATCCGCCTAAGACGTTTGTATCTTCACAGTACAGTAGTAATCCTTCACGACAGTACACAGCAGAATTCAAGGTGTACATACTTCATTGGTACTGTGTTGCTGTTAGCCATGGCATACATGTTTGCAGAAAACACAGACGTGCTATTATTGTACGGTGTAGCTCGGTGCAATGGCAGGTCCGATTGCTTGGCCTGCATGTATTCACGACATGACCACGCTAGACTACTTCCTTTGGGGTCACAAGAAAACCATAATTTACGAGACCCCTGTAGAATCCGAGGAAGACCTACTAGTACGAGTTAAGGTTGCGGCGGATGTTGGAGGCCCAGGGATTGGTGATCGTGTGTACGAGAACATGGCACGAAGGTACTGCATCTGTATTGAAGTCGGTGGTCGTCACATCGAGCCCTTCTTGTAAGTGGTTCACAGGCAGCAGGAGTCAGAGAGAGCAACATGTGCCGTAATGGTATTTTGTGTGTAATGGAAAAACGGTACATTTTCGGACATGGGTTCCTATATTAAATTTAATTTTCATGGTTCGCTCTGGAAGTCTCAAACTCTGTAGGGGAATTTATACTCACCCAGTATATATATATATATATATATATATATATATATGTATATATGTGTGTGTGTGTGTGTGTGTGTGTGTGTGTGTGTGTTGTGTGTTTGTGTCGTGTGTGCTGCGTGTGCGTGTGTTGCGTGTGCGTGTGTTTGCGTGTGCGTGTGTGTGTGTGGGTGTGTGTGTGTGTGTGGGTGTGCGTGCGTGCGCCTACCAATTCTCTAGCGACCGCAATTTTCGCTTTTTTGTAATGAAACTCAGTATATGTTATATAAATAAAACGAGAAAAATATTCTCTAAAATCATTAAAGAGTGGGATTTACCTGAAAACCGTATTTAAAAATCGGCATACCGGCCGACATGTTAGTTTTCTCACAACAAAACTCGCTTGTTAGTTTGAATAAGAAAAGTAATTCAAATTTGTTAATCAATAAAATAGAACTAGTAAGATTGGTATTAACCTGAAAACGGGGTGATGTTTTTCTTGCAATGGAATTTGGTATATAGGCCTACGATTTAATTATCATAAGTAATGCCACGAGTGATTTCCAAATTATCGATAAATTCACGACTCACGAAGTGAGGAGTGAATTTATCTAGAGAATTTGGAAATCAAGAGTGGCATTTGTTAGGACTATTTAACGAATAAAATTAAGCTGTTTACTCACAAATCATTATTTAACTATAGTTATTTTAAAATATTTATATATTTAATGTAAACGGCGATGTTTGAAAACAAATGAGAAACGATAGGTACGCTTCTACTGCTTCTTTTGTTTATCACTGCAACCAGATCATACTATTTATTGCCAAAGGAACGCAATATTGTAAGAATGCTCTCTAGTGGAGAAAAAATGAAACACATCAATCTGTATATTAATTCATTTTTGATGTCGTATGATGTAAATATGACAATTATATTTTTCTCGATTATTACCTGGGAAAAAATACATTTAAGAAAGTGCAAACAGTGGTTTCTTTTTTTGGTGGTATAATCAATTGCTACAAATGTTGACATGTAAGCACTATTATATACAATCTGGTAGCCGTATTTGTTATAGGCTCAGTCACTGCAAAATAACGGTCAGACCTGTTCAGAATATTGAAAAGGAGGAGCTTTGTTTAATATATGATAATCCTAACACTGATAAATATTTCGTGAAACACGACTCTGATTGGTTGTAAAACAGAAATCATTGAAACGTGATTGGTCATTGACTCCCATTTGGGGCATGAGTTAAATAGTCAGAAGAAAGATGTAGGACCTATTCAGAAAAGCAAATTTGGACCATAAACTCGACTTGAGGAATTCGCTTAGTTTATTATTTTTCTGCGTAACGGACTTTATTTAATTGACGACTCTTTCATTCGTTGACAAACCTTTAAGCCTGTTTCTTCTTAGTTTGTTATTTCCCATTGACATAATGCGCCGATAATGCACTTTTATCACATTCCAAATCATATTACAATGCGAGGTAGGGAAGTGGTTTTTACAGAAGGGAAGAAATGATTAAAAAACCGAGCCATCAGGAGGTTTTTAATTTACAAGATTCTGTAAAAACACTTCACAAATGTGCGTTGCACATAATGTTTTGCGCGATGGTATTTTCAAAATAATAAATAATAGTAAAATAGTAACATATTTGTTGGAAATATTTGCGTTCGTTATAAACAACTAACATTAACAGTGTGGCCAATGTTTATTAGTTGAGACTACAGCAGGCCGTGACACCAATCCATTATAAAATTATGACAAGTACGAAGTTATTGTTTTACATTGTTTCAAATAAAGTTCAATTCATTTAAAATGCAGTGATTTGTTTCGTATAATGTATATTAACACTACCTTTTGAATATATTTTTGTTTATACATTGTACATAATATACATAAAGAGCAGTGGTTTTACTTCCCGCGCGAGTTTCTAATATGTAATATTACAGTACAATTATTTTATTACAGTATATTTATTTAGGTGGCAACCCCGAAATGTAGTAAATTGAACTTTCAATCATGGTTGCCATTGCTGTAAGTACGAAAAAACGCACTATCGCGCAAAAAATATTATTTAAGCAAGCACAAAACAAGCATATTTTCTCTTTCTTTTGCTCCTTCCCAGTTGAAATGATAAAAAAATGGAAAAAATATATTTTACACCATTGTTGGATTTAAGTTATTGTCAAGTTTCGCTCTGGACGAAATAAAAATGTATTCAATATTGTGTGTTTTACGACAGTGTAGGGAGTTATGATTTAATCAGAGATACCAACATGACACGAGACAGCTGAAAGCGAGTTGCCGTTTAATGAAAAGTGAATTTGTTTCCGTGTGAATGAAAACAGCAGTACCTGACGATGCAATGAGATTCCAATACATGGTATATCCCAGCATTGTTATCAAATATCAGCAGCTTTACCTCTAGCAAAAAACTCAGGATTCTATAAATTGTTACTAAACTTCATATAAAGTTGATGACACTATAGCTATTCCGAGCCTATTAAATTTATTGGCATGTTTTGAAATTAAGACCAGCATCATGGGCTAGTGGCCAGCTTCTCTGGCTCATTCTATGAGGCCCCAGTTCGACTCCCGGTCAGGCCATAGATTTTTTCTTAAAGGAAATTATTTCTGTGGTTGCCGATGGTCTGAAATCTAGTTTAAGTTTAGATTAAGGACTTCCCTGACACTGCATTATCATTCATCCCCAATTATATCATCCCCAACCTATGAAATAGATTACAATTCCTCTAATGCGGGGGAGAAAGCCAGAAATGTCAACCTGGAGGCATTGGACAAAACATATTAGAAATTAAGTATTTTACTACATACCATAGCTGATTATGTTTAATTTTTAGTAAATCTTGTATAATTTATTTTCGCCATGTATTTTATTAATTGGTATTAGTTTCTCTCACCTTATAATACTCTTGCGCAGTATCATTAAGTGAATTTTAGAACGTCAGCAATAATTATATGTTGGAATGAGATGCAGACAGAAATTGATTTCACATAGGCTCAACTCTGCAAACGTATGCTATTATGCATTAAAGAGAATCTTGTCTCAAAAATGTTATTAAATAACTGTTACTATACAACTATTATTTATCCAGTTATACTATTTGGGTGCGAAGCATGGCATCATACACCAAGAAAGGAAAAATATTGTGAGTATTTAAAAAATAAAATGCTTAGGAACATTTTTGGATCATAGAGAAACAAACAAACAGGTAAATGAAAAAAATAACATAAGTATTATAAAAAACCTGATATAATAGGAACGGTTACATGTCATAGACTGCGGTGGGCAGGACATGTGGTAATATTAGGGAATGAAAGAGTAGCATGAAAACTTGTAGGAAAACCAGAAAGAAAGCTCCCAGTAAGAACGCAATGAATGGAATGGGTGAATAGTAATATACATAGACACAAGCATATTAACCCTTAAGTTCGTAATGTATCCTTTTGGATACATCAGTTGGTTTAGTTAATTTAATATTTTAAATAAATGAGAAGAAAACGAACAAAAAGAAACCACTTAAATGTGCGTCTAATTATACAACATACATAATAATAACAGTTGCACAACATTCCGTTTTCACTGCGGTCCGCCACATTCAAATAACTAAGAGAATAAATTTGTGTTTTGCCAATTTAAGGGTTAAAGAAGTTAACATACACCCGAATCCTGATAAAATGTGGACTGTTCCCACTATAAGAAAATCCATATAACCAAGAGCGCGAATCGAACCCGGGAATTATAGTCAAGAATGCCGACCTCAAGACCAAGAGGCATGTCAGATTATAAAGATGCATTAAGAGATGCAATTTTCAAATAACATTTTTTATTTATTTATTCTCAAGTTTGTTATCTTCCTGTGTCAATCTGATTATCCTATAGCCAGTCTTCATTCATCTCTATTTCCCACACCCCTTCCTTCAATACTTTTTCTCCATTGTTTTGATTACTACTTTTATCTATGTTAGTTTTGACCGTACCCTCTTTCTTCTTCCTCTCAGATTCCATTAATTAATCGGTAATATGACTTCTCATATGTCCAGTCCATTATAATTTTGTAGTCTTGTTTGGGTCCATTACTTTCATTTTATCTCTTATAAGGTTATCTCTCTCCTCGAATTCTTGTTGATCATAGTCAGAAGTCTATTTCTATCGAATTAATGTTTCCATTGCTCTTGTTTTCAAATGTCATATCTCTGAACTACACTTGTGTCCAAAAGTTAAGGATAATTAGTTCATTTGCCGACTTATTATAAAGCATTTGTCAGAATAATACAAAATTTGGTAAGGGTATGTCACAGATAATTAGAAACATGGCACGAAAGAAACAATGGCAATGAATACGTCATTCACTTGTCATTTTCACAACAAACGAAAACTGCATTTCAGAATTCGAACATAAAAGTTGAACAACAATGGTTCAAATGATTAGTATGGGGTGTGATTACCCCTGACAGCTACACAAGACTCACATCGACGTGGCATGCTAGTGATGAGGTTGTTCAGGAGTTCGATGCTCAGCAAATTCCACTCCTCATGAAGAGCAATGTGAAGGTCTTGAAGTGTCCTCGGAGGAGGCTGACGAGATGCAATTTGTCTCCCTAAGGCATCCCATGCATGCTCTATAGGATTCATATCCGGAGACCTCGCTGGCCACTCCATACGCTGGATATCTTCCTCCTGAAGAAACTCATCCACCAGTTGTGACCTGTGAGGTCGGGCATTGTCACCCATGAATATGAATTCTGGACCCACAGCTCCCCTGAAAAGTCTTACATGAGGTTCCAGGATCTCTTCTCTATACCGCTGAGCATTAACAGTGCCACCTGCGAAGATGTGAAGCTCTGTGCGTGCATTCATCATTATACCTCCCCATACCAGGAGACCACCGCCACCAAATGGATGTCTTTCCATGATGTTCATGGGGTTGTAACGAGTTCCTTGCTCCCTCCAGATAGTCACGCGATGCGAATCACAGTTCAAGCTGAATCTGGACTCGTCTGTAAATAGCACGCTGCTCCACTGATTTAGAGTCCAGTCGCGATGTTCCTGACTCCACCGTAAACGTGCTCTCTTGTTATCAAGGGTGAGTGGGACGCACAATACAGGCCGTCTAGCATACAGACCAGCAGCTCTGAGTCTTCTATAGACAGTTTGTCTGGATACTCTGATACCTGAGGCGGCCGCAAGTTCTGAACTCAGTTGTCTGGCAGACATTGTTCGGTTTCTTCTTGCAGTTAACGCAAGATATCGATCCTGCTGAGGATTTGTAACTCTTGGACGACCTCCCACTGGTCTTCGCCTAACGTCTCCGGTCTCTTGGAACCGTCGCCATAACCTAGATATAACATTTTGTGGCACATTAAGTGCTATGGAGACCTCAGTTTGTGTCTGTCCTGTTTCTAGCCGCCCAATAATTCTACCCCGAAGCAGAGGGTCCAGATGTTGTCTTTGTGCCATTTTACTGCAATCTGTTCTTACACTACATCTGATTATATCATAACTCTCTTTAAAAATGAAGATTTATGGAACAGGGCTTAACTGCAACAATGCAATTTTCATTTATAATTGCTATTAATTTTTTTCATTGTTGAAGAGAGATTATAATTTAGTATGTAAACTAAACTAAATGTACTGAGAAACGTTTTGATAAATAATTTTTACTCCTTGCTCCTCTTTAAGCATTTTGATGTTCCGTTTTACAAATTATCCTAAACTTTTGGACACCAGTGTATATGCTATTGAGTTTTGATAATTGCTTTATAATTCTAGTTGGGACATGGAACACGAAAGAGAGAAAGAATAAAATGGAGAAATAATAGAAAATTTCAAAAGACAAGTAAAATAACATGTTAACTTAAAATAATTTTTTTGCGCGATAGTGTGTTTTCTCGTAGTTACGACATGACTATGGCGACCATGATTGAAAGTTTAACTTCCTCATTTCGGGGTTGCCAACGTAAATAACTATACTGTAATATTATATATTACAAACTACGTGCGGAAAGTAAAACCACTGCCCGTTATGTATACTACGTACAATGTTTATACAAATATATACCCAAAAGGTAGTGTTAATATACATTATACGAAACAAATCACTGCATTTTAAATGAACTGAACATTTATTTCAAACAATACAAAACAATAAATACGTACTTGCCTCCATTTTATGACTGATTGGTGCCACGGTCTGTTGTAGTCTTAACTAATAAACATTGTCCAAATGTTAGTCAGTTGTTTATAATGAACACAAATATTTCCAACAAACATATTATTTTACTATTATTTATTATTTTGAAAACACCATCACGCAAAAAATTATGTACAACGCACGTTTGTGAAATGTACAGAATCTCGAAAATTAAAAACCTCGCTACCGCACGATTTTTAAACATTTCCTCACTTCTGTAAAAACCACTTCCCAACCTCGCATCGTAATATAATATTAATATCTACGCATATTACAATGCATTCATATATCAGAAAATTTGAGAATCTTCATTTGTGCTTTCTTTTTTATTTTGTATAGACCTATTCGGTTATTTTCATCTGTACATAATTTCTATAAAACCAGATGTAGCCTACATATCGATCCGTACAATATGGCTTAAATGGGACGGATTAAGGAGGATTACGACTTACACGGGCGATTCAATAGTTCCGCTACGATCAATGAATAAATGATGATTATAAATATAGGTTCAGAACATTTATACATAAGGGGTAGGACTAAAATTTGTTTTGTTTTTTAGAGAGAAGAGAAATTGTTCTTTTTTTAAATTCAGAACAACTCCACAATGTATTAAAACACGCCCCACATAACAAATACTCCTAATAACAAATTACGTCCATTTCATTCTTATTTATAGGATATTGACATCAAATGTTATGCTACGTCAACTTTTATAAACGATACTTTAAAATGATGGTTGTGGTGACATAAATTTGAACAATGGGTAAAAACTAAATCAGGTTGGTCGGCACCGGAGCTTGAATCCAGGATCTCCCGGAATACGAATCTCAAATTCTACCGCATGAATGGGTATTTTGAGGTAGATACTATAGGTCGAGAATGCCTTTTTTCGGGCGCTACGATGCCCTGAGTGACAGTTAAGTATGAAGAATGCACTTCAGCTTTTATCCAAAACAATATTCTGGATTCTTTCCCTATGGGATAAATAATTTTTTTTTTGTATGATGTTGTTATACAACAGAAATTGGTATGGCTGAGAAACATCAGAAATTTTTCACGTTCTGTTAACTTTTCTGCCAAAATTCTTCTTACCAATAATTTTTTTTCAGTGCCACCGCGTTGTCATTTCGACATTCTGGTATTCTCTCCTGGCATGGCGTTATTGTAACCCACTTCTGAGGTTGGAGCGCTATGAAGGCGGAGTTACGCTGCTCCGATTATATATATATATATATATATATATATATATATGAAAGGTGGTGGTGATGAAGGTAATGATGCGCCAGGAAAGGCCTTAGTCCTAAACTTAATGAATATGTCAATGATGGCCAGATGATGTTCGGGGGCCGTTTGGGCCTTAACGTTTCCTGACATTTGTCTTAGAGATGAGGAAAAACCCCGAAGAAACCATCACCCAGGAAACTTGTCCCGACCGAGGATCGAGTCCGGACCGGCTGCGTGACAAGGCAGCGCGCTACCTCGAGACCATAGAGGTGGACATAATCAAAAATAAAAATAGTAACATGGTATCACATGTATTAAAACTAGTAGTTTCTCTCAATTATAAGATCAATGGATAAGTATTTTAAAAAGCTTACTGCGAATTAAAACAAATTGATAATTGCGCCCAAACAGACATTTTGAAATTCTAATTTACCATTGCATAATATTTTATGGCCTCACTCTCCTTCCACACACCTCGAAGTGATAGGTCCCGCAATTTAATCCGCATAATTCCCATATACAATTTTGCCTCGGATGGTGCCTTTATTTTTTGGGCAAAGTTTCTCGTGGAAGCCATAGACTGCAAGACGTGTCACTGAGTGCCTCAAGTTTACGTTAACTTCCATCCAACTCCTCTCCATCTGTGCCACTGTTCCATAAGGCTGGGTCGATTTCGGCTCTCTAGTTCTCACGTTTCTGTGACACTGCCACTACATTTGCTGTGGTTGGTAGAATTAGTCATAACCTTAGGTCATCTACAAAGAACATTTTATTGGCTAGTTCAAAGAACAATCTACTAGGTGCATACGTTTAAAAAAAACACTGGCTTTGAGGCTTTCGATGAGTTTCAGCCACTCCAAGCTAAGAGACTCTCTTTCCAAAATAATTGTAGTCTATATGTAACATACAGATATACTTTGGCTTCGAATAACTTAATTGCTGTCTTCAGAAAAAGTTGTTTTACGTTTGGTATATCATTCATATCCAATGCCATCCTTTCATCTATATGTGCCGGAAGGAGCGACCTGATGTATGCAATGTTATTCCCAGATACCGGAAGAAATTTCCCGTGCGGATTCTTTCTCAATTGCATGTTATTACGTCTGTTGCTGCAGGTCTTCTCCTCTCGGGAACATTGCCAATTCCATTTTTCTTGTGTTTAGTGAGCACGTTCACATGTGTCTATTGCTTCCTGTAACTCTCGTCTGACGCTCCATGTCATCTGCATACAGCAAGTTACGTTTGCGTCTCTTCTCATTGCTTGCACTGACTCCTGAACATACACACTGAACAGGAACGAACTCATATGATCTCCTTGTAGAATACAAATAGTTCGTTCGATCCATCTGAAGCTCTCCGTGCTGTTTCTGAGTTTTAAGTGGTTTTCTATTAAAATATCAATTGAGTCTTGTGCGCCATGTTCTTAGCATTAACAGTTTTTCCACAAGTTTTCATCGATTCACGGTGTCCAATTCAAGGCTGTAATCGATGAAGACCACATTAAGCTTTCCCCAAAGCTTTTGCAGCTCATTTTGGATTGCCTTCATTAGGCATTCCACATCTTCGGAATCTGCACATCTGATATGAAAGTTTGTCATCCAATATACAGTCCAGTCTCTGTGTTACTAATTTGATCCTTCGAACACGATTCCTTGTTAGGCTCCTAGAGTATTAGGCACTCCCTTTCCTTTGTACAGGAATTTGAGTGTCGGTGGTCGCCAGCTCTTGGGGTGTCTACTAATTCCACTCATCTATTTAGGAGTGCTATCAGAGTCCCGGCCAAATCAGGAAGAAATATTTTGAAATATTTACCAAGAAGGCCATCTGGTCCCGGTGTTCTTTTGTTTTGTTTTATCACGAACTCTATTTTGGCTATCATGAAGGGATTCCAATGTGTCGAGTCGTCTTTTGTGGCTCGTTCAGGTCTTGTGTCCCTTGCAGCTAAGGTGCTGCTGATGTGTTCCTCCCATATATGTATATGCTGGGAATCTTGGTTGCCTGGGGGAAGGATGCAATATGGGTATTTCTCAATTTATTTTATTAATTCTTCCGTTTTCCTATCCAGATCGGTCATTATCCTCTCTAAGCGCTTTATATTTCTTTCTCTTCTCCTAGTAGATTTGCAGGTTCAGTAAATTAGCTCCTTCATTACTACGAGTTCTTATTTATTTAAGATATTCTGGAACTTGAATAGTTTATTTCCGTCTAACGCTTCCCTCTCTTATAATATCCATTTTGGAGTCCTCTAGGATTGGTGTCTATTTGATCTATGATGCCTGGGACATGAATTATGCAATAAACCATTTTAAATAATATATTATAAAGGTAATAGATTTTTTTAATTAGAATGTGTTAAAAAAATTAAAATTGTCATGGTATTATAATTATCGCCACAAACGAGAAAATATTAGCTCATAAAATGTAATTTTACTCTGTCATTTGGTGACATTTCATATAGCTTTCACGCTGTGATTTTTTTAACAAGGCTTATTTTTTTATCGCATATCAGATGCAACATTTCCAATTTCCTGCAAAGCACGCTGCTGTGTTTCAATTCGAAACATTTCCTCACCGAGAGAAACGCAAACTCTCTTTATAAATAGCGATATGCCTGGAAATTGATAAACTTTCTCTCACGTCAACCTACTGCGCACGACATGTTTTCATTCTCGAGAATACTATGAAGTCCCGATGTAACCCAATATTACAACATTTATTGTAGAATCAATTACGTAATTTTACTCTATACTCAGTGTGAACTATAAAATGTACTACATGTAACTATGAAGGCTGTCACGGCCGATGCCACACTTCTTAAATTTAGGTGAAGTGGCTGCGGTCTGCGAGATAAAATTTTCCTAGATTGTTTTTTACTTGCTGCTACGCCAGAGGTTAAAGTCTTTCCCCTCAGCTGTCGCTGGAAAGATATCTGTTGCTACGTTAGATGAAAGTTGAGGAAGTTTTTATCTCCTATACCACTTCGCCTGGAAAAACAATGAATCACGATTATGGTGTATACATTGTTTTCGTTTTATTAACAACGACAATAATAATCTATCTCTGTTTACCTTGGTTCAACCTCTCCCTTTGTATCTACATTATTTTGTACATCCCACGCCACCCAGGGACACGATCTGTCTGGAGAGGATAATTAACTTTGGATCACACACGAACTTTTTCGACCACACAAGGACATGAAGGGACTCCCTGAATATGTAATCACCTTAATATGGTGACCACCTCTTAAACAACACAATATTTAAGACAGAACGTGTCATTCACTCACTCATTCATACTAAATATGGTGAATATGTCATGGATAATTATGATGGCCAGATGATGGTCGGAGACCTTAATGTTTTCTTGACATTTATTGTCTTACAAATGAGGAAACTCCCCGATAAACCCTCATTCAAACACGAGTCTGATGCGTATGAGGCAAAGATGCTACCCCGACCCACAGCGCAGGACAACCCAACTATACAATGATAATAATAATAATAATAATATAATAATAATAATAATAATAATAATAATAATAATAATATCTCCTTTGCTTAGTTTAACCTCTCCCTTTGTAAATACTTTTATATACTCAGCCACGCGGACCTTACATGAATACGACCTGTCAGGAGACGATTTTTAACTCTGGAACACACAATACTTTTTTGACCGCACAAGAAGTTCGAAGGCTTTTTACGGATGAGTTAACTTTTTTAACACCGGGGCCACCTTGGAGAAAATAGAAACATTTATAATAAGACACAATAATAATAATAATAATAATAATAATAATAATAATAATAATAATAATAATAATTTTACTTGGGCCACTTGAGGTTTTAAGACTTTTCTATTACTCAATCAGATTGGTTCTTCTTTATAACTACAAAAAAAACTGAAAATCCATGGCACTGATCTAGGTTCAAACTTTTTATATTATTTATAGTCGCTTAAACATCAAGATAAAATCACGTTTTATGAAATATAGATGTAATCATTAATCTATGTTTATTTGTAAATGTGTTTTAAAACAATGCGAGTAAGACGTAGATTATTATAATGGTAATGTGGAGTTCAAAGACTATTCACACCTTAAAGTTTCCTGATATTTGTCTTGTAGTTGAGGAATAACCTCACCCAGAAAACGTGTCTCGACCGGAGAAACGTATCTCTAGACAGCATTATATTCCTTCAACTCTTGCTTTTGCAATTAATGGCATTTTTATATATAAAATGTATACTTTCTACTCATCTCCAGCGAAATGTCACGTCAAGTAATGAGATTATATGCAGCCCTATAAATCGAAGGAATGTGATATACATGGATAACGACTGACCAAGCTGTCGCACAATCATAGAGACAGATGAAATGAAATTATACAAAGTGGATGCCATAAGTATGGAGAAGTAATGTAATGAAGTTTTTGTCATTGGAAAACGAGAGAAACCTCGAGAAAACCCTACTCTGGCTCCGATTCGTCCACCACGAACCCCACATGGTGTATCGAGACGCGAACTCGGGACATAGAGGTAGAGAGTGAGTGTCTAACCACTTGTGCCACATAACCATTTAGTTTTTTTTAAATGTAAAACAAAAACCCTAGGTCTCAACCATTTCAATCAACTTATGTTTTTTGTGTCCACCGCGATTAAATTACCCTTTCTGTTTGACTTAGTTTTTAGAATCATATTTCTGGATGCGAGATTGGGAAGTTGTTTTTTACCGAAGCGAGGAAAATGTTTAAAAACCTCGCTAAAATCGCTCTGTGTTTTTTTTTTACTTTCCGAGATTCTGTGAAACACTTTACCAACTTACGTTGTACATTTTTTCTTGTGCGATGGTGTTTTCAAACTAATAAATAATAGTAAAATAATAACATATTTGTTGTACATATTTGCGTTCATTATAAACAACTAACATTAACTGTGTGGGCAATGTTTATTACTTCAAACTACAGCAGGCCGTGACTCCAATCAGTGATAAAATGACGGAAAGTACGTATTTATTGTTTTATATTGTTTCAAATAAAGTTCAGTTTAATTGATATGCAGTCATTTGTTTCATATAATGTATATTAACACTGCCTTTTGGATATATTTTCGTATATACATTTTACGTAGTATACATAGAGGGCAGTGATTTTACTTCCCACACGCGGTTTGTAATATGTAATATTACAGTATAGTTATTTAGGTTGGCAACCTCGAAATGTAGGAAGTTGAACTTTCAATAATTGTCGCCATTGCTGTAAGTACGACAACATGCACTATCGTGCAACAAAATTATATTGCACCATATACAACGAAAGGGTGAAATTGGATATGAATATAAAAAAACGCTAGATAAAATGTGGATGTTTCGGTTTTACCAATAATTAATTCCTGAATACAGTATTTTGGACTGGATATAGTGTATTACTTAATGAGTATTACGAATGATGAAAACATATAAAACAGTGTTGATTCAATGTGAAAAATGTATATTGTTTTTTCTGTGGTGCGTCTTCCAATAATCTGTTGCTTTTGTTACTGTCGCCCTCATTTTGTTAGATTTACGTAGACCCCATTCGGCCTAAAGGCCGAGTCGCTAATATGCTGGGATTATGAATATAACAATGAAGATAATAGTAATATTCTTCTTCTTCTTGCAAGGATTAAGCCTTTTTTGGTTCGTTCCGGCTCCAAGTATTATAGCTGCTATGTCCATCTCTTTCATGGGCGTCCCCGATCTCTTTTTCCTCTTGGTTGATAGTTCCGACTTTTCCTAGGCAATCTGTTGGTATCCATTCTGCAGACATGTTCATACCACTTTCTCCTATACTCTTCTATTTTGTCAAACTGATGAAATGAAATTGTAGTTCTTTACGGATATCTTCACTCCATTTTTTATCCATTAAAGTATATCCTGCCACAAATCGTAAATATTTATTTTCTGCTGCTTCTGTTCTTTTAATTGACTGTTTATTCAGACTCCATATTTCTGAGCCATACAATATTGCAGGTACAGCCAATACCCAATGAAATGTTTAATGTGTTTATTTTCTTACTTTCTTTCCCAGTGTTCTTTTAAGGATGCCTCATAAACACTTAAATATTTGTAATTTATTATTTGTGTCTTTTTCTCTATTACAACCTAAAGATACGCCTAGATAATTGAAATCTTTTACTTGTCTAGCATTTTGTCATTTAGTTCTATTTTTGTTCTTTCCATTTCTTTGCCACACTAGACCATTACTTTAGTTTTTGTTGAAGAAATTTCTGGATTGTAATCTTGTGCAATATTATTTAATTTAAAGATTGCTCTTTGTAAGTCATTCTCTGAAGAAGCCATTATAGCCTGATCATCAGCAAATAATAGTAATGAAAATATTATTATTACTATTAATTATGTTATTATTATTATTAATAGTAGTACTAGTAGTAATAATAATAATAATAATAATAATAATAATAATAATAAAATAATTAAACGAGAACCACAAATTAATATGTTCAAATTAGGCGTAGAAGTAATGTTTAAAGTAAAAGTGAATTTAGGTTTCCCTTAAATAATTCTAACTATGCAGCCGCTGATTTCCTGTAGTAGGAATTTCCAGTTGTGGCTTAAGTGGAAATTAATATATGATGTGGAGCGAAGGGATCTCCTATGTTGAGGTATAAGGTGTTCTGAAATAATGATCTTTATTTAGAGAAGATAGAGTACTAGCTTACCAGTTTAACATAATGATATTCCCCATACAGTTACTATTTTTATTCAACGGTACTCTTAACAGCTCAGGTTATTAAGATCACAATTCAGTTCTGAACGTGAAAGGGTCGATGAATTTTCGTCAATAAACCTCCTATTTCAGGTAATTTTACATCCCTAAGGACCAGTTTCACCAAGAGATGTAACCGTATTACGCCAGTTTAAGCTATGCATTATACATGGGGAAAACTGGCGTAATACAAATACCTCTCTTGGTGAAACTGGCCCTTAAGGGTCAATTTCACTAACAGAGGTAACTGTATTACGCTAGTTTCCCCGTATATAATGCATAGCTTAAACTGGCATAATACAGTTATCTCAGTTGGTGAAACCGACCCTAAATCTACGACATGGAATCCCCGACTTTACTTTCCTTTCCAGGGAAACCCTTAAAATGCATTTACCATGGCCAAGTTTAAATCTCGGGGACTAGAGGGAGCATGTATCACAAGTACACAAGGACAGATTGTGTCCAGTATATAAACAATTTACTCTAGTTTTAGTTTCGTTGACAAAACTGTTATTTATTATTTAAATTGCTTCCAGTTTGTTTTAAGTGTCATTCGTTTCATATAACCTGGCCAAGTGGAGCGTAGACCTGGGGTTCAGTAGCACTGTTGCGCTTGACAGACAACTTTCAAGAAACAAACCATTTAGTCACTTGACAGGTGGAGCCTCAAGTTCAAAAGCTATTTTCTCTTGTTGACTGAATGATCAATAATTGATGATACTATTTACGACTCTTCGTGATTGACCTCTAAGCGTAAAATTATTTGAACGTAATAATTGTAAAATGTTAAAATATATAAAAAAAGTACTTGATATATCAGTTGCCCTCTACTAAAATCAATTGTCATATAAAAAACCTTGAAGTAGTTAAAACTATGTAAGCCTTTCAGAAACATGTTCCATCTTTGGCATATCATTTGGCAATAATTGGCACAGGAGCGCGCCATAACTAAGTTGGTTCAGGCAATACAGCATAAACCTGAAAGTCGCAGGTACGAGTTCCGATGGAATTAGGATTTTTTAAATTGGCCTTATCCTTCAGGTGCCACTAGGGCCCTAGGCTCTACACAGCCTTTAACTGAAATGATTACCAGACTATGTTTTGCAGGTAAACGCAACCGTAACGCAGGATTGACAACTCATCTCTTACCGATTGTTTAGATAGATGGGACCCCAAGGACCACTAGGTCTGTAGTGGGATCATTTTACCTTTCCTTTAATGATAGGCCCATGCTACATTATAGTAAAAATGTATGATTCCCTTAGCAAGGTTGTATAAAATACGAGTCATAAATTGTGAAAGACATTTATATATAGTAAAACTAGGAGCATTTAAAATTTGGTCCTAACTAATAGGAATTCGAGGATGATGGGCTGTGAGTCATAATTATAAAATAGTATTACATTATAGGCAATATGTGTTTTAAATAAATATAAAGTTGAATTCAACTTATTTTTAGATACTACAATGACTGTGCCCTGATGTTTAAAATTTTAATTTAATTTGTTTTGTTTTCCCCCAATAATATTACAAACAGTGAAAGACCCACATATAGCGCCAATTGTATTCTAGGAATAACACCATTATTATCAATTAGCGGACCCAGATTCGATTCTCAGTTGGTTTTAATTTCCTGGTTGGGGTTTTTCAGGGTTTTCTTCGAACTCTAAGGAAAATTACATGAAATTCGGGCAACTAGGCCTACTTCCACGAAAATTCGCCAGCCTCATAATAACCATCAGTCCATCGCTTATTTTAGGAGAAATTAACTTTTAACAACAGAGCCATCTAGTTATCATTAGAACCAGATCGATATGGTTCGATGGAAGACTTAAAGATAGCGACGGTTTCTTTAAAGTTAAAGTTTACGGATGAATTTTAAAAACAAAATCTAAACTACGACCATTGATTTTTAGATTTTTTGTAATGGAGACAATAAAAAAATTCAAAACTAGGTCGTGCTTCAGACTTTGTTTTCTCAACATCCAGCTCAAAAACAAAAGATGTCTCTAGAGTTTCACATAACATTGAATTTCACAGTCCAGACATTACAATACCTCCTAGAGAAAAGTCCCGATATGAATATTGTGAAGCTACTATAAATAACAAACATTATGAAGGATGAAACTAAAGATGACAAAGTGCAAAGTATTTTAGATTAAAAGTGTGTATATAAAACTGTTGGAATCCACTTAAAGCTCGTAATTTTAAAATATTTTTAAAATTGTAACAGGTGATATGCAATTATATTTGTTTGAAACGTGTTGTTACGTGTAATTAATAATTGTGAATTGCTCGCACGTCATTCGGTATCATTAGTAATTAGATTTGAAGCTCTCGTTTATTGGAAAAAGCTTAACGAGTTAAATAATTGCAAAACAAATAGCATTGTATATGTAAATACGTAAGAGTTCCACCCAACTGAAATGCAAAGAGAGACTTTAGGTAAATAGGATTAGTGTTGCAATGAGAGAAGTGAATCGTGTTTAATCTATATGTGTAATTTTGCTTCAAAAAATATCATGAGCACCGATATATATAAGGTCATAGTTCATCTCCTGTCATTGATTTCACTCCTCTTCCCAAAAAGTGATCTCCTAATAAACAAAAATGTTATTCTCCTTTTTGTTTTAGGTTCATGACCTATTCCATCCAGAATTAATAGTCCCTCCATCTCTCTTTTTTTTTTTGCCTTCCGGGTGTCCTCCCATCTTCTGGTAACTTATCTCTTGCTATGCGTACAATGCTATCTGGTATCATGCGAGATATAAGTTGATTCCATCCAAATCTTGTGTTTTCCACCCATTCACCCATTGCCTGAATATTCAGCTGCATTCTTATTTCTTCATTTATAATTTAATCTTTCCTTGACTTACGTAACAATCTTCCTCATAATATTAGTTCCATTTATTTCCAAAGTTTGATTTTGTTTCGGCAATACCTGGTGTTGTTTCGGAGGCATACGTTAATATTGAGTGTATCACTGCTTTATGTATTATTAAGAATTATAGTTAGACCAAAAATATCGTTAATTACAAATAATATTTCTATGAAAGAGGGCAATGGAAACTTCTTGTAGGAAAACAAGAAGGAAATCCCCCAATAGGTGTACCAACAATGAGATGGGAGAAAAACATTGACCGTAATTGTGGGAGATTATTAGGCTATACAGGGAATGGTTGAAAAAGAGTAGCTTATAATAGGGATGTATGGAACCTTATGTTCGGATAGCCATGAACCTCCGGACTCTGTAGTGCCCAATGAGTTTGTTTAAAAGTTTTCTTCTTTGTTGTGAGAATAATCTTGACCTACGTAAAGAGGTAACTTCAGTTATGTCGACTTCGAAACAAGTTAAAGCCTTAATTTTTCTTACGATTGACATTTAAAAACTTAAATGCGAATGAAAAAAAAAACAAAATTGCCGATATAATTTTAAATTATTTTTCATCTTATTCTTCTTTTTCCCGCGCTCCCATTTTTTTCTCTTCTTTCTCTTTTTCGCCTCGTCTCTTTCCACTCTTCCTCCTCTCTTTTTTATCTATATATTATGTTTCGCAGGAAGTAAATTCCGAAATTCATTGACGTTGTTTTAACACGTCTTTTCACATCATTTCCGTTGGTTTTTATATAAATTCGTAGGCTTTCACGGCTGGTTCCTGTTTCGTAAAATCGTCTACCGTAGCAGTAGACAAATCGTCGAGTTTTATTAAAACTAGACCTGTAAGACGATTGTAAGAATCATTTTCTCTATTGCATTATAATCTCAAACTATTATAACTCATTATTTTTATGCCATATTATTAATGTGTTCCTTCACTTTAATGTGCTTCGTCCTTATCCCATTTTCCATGTGTATAATTCTCAGCAAGAGCAATTCTGATTTTTTCTTGATTATTTATTTTAAATTTTCACTAATATCTTCATTCCCATTGGTTTTTTCTCGATTGCAAATTTTAGTTTATAATCTAAAATAGATCTTACTATATATTTATTCTGTTCCTTCTTCTTCTGTTTATAATTCATCTGGTTTATTTTTATTCTTCTTCAAATAGCACTATATCTTGGCCATCTCAAAAACTTTTTCAAGTCATCCCTATCCTGTTCTAAGTTGTTTTCAACGAATAATGACTAAAAGATTACTACTGTACCGCTGAAAAATTCCATATATCCTATTCATGCAATTATTTTCGATTTAATTATTTTTATAACATAAGTAAAGTGATCCCACTACAGGCCTCAGGAGGCCCTTGGGGTAGCAGGAGGTTAAGGCTCCCACTTTTTCTAGACAATCGGCACTTTATGTCAGCCGGGTTGTCAGCCCTGCGTGACGGCCACCTTTACCCCCAGAACAAGCGTCTGGTACTCATTTACGTTAGAGGCTGAGTCGACCCCAGGGCCATAGTGCCGCCAGAGGGTTTGGGTCAGTTTAAAAATCCTGACCCAAACGGGACTTGAACCCTCGACCCTCCGGCTTGCAGCTCAGTGCCTTAACCACTACGCTACGGCGTGCCCCTTTTTAAAACATTCCTAAGATTTATTAATCTAAACCAAGTAATTCTGTTTTATTTGGTCCAAAAATGTTCCGTTTAAAAATAATCTTCAAAGTCATAAATGGATAAGCTTCTTTAAATCTTAGAAAAAGACTCTTTGCCAAAAATGCTAAAATTATTCTCAAATAAAAAAAATCTATTTAAATTATTTTTAACATTTTTTTTTTTCATTCAGGGTCCACGTTTCATATACTGTATATAAAGGACGATATGTAGGGTACAGTCGATGTCTGTCACTTTATTTATTTTTATATTTTCTTGTACTCTCATTATAACTCTTAAATTCGTAATGTATCCTTTTGGATACGTCAATTTGTTCAGTTAATTTAATATTTTAAATAAATTAGAAGAAAACGAACAAAAAGAAACAACTTAAATGTGTATATAATTATACAATATACCTAAAATAACAGTTACACAAGGTTCCGTTTTCACTGCGATCCGCCATATTCAAATAACTAAGAAAATAAATTTGCGTTTTGCCAATTTAAGGGTTAACTTACACTTTTCATGTAATATATGTAATGCTTTAATATCTTACTGTGCTATTCTATGAAAGTAAAACTGTATCTGACATTAAGGGAAGAAAACAAGCTGAACATACATGTACAAGAATGGGAACCTAAGGCGTATATTCGGTTCCATACGAAATGAGAATGGAAGAAGCTTCACAATAAGAAACTTCATAATTTATATTCTTATCCTAATATTAACAGGACCATTAATTCTAGTAGATTGAAACGGGCAGATCATAGAGCTAGAATGGGTAACAATGGAGTGTTTTCAAACTTTTTATTGGAAGATCCTTGAGTAAAAGGCCATTATGAATGTCTAGGCGTAGAGGAGAATAACATATGGATGAATCTAATGGAACTGAATATCGGAAATACAGACTTCATAGTGTTGGTAGAACATAGAGACCACTGGATGGCCTTAGCAAATGTTACATTGAACGTACAGGTCCCATAGAATTATTTTACTGTTTTAAAATATTATTCTACTAAATAGCCAAGCACATTGAAAATAGAAGGGAGTTTTTCATAAGTAATGTTGTGTGTCTGGTTGAATTTTAAAGATTGTATTTACTATACGTTTGTTCTAATAGACGTACAATCAAGTGAATCTTTATTATCAACAATTCGAATGGTTACATCAATTTTTAACAATAGTGCGTTCTGTCGTAAACAATGGCGACCATGATTATAGTACCTATAAAGTTTTATTTTTAAGGGGGGTAGAATTTAAGTTGGAATATATCTAATTTGCAGTTTGTCAATACCTAGATCTCGGGGTTGTCAACCTATAAATAACTATACTGTAATATTACAAATTACCTACCTAGTGCGGGTAGTAAAATCACTGCCCTTTAAGTATACTACGTACAATGTATATACAAAAATATATCCAAAAGGTAGTATTAGACCTAATAAACAATGTACGAAACAAATCAGTGCAATTTAAATGAATTTAACTTTATTTGAAACAATATAAAACAATAAATTCGTACTTTCCGCCATTTTATCCTTGATTGGTGTCACGGCCTGCTGTAGACTCAACACAATTTTTTCGGTATTTACGATATAAACATTGGCCAGACTATTAACGTTAGTCAGTTGTTTATAATGAACGCAAATATTTCCAACAAATACGTTATTATTTTACTATTATTTATTAATTTGAAAATACCATCATGCGAAAAAGAATGTACAACGCACCTTTGTAAAGTTATTTACAGAATCTCGGTAATTAAAAACGTCTCTATCACTCGGTTTTTAATACTCGTATTTCCTCGCTACTGTAAAAACCACTTCCTAGCCTCACATTGTAATATACTGTTGAGGATCACGACTACACCCGATATTGAACGAACATCCATATCAAAAAGTCAGGAATTGGGAGGAATCGAACTGCTATCACACCCAGCATACAGCCCTCATCTCGTGCCTTCAGCCTGCCATCTGTTTCGATCCATTGCTCATTTCGCTCATTTGTTGCGTAAAATTTCGAAAATATTGAAGCTATGGAAATTGGTCTCAACGAATAGTTCGGATCAAAAACCAAATACTGGTACCGTAGCACGATAATAAATCTCGGTGGAAGATGGCTCAAGACTATAGAGTCTCATAACTACTTTTAACAGTAGGTCTAGTTTAATTTCTTGTTACAAAAAAATCCAAATATTTTTTAAAGACTGTATTACATATGAGATATTACCTATAATAGAATTGAATAAAATTACAAGGGTACTGTCAACAATTGCTCACCGAAGCCTGCCTTGAAATTTGTTCCAGAGAAGCGTTCTGATGTACCATGGCCGTATCCAAAAAATTATAACTGCAAGGCACAGAACTAGAATCCAGCAATGGCAACCCACAATACGAAGCAGATGGACGTCCCTGCTTGAATAGAGCTGAGTGTAATAAAGCGGGACACTGTGAGGACGGCAGATCCAATCTACCAAGTCAAGAGTTGTATATTACTTCCCTATAGTTTAAATGAGAGATTTGGCGCTGGATTTAATTGCTTTGCAGTTAAAAGTAACAGATACCCAAAGTGCTTCCTGAAGCCTGTTCTGCTGTACAGTATTGGGATCACTTTATATGTTTACCCATGCTCATCATATCTTCAAGTAATTTTCATACGTCGATAATTTTGCACGAAGTCGTGTGATTCTGATATTCCAAGATGTGTTAGGTCAATAGTGCTTTCAAGACCGTTCTAGTTCAAGGCTACAATTATTCATTCTTTTCCGCTTGTGGATTATTTTCTCCTCTGTGTTTCCAGGCAAAGTCTCTCGCGTTGAAAAGGTTAATTAAATTGTGTTAGTTAATTGACATAAAATAACTGGGGAGATAAATGCGACATCTGGTGGCACATTGATAAGGTGAAAAGTCAGACTGTGACCCGAATTTCAGATAAAATCAATGATGGAAGAGAATCGTAATCTAATATTCATTACAGTAGCTGAGTGATTTTCTGACTAATTAATTAGAACGATTGTTAACACCTAATCACGTGTTGTCAAACTAGAAAAAATATTAGGAAGCAAATATAAGTTCAACTGAACTCGTACTGGAATGTCCGTCACATAGGAATTGCGTAAACCAAGAGAATTCCTCAGCAAGTCGATTTTATGGTCCCAATTTTGCTGGTTTACGGAATATGTAATACTTTTATTAACTTGAAGAGATTCGTTTTCTGATGCCAGCTTATTTAAAAGTGTCAGACTGCAGTGAAAACAAATCATGCATAATCATAACTTATTACTAGGGCTAGGATTTTTATGTAATAAAAGATAAGATTGCAATGCAGATAGTATATATTATTGTCTACCGCTGTGGTCTCGAGGTAGCGTGCTACCTTGTCACGCAGCGGGTCTGGATTCGTTCTCCGGTCGGGACAGTTTTTCTGGGTGAGGTTTTTATCGGGGTTTTTCCTCGCCTGTAAGACAAATGTCAGGAAAACTTTAAGGCCCAAACGGTCCCCGAAATCATATGGCCATCGCAATCATCACCATTCATATTCATCTTAGATTAAGCTTAGGATTAGGCACTCTCCTGACGCACCACTATCATCATCATCATCACCCGTTATATCATCGGGGCAATGCAACCCCGCCATGCCAGGAGGGAACACCAGGAATGTCGAAAGACAACCTGGGGCATTTAATATCTTAATATATAAAAATTTCGTGTCACGTTGTATGTCCGCGATGGAATCCTAAACTACTGAACCGATTTTAATAAAATTTTGCACACTGTTTGCAGTTTGATCCAACTTGAGACTTAGGGTAGTTTATAACTAAATTTATAGTCGCTTTATTTTTCTATTGCAAATGATTTGTTTATTATTTAACAAAGAGTTATAATTATCTGTGAGTTTCATACGATTCTAACAGATGGCGGTGTAATTATCTGTAAGTTCCATACGATTCTAACAGATGGCGGTGTAAGGTAATTTGGTAAGGTAATTGGTTTATTATTTAACAAAGAGAGATCCAGATGGTTGTGCTTTTTGTTGCAACCGCGAATTTCAATTGAATTACAAATATTGATTATTTCATAATTTAAGTGTGTTCAGTGTTTATTTTATTTTCAATATTATTAATTTCGTGTGTATTAGTTATAAGTAATCTGGCTGAAAGACAGCAACTTAATTTAAATTTTTAACGTATACCTTAGCCATAGCAACGCGTGGCCGGGACTTCTAGTATATATATATTATTCAACTGTTAGTGTGTGAAACCAAAAGAAAAGACAGTCAGAAGTCTAACTTCTCATTATACTATTCAACTCTTTGTGTGTGAAACAAAAATAAAAGATAGTCATAAGTGTAACTTCTCATTATATTATGTTGCAATCTTAACTTTAAGTACATAAAAAATCCTAGCCCTACTTATTACCTATTTGCATACTGTTGTACAATTTGACATCAGTTTAATAGCATATTACAATGCGAAGTTGGGAAGTGTTTTTTTACAGAAGTGGAGAAATGATTAAAAACCGAGATTTTTAATTTCTGAGATTCTGTAAAACACTTCATATTGTCCATTATTTTTTGCACGATGATGTTTTCAAAATGATACATAATATGAAAATAATATCTTTGTTGGAAACACCCTACTGACATTAGCAGTCTGGCCAATGTACATACGGTAAATGCCGAAAATAATTTTATTGAGACTACAGCAGACCGTGACACCGACCACATATAAAATGGCGGCAAGTACGAATTTATTGTTTTATATTGTTTCAAATAAAGTTCAGTTCATTTAAAACGTAGTTATTTGTTTCATATAATGTATAATAACACTACCTTTTGGATATATTTTTCTATATACGTTATACGTAGTACACACTAAGGGCTGTGGTTTTACTTCCCGCCCTAGGTAGGTGTTTCAGTATAGTTATTTACTTATTGCTTATAGGTTCGCAACTCCGAAATTTAGGAAACTGAACTTTCAATCATGGTCGCCACTCCTGTAAGTACGACAGAACGCACTGTCATGTAAAAACAATATATACCAATTCATTTTTCCAGTACTTCATTAAAGATATTTTTAAAAATTAAGGTATTGTTTCTAATAACATTCATTGTCAATTTAAGGGTTATTAAATTTAATAATATACACTGCGACGAACTAAACAATGCGGCTGCTAGAGTCAATTTTTAATTTCGAATTTCAAGTAAACATCCACTTCTAATGGATTTCTTTCATTTCTATAGAATCCCTTTCTCTATTTATTATAACAGTATATACTGAGTTTCGTTGTGAAACATCGAAACTTGCTACCGATAGAGCGTTTTTTTTTTTTTAATTTTGGTTTCGCGTGATCTCCTGTTCCTAATGATCCGATTTTGCTGGTTAATGAACTCTACCTTAATTTTTGAATTAATTGTTATATATCAAGTTTGGTTTCGATGAAATATAAATTGCGACCGCTAAGCCTTATCGAACACACATTATATAAATAAATAAAATATTTATATTTTTATTTGTTTATTTATGTATTTATTATGGTCATTTTCGGTTTCTACTAGACACGACCGGTGAATATCTGTATTTTTTTAAATATTTTAATGATAACAATCTCCTACTGAATTCGCTAAATGCTGTGCAAATATACCAGTACTTAGATGTTAATTTTAAATATTTTAAATTATATTGTTCTAAAACTACAGATAGAACAGCAACAACTGAAGAATAAAAAAAATTTAAAAATGCACGTTACCATAATTGTATGATTAATTGTAATAATCTGAAATGTACGCACATTATATTTAAATAAAGAGAAGCCTGGATGCCCTCCCAAATATAGAGTCATCCGAAAGCCAAACTTGGCAAGATCCCGCGTGATCGACTATTCCGATTGAGGTTTTAAGCGGTTTCCCTCAATCCAAAGAGCAAATGCTGGAATAGAACCCCAAAAAGGTCCGCTTCCGACTTCACTCTGCTAATTAACTTCAAATTGAATTCAAAATTTAAACCGGGGCTAATGTATTTTACAGGAACCGGGGGTTCTACCTATTAAGGAGGACCAAAATGGATCGCTCACCGCCAACACTTAAGTGATAGCCGCAGAGCTTTCCATCTATCTATCTAATTTGGCAGAAAAATCGTCAATATGCAATCAAGTTATAAAAAAATCAAAATAAATGTGCTTATTTATAATATAGGAACATATTATGTTTACTTTTGTAATCAGAGAATTATTTTTAAAAATTCTTCCCTCCCTCTGAAAATTAACTAGTAATTAACTAACTAAACTCACTCACAGGTACTATCGAACCCGGATATTCCAAACTACAGTTGTTCTCCTTCAACCCAAAATGATTTCTCGCCAGAGGTTCCTGTCTAAAGCATATTCTTTCCTCAAATCTCTAGCTTCCATACTTCTCCTCATTCTATCATCCAACTTTCTGTCGGTCTGCCTCTTAATTTCTTCCATTAGCTTTCCAATCAAGGATCTTCTTTGGTATTATGATACAATACCAAAATTACAATAATAAAAATAGTAATAATGATGATGATAATGATGATAATAATATTATTAATAATATTATTAATAATAATATTAATAATAATATTAATAATAATATTAATAATAATATTAATAATGATATTAATAATGATATTATTAATAATAATAATAATAATAATAATAATAATAATAATAATAATAGTTCATAGCAATATTTATATTTTACCTTTTTTAAATCTAAAATATTGTAATTTACAAAAACGCACTTAGAATATTCAAGAGGCTTTAATATTTCGTAGTATAGCTACATGATGGAATTAAACTCTATTTTTAATCTCTTTTCTTTTTTGTAAATGAAGGGGTATTTTCATTTTTATTTCAGGCTTGTGTTGTAAAATGTTATTGCACGTATACAAGTGACTTAGCCACTCGTAATAACTTAATTTTTATTTCCAACAGTCAACCATTTCCCACTTATAATAATTGTGCGAAATTTGTTGCAGCTTTGGTTGACACTAGCGGAAAAGCATCTACAGGAGAGAGGAGTAGACTGGAGTCACGCAGAGCGGTTTTGTTTCAACGAGTGGAGCAATCCAGATGATGATGAACTGGGTGTACAAATCGTAAAGGTAAGCTTTAGGGTCACTTCAGTATGCCACTAGAATACATAGGCTCAATTCTGGATATGCATACAATTATGCTTTACAGGAACTCTTGTCGTCCGAAATCCTTTCCAGAAACTTCAAACTGAAATTATATAAAACTATTATTCTACCAGTTATATTATATGGATGCGAAACATGAACACTGACTTAAAGGGAGGAAAGGAAATTAAGAATATTTGTGAATAAAGTTCATAGGAGAATTTTTGGATAAAAGAGATATTGAACAGACACGTGAATGGAGAAGACTACAAACAGTGAGCTAAATGGTCTTTATAGGAAACCAGATATAATAAAAAAACAATTAAGTCTCGTAGGCTGCGATGAGCAGGACATGTGGCACGAATGAGGAATGAAAGACGAGCATGGAAGCTTCTTGTAGGAAAACCAGAAAGAAAACGCCTAGTTGGTAAACAAGAATGAGGTGGGAGAATAACATTAACCATGATTTGTGAGAAGTAGATTATAAAGGGGATGATTGAAAAACATTAGCTCAGGATAGGGATCCATGGAGAGTTTATGTCCGCGCGGCCATGAACGTACGAGTTCGATAGTGCTAGTGAGTTATACTGAAATCCAACTTTAACTAAATTTGTTTGCAACATTGATGTAACTTCAATATTTTTAAGATCAGTACCGGTACGGTGTTCTGATCGTTTATGGTCTGTTTATTTGTCAAAAGTTACATCGAGATTAGGAATTTGATCTGAATGAGCATATCTTTGGCGCTCCCTGGATTGTATAAGCCTACATTTAAAAATTGTAGACTTGGTTAGATTTTAACACAGAAATTCTGAATTTATTGTGGAGGACCATATTAATGAGCTATACAAAAAGCCTTTTTAAAACCCATAGTATACATTATTTATAATTTTCTAATGACTTCGTTGTTTATACTTTGTCTTCCTCTCATTTCTAAATTAGAATTTGAAAACACAAGACAACACATCTACAAACATTTATTTGCATTTTACAAGTACATTACTATAACACAAAATTAAATCAGCAACCAGAATATGTCAAAATACATAGCATTTTATCGATACAACAAAGTATTAGCTAAGTCTTCTTTAAAAAAATTTAAATAATAATAATAGCTTTATTTTACCTGGCAGAGTTAAGGCCTTAAGGCCTTTTCTACCACTCAACCAGATTTTTAAAAATTCAAAAAATATTCTTACATCTAAATTACAATAAACGAGAATATTACTTGGTATATCTACAAGATAATAATAATTATTTACAATATATTTTGATTTAATCTACATTTAACGAATGAAATATAAATTTACAAGATAGAAAAATGAAAAAATACCATTAATGACATAATCATAGTCACTTTTCTTTGTAAATCTTCTACAATGCAATTATTTTAAATTATTTGGCGTAATAGGCGTAAAAGGTCTTTATCCTAAAAACCGGCTGCTGGCCTTGAATGCGCATGTGCAATTTACAGAGATTGATGATCATCCGCCCAGAATAGGGATGACATTTCGTGAGCATATCGGGTCCCCCAGTGTTTATAGCTGGTTTTCTTAATCAGGAGCTGCTGATTATTGTAGCAACCCAAATACCTTATAATCCTGGGTAGGAACTGGTCCATACTGGCCGAAATTTCATGAGAAAATCTCTTCCCCCATAGAGATTCAAGACAGCGCAAGTCCTATAGCTCTAGTCAATGCTAAGACCCTGGAATTTTCTTGGCAAATGAAAATGCAATATTATATCGGGCCTAAACATTCACAAGGAGTGAAATCTCGAATTTGGAGAACTATAAGGTATTAGGCTCTTAATTTATTGAACCTCTCATTACAATGATTTCTATGATATTTTTTTCTGAAATGAAAATACTTAATTGTGAGAATATTTTTGTAATTTTGGACACCACATTCTCGTTAGATACAGCTATAAAATGTTGATGTATAGGCCTAATATTCAGATAAAAATCTTTATTTTCATATTAGCATATCAAATGACAGAAATGTGATACGTGTTTATTATATAGTGAACAATTATTGTAAACAATGACTTCCTAGGATTACTTACCTAAGGAATTCAAACCATAACTTAAACACAAGATCACAACATAGTCTCTTGGTTAATATACCGCAACATAGGACATCACATCACTCCATGTCATATACCATCTTCACTTCTCGCAACTGGAATTCCCTACCACAAGAAATAAGGGGCTGCCGGACATTGGCATCTTTTAAAAGAAATCTAAATTTATATTTGCTCTAACCTCGACTTCATTATTACCCAGTGTAAGGTATATATATTAATTGGTGTTTCTCGTATAATTTATCATATTTATATTATTATTATTATTATTATTATTATTATTATTATTATCGTATCATTATTGTTATTACCCTGTAAAATGTTGTTTGTACATGAAATTTACATTGCTACATTTATTGTATCTTTAACTGTTATAATTAGTATAGTGTATATCTATATTTGTCAAATATTTATTTGTATTTGTGCTGGTTGAGTGGAAGAGAGGGCCTTATAGCCTTAACTCTGCCATAATAAATAAAGTATTATTATTATTATTATTATTATTATTATTATTATTATTATTATTATTATTATTATTATTATTATTATTAAAAGAATAGCTAAGCTACACTGCCTACTAGATCATGACTCTCTTGAGGTAGTCAAATGCCTCGTCATCTAAGTGACGCGCATGAATGGATTAACGAGATTCCCTCTGTCCCTATTTATTTAGCTCTTAAGGGATGTTACATGTAAAATTATAAATTATATAATTAAATGGCTTTTATTTAGTTAATATGTAGGTAAATATAGCCAAATTAATTCCGCTGTTTACTAAATTTTAACTTTAAAAATAAATAATAATTTACCACCTCTTCTTTAAAGTATTAAAACAATTTGTAGGATTCGGGTAAAATTACGTTGTATACATCCCATACGGCACTCATAGAGACATGGGTACTCCCCTAGCAGGAGGTCAATTTAGTTACGCTAATTTCTCTAAAGATGTCAGTCAGTGACATGTGGTCGGCACATCACTTCAAAAAAGTTACATTAAATATATTTAATCTGTACTCCTTTCTTTGTTATTTCAAAGTATATATTTATTTATTCTTGAGAAGTTAAATTGATCAGTTTTATTTTTCACTTACCCAGGACAGACATTATCGCATTACAACGATCAATATTTTTTATTCAATGCCACCAATTTGTAATTTTCGACATTTCTGATATTCTCTCCTAACATAGGCGTATTGTAACCCACTTCTGAGGTTAGGGCGCCTGAAGGCTGGGTTACGCTGTCCCAATGATATGATGGGTGATGATGATGATAATGATGCGCCAGGAGAGGTCTTAATTCAAAAGTTAATCTAATGAAGTGAATATGACAATTATGATAATGATGGCTAGATGATGTTCGGGGACCGTTTGGGCCTTAAAGTTTCCAGACATTTGTTTTATAAATGAGGAAAACCGCGGAAAAAACCTCACCCAGTAAACTTGCCCGGACCAGGGATCGAACCCGGGCCCGTTGGGTGATAAGGTAGCACGCTACCTCGAGACCATAGCAGTAGAATTTAAACATTTAAATTTTAAAAAAAACTCCAACAGGTGAATTAACAACTTTTATTTTTAATACATCTGTGAGTTTTATACTTTCGTTATGTTATATATATATATATATATATAATTGAGGAGAAGGAATTAAAGTGGTTAGGACATGTTTTAAGAATGGAAGATGAGCGATGGCCAAAGCAACTATATAAATGGCATCCGACCAGAAAGAAGAAAAGAGGGAGACCAAAGTTAACATTGAAGGAAAACATGAAGACAGTAATGCAAGCTAGAGGGCTAAGCATCGAAGATTCCCAAGATCGTAGGCTTTGGAGGTTTGGCACGGGAAGATGGCATCAGCTGTAAAAACCCGAAGTTAGATAGAGATAGTTATGTTATATAAGTACAATTTAGTCAACGTACTTAAACATATATTTTTCTGAAGCAAAGAAAGTTTTAAAATAGACAGATTTGCAATAATCCCAATGGACGATGTTATCTAGGAAATATTAGACGTGGCTCTTTATGGCCCTCACTCCTTTGGAAACATTTCACGTACACTCAAAGAGAGCATCCCCACTGTTACAAATCTTGTTCACTCAAGTATTCCCCGGGGATCCTACATGTAGTTCATGGTGAAAATATGTTACGCTCTCAGTTCTCATGTTTCTCCATGACTTTCATATTACGTCACCATGTTAACATGATAACAGAGACCTTTCATTATTGTTAAGAGATTGCTTTTAGGAAACCGTAAGTGAAATATGTACGGTAACTCTTAATAAATTGTATTTCCACGATAAGAACATTGCTTATGGTATTTTTGCACTATGTAACTAATATTGTATACTTACTGTTATTGTTGATGTGCATCTTAATTTGACATTCACGCATACAATCTTGGTTGCTATGAAAACAAAAGAAATCTCAATTCTTTAAAAATTACCAAAAGCACTAGTGCGGTAAGTGAAAACATTTATTTCAAATGTTGGTAGTGATACTGCAATTTGTATTAATTTCGGTATTAATTCTCCATATCCAGCTTTCCACGCCTCTTCTATTTCATCATCAGTCTAAAACTATCTCCATAATCAGAAATAAATTGCAAATCAAATTGGTTTTGAAGTTTTAATAAATCTAAGATGGCGACATGACCAACAATACTTATTATTTCTACATAGTAACACATATAGCCGATTCACCTTCTGAAATGTAACATTTATCTTCAATTATATTTATTAATATTTTAGCTAATATCTTAATTACTAAAATAAATACACATAGTGCAAAAAAATAGTATGCAATACCCATGTAGTAAACATAACGGAATCTCGGAAATATAAAAAAACTCGGCGCAAGCGCCTCGTTTTTTTTTTTTTTTTTTAACTTTTCTTCGATCCGTATCAAGTTTCTCGTATCGCAATATACTATTATTTAATTTTCATTTGTATTTAAAGATACTATCAAATGTAAAGTTAGAGACTTTGAAAGTTATTGTATCTGGCATTGCTAGAGATTTGTAAACACGGAATAAAGAAGAGCGAATTATATATTTTTTTCGTAGTGATTGCTATATTCTAATGTAACATACTTGTATGTTTGTCCTGATGAGTATAAGAGAAAACTACATGTCTTCAACTCAACCAGATTAGATAAATAAATAAATAAATAAATAAATAAAATATTCAGCCTTCATTTACAAATATCAAAATTTATTTGAAGCATCGAAATAAAAAAATGTTATTGCTATAAAGTAAAACATTCTCGTTAAAAATACTTCCTTGTTATTGAAGCCGTAATATGGTATTTCGAGCGATGCCCTGCTGTTTATGATAGAGAATTGTATACAGGGAAAGAAAAAGTAACATCACTGGGAGCCTGAGTGGAGAAGACGGTATCTCACTAACATATAACGTTAGAGGTCTCGGGTTAAAATTCTGGTGCAGGCGTTAAGTTTTCTTTACATGTAATATTTGGCCTTCATTGTTAAATGCCAACATTTAATTATAACATCGAACTAAAAAAAGTTGCTGTTATAAGTAAAATATTCTCATTAAAAATGCTTTATTTTTATAGAAGTTGTAAGATGGCACTGTGAGCGATGTCTCACTGCTTCTTATGATGGATAATTGTATAGAGAAGGGAAGAAAAGGAAAAATAAAGTAATGTTTTCACTGGGAACGTAGGCGAAAATGGTAACCATTACTCTACCAGTAATCGACTCGCGCCATAGAAGTTTTTTAAGAATAAATAAAAAAAATGTGTAGTTTGCATAACCTACAGATGAATTCATAATTAAATCTTGTTAAAAATTAACAATAATCCATATTTAAACAATGTTTCATGTATAATAATTATTATTTTACTATCACAGAATTAATATGTTTAATATAGGCCTATATATATATATATGTCTTAATATATAAAAATTTCGTGTCACGTTGTTTGTCCGCGATGGAATCCTAAACTACTGAACCGATTTTAATAAAATTTTGCACACTGTGTGCAGTTTAATCCAACTTGAGACTTAGGGTAGTTTATAACTAAATTTATAGTCGCTTTATTATTTAACAAAGAGTTATAATTACCTGTGAGTTCCATACGATTCTAACAGATGGCGGTGATTATCTGTGAGTTCCATACGATTCTAACAGATGGCGGTGTAAGGTAATTTGGTAAGATAATTGGTTTATTATTTAACAAAGAGATCCAGATGGCTGTGCTTTTTGTTGCAACCGCTAATTTCAATTGAATTACAAATATTGATTATTTCATAATTTAAGTGTGTTCAGTGTTTATTTTATTTTCAATATTATTAATTTTGTGTGTAAGTATCAGTTTTAAGTAATCTGGCTGAAAGACAGCAACTTAATTTAAATGTTTAACGTATATCTTAGCCACAGCAACGCGTGGCCGGGACTTCTAGTATATATATATATGGAATGATGCTGAATGGAGTGTTACGGAATAGACATATAACCAGAAAAAATAAGTTAGAAATATATAATTCAATAGTGAGAAGTGCTGTCTCATATGGAGCTGAAGTTTGGAAATTCAACAAAAACTTAGAACGAAATCTTTTGTCGATGGAAATGGATTTCATAAGGAGAGCAGCAAGGTGTTCAAAATTAGAAAAAATAAGAAATACTGTCATACGATAAAAAATGAATATTAGATTTTTAATAATAGATTATATAAGATATTGACAATTGGTATGGGCATGTAGGACGAATGCAAGAAGAAAGGTTACCCAGAAAAACATTGAAATGGTGTCCACCTGGAAGAAGAAGGAAAGGAAGATCTCTAAACTCGTGGATGCAATAAATAAGAACTGAAATGAGAACAAGAGGACTGGAAGGCATGGAGTGGATCGATAGAGACGAATGGAGAAGGAAAATAAAATTTAGGCACAGAAAGATGTGTAAAGATGAAATATCTGTGTGTATATATATATATATATTCGGTCATCATACACCATTCATGAATGTAGGCCAATGTTGACCTGTTTTGGTCTCAACTAGACAGAGTCTAAATGACGTTTTTCTGGACTTCCAGGCCGTCTTCGTCCTCGTGAACGATACCGAAATGCTGCATTAGGGATCCTAGTGGTGACATTCGATTTGCATGTTGTAGCCATCTGTCTCTGTAGGTGAATATATTTTCTTCTGAAGGTTGCATGTGAAGTTCATTTAAAATATCTTCATTCCTCTGATGGTCAATTAGAGAATATCCAGCAGTTTGGCACATGAATCGTACTTCTGCAGCTCTTAAACTGGTGACGTCTTTCTTTTTAGAACCCAGATTTCACTTCCATGCAAGAAAACATATAAATAATGTAACTTTTATTCTTAGACAGTAATGAAGACATTGAAGTCAGGCGTAGATTTACCAATTTCATAGAATAATAAAACTATCAGTAACTTATTGCTAATTAAAAATATAGCCCTCCTACTACACACCATGTTTAGAACAAGACTGATATAGGAGATTGTAACTTTTAATTAATTTAGTCACACCCTTAATGTAGCGGGTTATCGAGATTTCTAAATATAACTAACAAACCAGATAAAGATGCAAAGTTGTCAGTATTCTTCAAAGGAACCAATGTTAACAATATGAATGAATGAATAAGCCACTGTGTCCCATGAAAGGTTAGGGCAGGGGTCACCAATTGGCGGACCGCGGTCCGGATCCGCGCCCTGGGGCTTTGGTTTCCGGACCGGTTAAATATCGAATTAATACATTTTTTTAAAACCGGTTAAAAAACGAATACAACCAGTTGTACTAAATGTCATGTCATGATAGTATTATTGTTGGCTCGGTTGGTAGTACTGATTATGCTCGGAGATTTGACTGAAGATGAACGGGATTCCGTTTGAAACCTGGTATCGTAAAAAACACGAAATTTGTGAAGTGAGGAATTTAAATATTACTCTGACCATATGATAAGTTCATCATAAACTTATTAATAATTATTAGAATTAATAACGGTGTACTACTGATCTGTATGCTTTTAGTATTTACCATTTGTTTTGTTTAATTTGTGCAATTCATACCCATAACATAATTTAAATAATTTCCTTATAATATTAATTACTTAATAAAAGCTTCGTGTGTTTAGTCAACTGTGGTTCCGGACCTCAACTTAATTTACTACTTTGGAAATGGACCTCCATGAAATGTAATTGGTGAACCCTGGGCTAAGACCTGCTACAAGAGGGATGAGCTAAAATTCCATCTGGTTCATGTGGGGAGCAACTCCACATGAACAGATAATACTATTCTAAGTCTACAGTAATTGGACTATAATTTTGCAGTGTGTCATCTTAATAATTATTTATGGATAACTTAGTATTATTCAGTTTCATTATTTAACTAACATATTTTCAATGAAAAGGAAAATTCTAGGTAATCGAAGGTTTGTATGAACCTAGTTTGAGTCTATAAAAACGAACTTACTGACAAGCTCAATACTGATGATCTACCGAGAATGGTTAAAACATTTAGTTGCAGTTTCATTGCTATTGACCTAAATAAAACGTCGGATTAAATTAACATTCTATTAACGTAACAAAACTGAAAAAATTACTCATAATAAAATTGGAAGATTGTAATTCAATACTGAAACGCCATTAAGGACAATTGAATTATAATTAAATCACAGAAATACAAATCTATCAGCATCGCAAATTCTTATAATAAAGTTATTCTACTTGTATAAACCAACTTAAAAGCCTAAAATTGTCTAGGAACATGTTTTTAAAATATGGTACTTATTCATCATCACAAAATGTTTACAGTGTATTATCACTTCTTCCTGTGACCAATGTTTTAAACTCTCATTATTTTCCTCCAAATTTATCTTCCCAGCCCCGTTCTTGCAATACTTCTTCACTTTTTCTATTCCTACAGCCAGTTATTTCCACTTCTCCTTCCCGCTGTAATTAAAAAACTTAAACTCTTTTAATCATTCATTCCTTTTACATGCCCATGCCATTGCAATTGTCTGTATTTTACTAATATAGAATTGAATTTTCTTTATTCATATGTTGCCTAATCACTTGATTTCTTATTCTGTTTAGAATGGCCGGTTGAATATGTAATCAATTTATAGTGCAATTCTTAATACCTATGAAAATTATTCATATGTGAAATATTGTATGTATTTACTAATATTATCTGAGAGAGTATTAGCTTCGCTGCTTCGAAGCTATTTTTCGGTATCCGATGTAGAAATCCAACTAACAGCAACAAGAAGTTAGTTAATTCTGTGAATGTTACGTTGCTGAGGGATAAAATAAGTCTAACGTATACACCTGAATGTGAAAATGTATCGTAATAGAAGGAAGAGCCATTTTCATGTATGTTGTAACATCATAAAGCAATTATATTGATTAAAGACCAATAGACGAAAGAAGAGCAAGAGGAAGACCAGCCAAGAGTTGGATAGACAGTGGATACACATCCAAGTTGTCTTCCTCCGAGGAGTGATTAGAGAAATGAACAGGATGAAAATCCTACAAATAAAGAAGAAGAAGAATCAATAGAATGGATAACAATAGAATTCCTAAACAGATTTTTCATTACAAACCACTAGGACGAAGAAATATAAAAAAAAAGTAAAGTGATCCCACAACAGGCCCGGAGGCCCTTGGGGTAGTAGGAGGTTAGGGTTCCCACTTTTTCTAGATAATCGGCACTTTATGTCAGTCGGGTTGTCAGCCCTGCGTGACGGCCGCCTTTACCCCCAGAACAAGTGTCTGGTACTCATTTCCGTTAGAGGCTGAGTCGACCCCAGGGCCATAGTGCCGTCAGAGGGTTTGGGTCAGTTTAAAAATCCTGAACCCAACGGGACTTGAACCCTCGACCCTCGACCCTCGACCCTCGATCCTCTGGCTTGTAGCTCACTGCCTTAACCACTACGCTACGGAGTGCCCCCCGAAGAAATATAGGAAGACCCAATAAAAGACCAATTCTAGCATGAGATCGGAACAGACCTTAAGGTCTAATCCTTGATACTGATGATGATGGTGATGGTGATGGTGGCGGCGGCGGTGGCGATATGATGACTTTTTCATTTGTGGGCCGTTTAAGATATAAGGTCATGTAGCACCTATGTGTTTATTATTATATATTTAGGGTTTGCATAATGTTTCAAGACTTCCTGCGTCCATTAAACCTACTATTGTTATCCTCATATTATTCTGTCATTCTAATTGTCATCGTCCAATCCTTTTTTCCCCTCTTGCTGTTTATAATACCATCAATCCATCTTATTTTTTGCTGATATCTGCTTCATCCATCATATGGCACTCATTTTAGTATTCTTGGTATCTATCTTCTGTAATTCATTTTACAAGATCGTAATAGTTTAATTGTTTTTTTAGGAAATTTATTTCTTATTTATAAATGATATTTATTTTTTATGATATTATAAATAGTGAATATGATGAAATGAGTCCTGGTAATGATATCCCAACCCAGACTTCACCTTCAAAAAGCCTCATTCAGGTGGAAAATACCGGGGTTTAAAGCCGGAAACTCGCGAATATGATCTCAAACACTACCATTGTGCCAATTCACACAGCACTACGGGGATTTAGTAGTTTGGACTGGAATAGTAATTATGACTATTGAGCAGAAACTCCACTTGTAAATATTCTCACAGTACTTGAATTTCTTCTCTAATTATTTATAATCAAGGAAATATAGTTGAGATCCCTGACCCAATTCATATTCAATTACTGGATCAGGATATTTCGAAAAATGAAGTGGTTTCTTCCATTAAATGTATAAGAATGGTAAAGCACCTAAAATTGATGGAATACCAGGGGAATTTCTGAAAAATATGATATCATCCAATAAATTATTAGACGTTTTGAAAACTGCGTTCAACAAACTTTTTAATGGAGGAGATTATCCGGAAGCCTGGGCGACAGGTGTTATCCAACCGCTATACAAAGGGAAAGGTGGGGCACAGATACCAGAAAGTTACAGGGGAATTTGTCTCTTGTCAGTGTTCGGAAAAATATATTGTAAAGTACTTTACGAACGAATAAGACAATGGGCTAAAGAGAACAATTAGGCTCTCAAAATATGAGGCAGGTTTTAGAGATGGGTACTCCACGGTGGAGAACGTATTTGTTCTGAGAACATTAATTCATGACAATCTGAAAATGAATGGGGGTAAATTATTTTGTGCATTCATTGATTTTAAGATGGCATTTGATACTGTGGACCGAAGCGCACTTTGGGAAAAATGAAATCGGAAGGGATTGTCTCATAAAATGACACATGCTTTAATGTCAATTTATAAATATGTTAAATTTTGTATAAAAGTAGACCAAGGACACATTACAGAGAGCAGTGAAGCCAATCGGGGTGTGAGAAAAGGTTACATTTTATCATGAATGCTTTTTAATCTATTCGTTGATGATATTGTAGACGTAATGCCAGAAGGAGAAATTGAGGCTCCGGAGATAAGAAATGTTAAAGTCCCAGTCCTGTTGTATGCAGATGATTTAATTATCTGTTCCAAGACAATCAAGGGATTACAAAGAGGTCTTGACCTACTGGAAATATACTGTAGGAATTGGGGATTGCCTGTAAATGTTAGTAAGACAAAAAAGCAATGACCTTTAAAAATGGGACGGTTTATGGTAGAGCAGAGGAATGGAAATACAGAGATCAAGTACTCCAAAACGTGAAACATTTTGAATATCTTGTTACGACGTTGAGAATGAACGGGAAGTGGAAAAAAACATATTCATATAGCATTATTTAAAGGGAGGGGACAACTTAACAGTGTACTAGGTATTCTGGGTCGATTGCCTGATATTCCAGTCAGCACATTAGAAAAAAGTATGGAGCGATGGTCAGGCCAGTAATGCTCTATGGTAGTGAGATTTGGGGTTTCCAAAGAACGGAAATACTAAATAAGGTATATACGCATTTTCTAAAATATATTACTGGACTTAGTAAGGCCGTTTCTAACTGTGGAATTTTATATGAATTCGGGTCATTCCAGGACGACATAAAATGTAAAATTCGTGTACTCAAATACTGGTTGCGAGTAATCCAAGGTGAACAAACAATGCTTAGAGCAATTTGTTACGACCACCAAATTAAAAACATAGATGCTAACTTTTGGGCAGACGAGGTTAGGAGAGAACTCCAAAAGATCGGAATGGGCTGGATATGGGAAAAAGGGACTGAAAATCGCATGGACGTGTGGAGAAAAATAAGGAGGAGGTAGTTAGATATAAACCAACAAGGTACTTTCGCCGAATGTACAGGAAAACGCTCACTGTGTTTCCAAAGAGATCTAAAACACGTCTGGGGAAAAGAATCGTATATACTCAACCTAGGATTTATGGAGAGATCAGGGCTTGCTTGGTTTAGGCTAGGGGCATGGAAATTTCTAAAAATTAGCGACGGTCACGATATGCGAACATGTCCAATGTGCGGAAACTTTGAAGATGAGTTACATATATTAGGAAAATGTAATGATTTAGAATATTGGCGACATCAATTATTACCGGAAAGATTTCTAAATTCAAATCGGGAAAGATTGGCATGCTACGAGTTATTGATAAATCCAGAAAATTGGATAAACCTCGGTACATTTCTGGACAAAACGCGGAAAATAAGGACAACACTCATTCATACGTTATCAAAATGCAATACCATTAATTATTAACAATTATATATAAATTACTTAGTGTATAATGCTATTGTGTTATTATTTAATTGTAATTTTATTGAGTTTTCTTTATGTAATTGTAATGTTAATGTTTTTTAGTGTATAATGCTATTGTGTTATTATTTAATTGTAATATTATTGTGTTTTCTTTATGTAATTGTAATGTTATTGATTTTTGTGTTATTTATTTTTCTTTACACTAGTACCAATTATTATTTTATTGTAACGGACTGTCAACAGAACGTACGGCTTACTGCCCGTGCGACCCATATTTGTAAATAATATTGTAAATATCTTACATTTTGTCTAATAAAGTCCTACTACTACTACTACATATTTTTGCTCGAAAGCACATATAGCAATTAAATAACTTCCTACAAAAATCACAGACGCGATTTTGTTAACCCTTATAAATATTATAATGTTGAGTGATTCCGGGTTCTGTGGCCGTGGTCCATAGTTGGTGTTGATACCAGACGTTTCGCCCTCAACTGCGGAGGGCATCTTCAGTGGCGAGTGCTTCTAGGCGTGTTTCCTGGTCGGAAGCTCTACTTAGAGTGAACGCTGCGGGTGTTGTATTGATACTAGTGGTGGGAGCAGGGTGAGCGGGCGTGGCTCTTGCTGATTGGCTAATGGTCGTCTCCTTGTTGTCCCTAGTGTTGATGCATTTATTTTCTAGTGTACGGTACCAGGCCTTAGACAGTTTAATACCTTCCTCTTTTCTGTTAATATTTTCCTTATGCTTGTGTATTTCTATAGCCTCTCGATATAATCTAGGGAAATAATAGGAAGTTGTGGCTAAAACTTGTGTATCATCGAATAGAATCTGGTGTCCATTCATAATGGCATGTTCTGCTACAGCCGATTTATTCATTTCTCCTTGTCTGCAGTTTCTTTTGTGTTCTGATAAACGGGTGGCTATACTTCTTTTTGTGGTCCCTATGTATGGTTTACCACACGAACAAGGAAGTCGATATACGCCGCAAGTGGAGAGAGGTGGCCGAGGATCCTTAGCTGAGCGAAGGCAGTCTTCTATTTTCTTGTAGGTCTGTAAACTGTTCTTATGTTGTATTTTCGTAGGAGTTTTCCGATACGATCTGTGACTCTTTGTACATATGGTAAGTAGGCTATGCTGGTTGAGGGTGTGTTATCCATTCTGACGTGCTGTCTTCGTGGATGTATGGTTTGTCTTATTTCCTTGGATGTGTAGCCATTTTTCTGGAAACAATGAACAGATGGTGTTGTTCTTGTTTAAGGTGTTGTGGTTGGCATAACTTAGTCGCTCTGTCGAACAGTGTCTTAATGACACCTCGCTTTGTCTTGGATGGTGGTTAGAGTCTTTGTGCAGATATCGGTCTGTGTGTGTAGGTTTTCTGTAAACTGTATGTTGAATTTCCCCATTGCCAGTCCTTATTATTTGAACATCCAGGAAAGGAAGTCTTCCATTATCTTCTTTTTCCATAGTGAACTGTATTTTGTTGTGTCTGCTGTTAAGGTGTTGAAGGAAACGTTCCAATTCTTCACTGCCATGTCTCCATACTACGAATGTGTCATCAACATAGCGAAACCAATGTTCTGGAGACTTGGGAGCTGTTTTTAGTGCTTCTGTTTCGAATTTCTCCATGAAAAAATTCGCTACTACTGGGCTTAGAGGACTGCCCATGGCTACTCCGTCGGTCTGTTCATAGTAGCTGTTGTTCCATTGGAAGTAAGTAGTAGTTAGTACATGCCTGAATAAATTGGATATTTCTTCTGTGAAAATCTGTCTAATGTAGTCCATGGTCTCATTTACTGGCACCATGGTGAAAAGGGAAACCACATCGAAGCTAACCAGTATATCTTGAGATGTTACGTTTATATTCCGTAGTCTCTCAATGAAATGTGTCGAGTCTCTGATGTAGCTGTCCGTTTTTCCAAGGAGTGGTTTCAGAAGTCCTGTAAGATGCTTTGCCAGTAAGTAGGTCGGAGAACCGATGGCACTGACAAATGGCCGGAGTGGAATGTTGTTCTTGTGTATTTTTGGAAGACCATGGAGTCTTGGAGGTTGAGCTTCGGATACGCGTAATTTCTTCTTAATTCCTTCTGGCAAGGACGATTGCTTGATAAGATTGTTGGTTTTTCGAAGAATACCGGATGTAGGGTCTCGCTTGATAGGTTTGTATATATCTGGTGTCAGAATCTCTATTATTTTCTCTTTGTATTCATGTGTATTCATAACAACTGTAGAGTTTCCTTTATCGGCTGGTAAAATAGTGATATTATTATCATTATTTAAAGTTTTTAGCGCTAGTCTCTCCTTCTTAGTTAAATTGCTTTTCGGTGGTTGGGCGCGACGGAGTATTCTTGCAGCTTCATAACGAATTTCATCAGTTGTTTGCAAGGGGAGATTCTTGATGCTTGCCTCGATGTTAGAGATAATGTCCTCTACAGGTATTGATGTGGGTGTGATAGCGTAGTTGCCTCCTTTTGATAGTACAGATGTTTCTTCAGTTGACAGCGTGCGTGATGACAGGTTGTTACGGTATGTTGTAGACCGACTGATTGCTGTAAGGGTCGCGATTGCATTTTTAGAAAGTCAAATTTCTTCATCTGCATTCTAGTAGACTTTACCATGGTTGCTTCACTTGAGTTGTATGTAATGCTGTCGATCTTGTTCCAATCTTGGTAAGGAATGCTGTTACTGATTGTTATGTGAAGTGTAAAGAGTTTTGCGTCGTTGGTTGCTAACTCCTTCCGTGTTTGTTGGATGCGTTCTCTGAGTAGAGCACGTTCAGTACGGTCGTATATGCGATGGGCTTTTTTAGATCTAAAAGTCCTCCGTTGTTGTAGGAATTTGGGTATATATCCAGCGTCTCTGCCACCGTAGTAAAAAAGTATAAGATGATAGTAATTGGGATTTCTTCTTCCGGAGTGTCTCCAGGTGTCGAATACGTAAATAACTTTCCTCCCCGTAGAGGCGTTTAATAGCTGAATGCAGGCTTTCACGGCCGGTAATCATAATGTTGAGTGATTCCGGGTTCTGTGGCCGTGGTCCATAGTTGGTGTTGATACCAGACGTTTCGCCCTCAACTGCGGAGGGCATCTTCAGTGGCGAGTGCTTCTAGGCGTGTTTCCTGGTCGGAAGCTCTACTTAGAGTGAACGCTGCGGGTGTTGTATTGATACTAGTGGTGGGAGCAGGGTGAGCGGGCGTGGCTCTTGCTGATTGGCTAATGGTCGTCTCCTTGTTGTCCCTAGTGTTGATGCATTTATTTTCTAGTGTACGGTACCAGGCCTTAGACAGTTAATACCTTCCTCTTTTCTGTTAATATTTTCCTTATGCTTGTGTATTTCTATAGCCTCTCGATATAATCTAGGGAAATAATAGGAAGTTGTGGCTAAAACTTGTGTATCATCGAATAGAATCTGGTGTCCATTCCTAATGGCATGTTCTGCTACAGCCGATTTATCCATTTCTCCTTGTCTGCAGTTTCTTTTGTGTTCTGATAAACGGGTGGCTATACTTCTTTTTGTGGTCCCTATGTATGGTTTACCACACGAACAAGGAAGTCGATATACGCCGCAAGTGGAGAGAGGTGGCCGAGGATCCTTAGCTGAGCGAAGGCAGTCTTCTATTTTTCTTGTAGGTCTGTAAACTGTTCTTATGTTGTATTTTCGTAGGAGTTTTCCGATACGATCTGTGACTCTTTGTACATATGGTAAGTAGGCTATGCTGGTTGAGGGTGTGTTATCCATTCTGACGTGCTGTCTTCGTGGATGTATGGTTTGTCTTATTTCCGTGGATGTGTAGCCATTTTTCTGGAAACAATTGAACAGATGGTGTTGTTCTTGTTTAAGGTGTTGTGGTTGGCATAACTTAGTCGCTCTGTCGAACAGTGTCTTATGACACCTCGCTTTTGTCTTGGATGGTGGTTAGAGTCTTTGTGCAGATATCGGTCTGTGTGTGTAGGTTTTCTGTAAACTGTATGTTGAATTTCCCCATTGCCAGTCCTTATTATTTGAACATCCAGGAAAGGAAGTCTTCCATTATCTTCTTTTTCCATAGTGAACTGTATTTTGTTGTGTCTGCTGTTAAGGTGTTGAAGGAAACGTTCCAATTCTTCACTGCCATGTCTCCATACTACGAATGTGTCATCAACATAGCGAAACCAATGTTCTGGAGACTTGGGAGCTGTTTTTAGTGCTTCTGTTTCGAATTTCTCCATGAAAAAATTCGCTACTACTGGGCTTAGAGGACTGCCCATGGCTACTCCGTCGGTCTGTTCATAGTAGCTGTTGTTCCATTGGAAGTAAGTAGTAGTTAGTACATGCCTGAATAAATTGGATATTTCTTCTGTGAAAATCTGTCTAATGTAGTCCATGGTCTCATTTACTGGCACCATGGTGAAAAGGGAAACCACATCGAAGCTAACCAGTATATCTTGAGATGTTACGTTTATATTCCGTAGTCTCTCAATGAAATGTGTCGAGTCTCTGATGTAGCTGTCCGTTTTTTCCAAGGAGTGGTTTCAGAAGTCCTGTAAGATGCTTTGCTAGAAAATAAATGCATCAACACTAGGGACAACAAGGAGACGACCATTAGCCAATCAGCAAGAGCCACGCCCGCTCACCCTGCTCCCACCACTAGTATCAATACAACACCCGCAGCGTTCACTCTAAGTAGAGCTTCCGACCAGGAAACACGCCTAGAAGCACTCGCCACTGAAGATGCCCTCCGCAGTTGAGGGCGAAACGTCTGGTATCAACACCAACTATGGACCACGGCCACAGAACCCGGAATCACTCAACATTATGATTACCGGCCGTGAAAGCCTGCATTCAACCTTATAAATATTGTCTAATGTTAAGTCATTAATACACTTTATCAAACTGCGATTTTATATTTTTATATAATGGTGAGCATTAAATTTTACCTGTAGATATTTTATCGGATTCCTAAAGGTTAGACTTGCTAAAATGTGTCTAAATGACACAAATAGTAGGGTTCAGGAGGCAAACGCTTTTCGGATACTTTTGAAATTCAGAATGGATTAAAGTAAGGATATGCACTAACTCCTCTACTGTTCGATTTGTACTAGAGCTTGTCATTAAACCTTTAGTGGATAAATAAGGCGTACATCTCAACCCTATTGATAAGCTGTTGGTATAGGCTGATGATATAGTATTATTAGGATATAGCTAAGGGATGATAAGGACCAAGTAATACTAAGAAATTGGGGCTGGAAGTATATATATATATCAATAAAACTAAATATATGTTACACATAGAAATAGGCCTACATAATATAATAGAATGGACATATAATTAGAAATTAGGAAAATTTTTAAGAAGTTGCAGAATTCAAATATCTAGGAACAATAATTACAAATTGAAATGAAGTGCAAAATAATTAAACATAGGCTCAATCCTGGGAATGCATGTTGTTACGCATTGCGTAGACTCTCGTCGCCATAACTTCTCTCAAAAACGTTAATCTGAAAATATATAAAACTATTATTAATCCAGTTATATGAAGGCAAACGCAATCGCTTTCTTTAAGAAAGGAGAGAAGATTACAAGTATTTGAGAACAAAGTTCTTAGGGAAAATTTTGGACAAAAGATTGGAATGGAAAGATACAGGTGAATGGAAAAATTTAAATAACAGTGAGCTAATGATTTTTATGGGAAATCAGATATAACAAGAATAGTTAGTTATCGTACACTGCGATGGGGCGGACATGTGGCATGAATGACAAATGAAAGAGGGGCATGGAAGCTTCTTGTAGGAAAACCAGAGAGAAAGCACACAGTAAGTTGGCCAAGAATAACATTATCGATTATTTGAGTGAGGAGAATTATATAAGGAATAATTCAATAACTTTAGCCGAGGATAGAAATAAATGAGGACTTTGTGTCCGCGCGGCCATGAACCTACGGTTTGTATGGGGCCAGTGATTTAGTTTGTTATTTCATTTGCTGAAGATGTATCAGAACAGAATTAAAACAATTCTTTATGCTGATGACCACACCATCTTAACATCTGGAGATGAATTACAGAAAGCTTCTTACGAATTAAATAAAAGCTCAGAAATATTACATGAAGATACCTACTTAAAAAACAAAATAAAAGGGAATTTTGGGTAAAGATATACAAAGGGTTAAAACAGAAGTAAATTGACATATAATAGAACAAGTATCTAATTTTAAATATGTTGGAAACATAATTTCATAAAATAAAAAGGATATCATCATCAACAACAACAAGGATTAAGCCCAACGGCCTGTTCCGATCTCATTATAGGTTGAATTGGTCCTTCCATCTCTTCAATGGTCTTCCCAACATCCTTCTCCCTTTTGATTTATAATTATACATTCTTCTTGGTATGCGTTGTTTATTCATTCGTAATACGTGCTGAAGATAAGCATTTTGATAATATTTTATTCTTTCACAGAGATTAAATATATTAAGTTCTGTTCTTATATCTTCGTTTTTCTTTTTATCGGTCCTTTGGTATCCTGCTATTGCTCTCAACATCTTCATTTCAGCAGCCTCTATTTGTTTACTATCTGCCTTTGTTAATGTCCAGGTTTCACATCCATAGATAAGAGATGGAACTGCCAATACTTTGTAAACTTCAAAATAGTTTATTTTCTTAAAAAGGATATAGATATAAAATTAGAAAAATGGAATTAATTAAATGGCATAATAAAAAAGGAACTTTGAAAAATCAATGTCAACAGAAACCAAATTAAGATTAAAGTAATAATCCCACTACAGGCCTCAGGAAGCCCTTCGGGTAATAGGAAGTTAAGGCTCCCATTTTTTTTCTGGACAATCGGCACTTGATATCAGCCGGGTTGTCAGCCCTGCGTGACGGCCTCCTTTACCCCCAGAACAAGCGCCTGGTACTCATTTCCGTTAGAGGCTGAGTCGATCCCAAGGCCTTAACCAAATTAAGATTACATAATATTATTTCAAACCAACACTTAAATATGGAAGTGAAGTTTGGATCGTGAATCAGATAGATAAAAGGAAATTGGAAGCAGCCATATGAGATTTTTGTGACCACTTCTTGGATTCACAAGATTAGTTCATCAATAAAAATTATTGATATCACAAAAAAATTGAAAGTCGAAAATATATTAAATGATATAACAAAATATCAACAAAATTGGAAACAACATGTTTTTGAGGATGTAAAGGGGAAGATTACCTAAACTATCTCTACAATATCAACCACAGTGAAAAAGAGATTTGGAAAGACCACGGCGCAGATGGATTCACCAAGATCACCTTGAATAAACTACAGGCGACAGATCCCACTACGCGGTTTCTTCTCTGGCCTTACAATCACTGTTCTTGCACCAATTTTGGAATACTTTTCAGTTATGTTTAAAACATAATGTAATGAAATATTTACCTAAAAGGTAAAATGTTTTTAATCCTGCTGATGATGGGATTAGTCCCGAAAGCGTTACAGTTAAATAACTAATAAAGTTGGGGAGACGTACCTTTTAGGTAAATATTTCATTACTTTGTTTTAAATTAAAATACTACCTCAACGGAACTTCATCATGAATCTTATAAATTTTCACTTATGTCCTATAATATTTCTGCATTGTGATGGTATTTAACATTCATGTAAATGGTTTAGCCTTCAATTCAATTACATTTATCTTCTATTGTTATGAAACAGCACGATTATTTCGTCGTTATCACTTACCAGGCAACAAAAGTTATCTTTATATTTCCATTAAATACAAAACACGCGTGAAAGGTAAAATACAGCTTAAATAAAACCTAAAACACGCTCCTCTAGATAGGCTATGTACTTGTTTGCGATTTTAATTTGTTAACCTGAACTTATAAGTAGTAAAATTTGAATTTTGAAACAAATGAATCTAACATTTGTTAAATTATATTAATAATGCAAACGATCAAATAGGCTTTGGCAGAGACTAATAAACTGCAATTTATGATAACATTCTATTGTCTATTTTTTTAATTAATTTCGTTAAATATATGAAATACAGATCAAATATTGTAGACAACTCATGAATAAATTAGCTTTGATAACCGAGAGTCTGACCATCTCGTCATTAAACTTGTTTTTGTAACTAGTTGACTAAATAACCATTAACAACATTTTAAGTTCGACATACCTTTTTTTGCGCGATAGTGCGCTTTGTCTACTTACAGTAATGGCGACCATGATTGAAAGTTCAACGTCCTACATTTCTGAGTTGTCAACCTAAATAACTATACTGTAATAAAATAACTGTACTGTAATATTACATATTATAAACCACGTGTGGGAAGTAAGACCACTGCCCTCTATGCATTCTACATACAATGTATATACAAAAGATATCTAAAAGGTAGTGTTAATATACATTATACGAAACAAATCACTGCATTTTAAATGAGCTGAACTTTATTTGAAGCAATATAAAACGATAAATACGTACTTGCCGCCATTTTATCACTAATTGGTGTCACGGCCTCCTGTAGTTTCAACTAATAAACATTACCCACACTGTTAACGTTAGTCAATTGTTTATAATGATAGCAAATATTTCCAATGAAAGATGTTATTATTTTACTATTATTTATTATTTTGAAAACACCATCGCGCAAAAAATAATGTAGAACACACGTTTGTGAAGTGTTTTACAAAATCTCGGAAATTAAAAACCTCGCTATCGCTCGGTTTAAGCATTTTCCTCGCTTATGTAAAAACCATTTCCCAACCTCGCATCATAATATACTTTTACTTCATTGTCAGTAACTTAATCATTCATATTAATGTCTTACAATATTCACATCTGTTGCTATTAGGTGTAGCCTTCAAGCTTTTAGGCGGCTTTAGTGAACGCTCGAATACTTTTACAGATGAATTTCTTTTATAGGTATTGTTTTAATTAATATATCAGGTCATTAGCTTCGTCATAATTCAAATCTGATCTTGAAATTGTCAACAATGGTCTTTTATTTCAGGTTTAAAATTATTTTACATGCAGTTAATCTACGACACAAGCCTACTTTCGTACTTCTCTTCCGAAGGAATCCATGCTCGTACATGAATTTTATTCCCTGAAAAAATTTAACAATCCTGCACAGATTTTAACCTGCGAACCTCGGAACCAGAGGCGAGGATGATAATCAATGATTCGCCAACATCGATTCTTATAGGTACTAAAATAAACATAACATACAGGATATTACGTGAGCATTTAAAAACGTTTATAAAATATAGATCATACGAGAGAGAATATTTTTATTAAGGAATATAGGTCTATACCAGCGGTACTCATTACGCGGACCGCGGGCCGCATGCGGCTCTTGAAGATATTTATTAAGGCTCTTGAAATAATTTTACCTTCATTATATTACATTTAAATTTCAAAGTCTAAGTATAAAATAATATTATCTTTATTGAAATTCTACAAAACTTTGGATATCCCCGTAGGCTACATGAAAATAAATTGATAACAAAAGCATCATATGAAGTAACAGAAATTTTAGCACGCAAAATGAAACCGTTTGCCGAAGCAGAGATTTTTAAGGAGTGTTTTCTAGTCGTTTGTGACACATTATTTTCTAAATTCCCAAATACAAAACAGATAAAAAGTGACATACAAAAGTTACAACTTTCCGATTCTACTTGTGTTAGGAGAGTAAACAAAATGTCTGTAGACATGCTCCTTTGTACTCTAGATGAAATTCGTGAATGTGACTATTTCAGCCTTGCTCTGGATTCGTCCACAGATATTAGTTCCACCTCTCAGTTGCTTTTAATTGTTAAATATCGTATTAAGACAGGGATTATAAAGGAAGAATTTTTAACTGTAATACCTATGACAGGTCAGACACGGGGAATAGATTTTTTTGAAGCAGTTAAATCTGTTTTTGACAAATACAAAATAGACCTAAACAAACTTTTATCAGTGTGCACTGACGGTTGTCCCTCAATGGTAGGTTGTCATATAGGATTCATTTGTCTGTTAAAAAAAAACATTTAAATAAAGACCATTTATTAATATACCATTGCATTTTACATCAAGAAAATCTTGGTGCTAAATTTGACGAAACTTTCAGATCTGTGATGAAGAAAGTAATTAACATTGTTAGTTTCATTAGATCACGTGAACTAAATCATTGGCAATTCATAGAATTTCTCAAAGAGCTTAATTCACAGTATGATGATGTTATTTATCACAGTGAGGTCAGGTGACTGAGTAAAGGAAGAGTTTTGGAACGATTTTTTAATCTTCGCCATGAAATAAAACTCTTTTTAAGTGAACGAGATAAAAAATACCCTGAACTAGACTCTTCTTCATGGTGGTTAAAAGTTGGCTTCCTGGCTGACATAACAGGAATACTGAATGATGTCCAAATTAAAATGCAAGGTACAAATAAACTCATTGCTCAGCTCACAAGTGCAATGTTTTCTTTAGATGAAAAATTAAAAATGTACACAGAAGAACTTAGTAATAATGATTTCACTAGTTTCCCATGTTTCCAACATCTTATTGAAGAATATTCAGAGGAAGAAATAAATTTGCAACCCTTCATAGAATTGCTCACTGTACTACACCATGATTTCAGCGCGAGATTTAATGATTTTAGGAAGTTTCGAAACCTATTTCGATTAGTTGAAAATCCCTGGTCAATAACGACAACAGATGTAACTGGGTTGTCAATTTTTGGTCCTGAGATTAGAAATCTGTCCCGCGCCGTAGCCGAGCGGTTAAGGTAGGAAGCCTTGGCGCAGATCTACGGGACTTGCGCTGGTTCGAGTCTCCATGGGGGAAGAAATTTTCTCATGGTATTTCGGCCAGTATGGGACCGGTGCCCACCCAGCATCGTGAGGAAATTGGGTAGCTACAATAAGTAGCGGCTCCAGGTTGAGGAACGAGCTATAACGGCTGGGGGACTCGACATGCTAACCACATATCACCCCTACACTGGCTGTTGATCATCTACCTCTGTGATTGACATATGTGGATGTGAAGGGCCAGCAGCCGGCTGGTAAAAGGGCAACCGCTGAAAAAGTGGAAAGACCCTCAATCAGATTAGAAATCTAAAAAATTAACGTATTGATCTCTAGCAGGATTCAGAACTGGAAGGTATTTTTCAAGAGAAACGAAAAACGAATTCAATTTTAGAGTTTTGGAATACAGTTCCTGAAAAACAGTTCGAAAACTTGGTGTCGTGTGCATATAAAATTCTGTGTCTTTTTGGATCAACGTATGTTTATGAAATGACTTTCAGTAAGATAAAGTTAATCAAGGGTAAACATAGATCTCGCTCGTCTCACCAATGGGAACTTGGAAAACCTGCTGCGGATATGTGTGGCAAATCAACCAGCTCGTATTGATAAAATTGTGCAGGAGAATAGCAGAGTTCGACCATCAAATTCACAGCAGTAATCTACACAACTGTAAGTTGCCTTAAAAGTATGTACAGTACCGTAATAATAATAATAATAATAATAATAATAATAATAATAATAATAATAATAATAATAATAATAATAATAATAATAAAATAATAAACAGTTAATTATTAACAAAAATTAAATGACAGTAATCAGTAATTGTGTTTTGTCCATAAATGTAAAAAAAAAGCTGCGTGTTACCAAGACTGAGAACTGTGAAATTTGGTGCGGCTCTCGAACAGATATGGTTTCTTATATTTGGCTCTCTTGTAATTTCTAGTGAGTACCACTGGTCTATACCTTCAAACACATCGTTAATGAGTTCTGCACATTAATCAAGACGTTTGCTAAACCACATAACAAAGTCCTACAATCCAATTCTGATAATTGTAGTCGTCTTGTGAAACCAAAGGCGCATGGCAGGAGGGAACTAGTAGCCACGCAAAAAAAAAATCTTAATAATAATAATAACAATAATCGTAATAAAATCAATTGTTACAAAACAAAGTCATTCTATAATGAACACTTCTCAAACTTATTAGACATCAAAACTATTCACTAACACAGAACTACTAGATACGAAAATTCAACGTGTAGCAACTATTATGTTTTCAAAACTGAAGACAGTTACTGGCAGTACCTCCCCTCTTACCGCACCATACATCATCCATCCATCCATAGTAATTCTGCCCGAAGGCAGGTCCTTCACTGCAATCATAGCATTTTCCTGCTATGCTTGCAGCTTTACTAGGGAATTGTAGGTGTGGTAGTTTCCCGTTGCTCTCCACACCGGTGAAGGATGATGATGATAAGGATGATGATGGCCATATGATTTCGGGGACCGTTTAGGCCTTAAAGTTTTCCTGATATTTGTCTTATAGGTGAGGAAAAACCCCGATAAAAACCTCACCCAGAAAAACTGCCCCGACCGGGGATTGAAGCCGGACCCGCTGTGTGACAAAGCAGCACGCTACCTCGAAACCACAACGGTGGACACCATACATCAAAATCGGCTAAAGAAGTCAGAACTGCACTATTGTTAATCGTTATGCTTTTACTCTGTTTACCAGTAGTTCATGTCTGCCGCTATTGCGTGTATTTATTTTTGTAATAGTATCATTAAGCATGGAGTAAGAGTTCTCTGAACTGACTGGCATGATTATGTGTGTGGCTATAAGAAATGGAAGTGAGGCCCGTATCATCTTCGAGCCACTGTATCCTAACAGCAGATATACACGTCACAGTACTTTTGCTTTAATTCAGCGATGCCTTCGATATATGGAAAATCTTTGTACTCACCATGTTGACGGTGGAAGACGTGTTGAGAGTCGCCGGAGTTTCAAGATGAAAAGTTCGAGAGATTATGTCAGACAAATTCAATCTGCACGCGCCCTATAGCTCATTCTATGTGTATAACTCACTTCTCTAGGTCTGTCGCAGGATGGAGTTTTATTACGAAATAACGGTCCGAGGATCGCGGATTCAAACTCGGTCGGGGTCAATGGATTTTAGGATGAAAAATCCAAGTGGCAACTGACTTCTCCATCAAAGTAATATCTTAGTTGCCTACTAGATGTCTCATCGAGGCAATGTGATAATCATATATCACCCGTTGACGTATGAAGGAAATAAGCGTAACTAAATTT